>VZSV01000028.1:6456143-6534915 GCA_013398735.1 Nothocercus julius | reverse complement strand
CGCGCAGGTCGCGCTCCTGGACCGCAACCGCGAGGCCGGGCGCGACAGCAAGGCCGCCCTGGACGCGCTCTTCGAGGCGCAGCGCACCCTCTTCATCCAGTGCGACGTGACCGAGCCCGAGCAGCTGAAAGGTAAGCGCGGAAGCGCCCCCGATGGATTAGCAGACCTAGGGATGAGAGGCGCTGCGCTTTAAACTCGCGCTCTGCTCAGAGCAGCAAGTGGTTTCCCTGCAGCTAGATCGAGTGCTGACCTTCTGCGAGTGGGCAGAGGCAGCCAGGAGCGCGAAGAAGCATCCCGGGGGCAGGCAGCATGGGCCGCTGCACGGGGCCGGCCCAGGGTGCCCTCTCCGCGCTTCCCGCACGCCCAGCACAGGGCCCGCACCAAGGCACAGGAAAAAGCACTGGAAGCTGGGGTGAGCAGGACGGACAGGGAGAGATCAGGGTCAGGGAGCAGGGAAAGCATAGTCCGAAATGGAGAAAGAGCAAGATTCGGAGGATGCTGCTTGCAGTGCCTTATGCCTGTGGTGGGTTTTGTAACAAATCTGTAATCACAATTTGTAAGCCTGGGGAGGTGGAGGGGGCTGCTGTTTCCTTCTACTATTTTTTTTCCAGCTGTCAATTGCAAGCTACTGCTTAAGAAACCTACATTAGCTTCACTCCTGGTCTTCCAAGTGCTTAGTGGACGCGTTGAGTCCTGTCCTTTTTTTTGTAAGGTCCAAGCTCTTGTGCTCACATGAGCTCCCCTCATTTTACCATAGCTCTTCCCAAAGGAAACATGCTGCAGGTCTGGTAACAGGCGTACGTAGGTACATAACACTCAGGGCTAGAAAACCCACACTTCCAACTCTTACATTCCTGCCTGTGCTTCTTTTATGGTGCCTCTTTCACATATTCCCCACCCTGCTCTAAATTTCCTATATGGACCTACTTCTGTAAAATCACCGTACATTTATTTTTGCTTTTCATGAACATTAAGGAGGCTCGCTCATGATTGATATTTATGCCTACCTTCCGCTATTTTTCTTACTTCTTCAAAATGGATCCCCTTCTTCACTTTAATGGTCAGCATTATACACAAGCATTATATACAGTTGCCTTTTCTCAGTTGCAGTTTTGTGAGCACTAAGTAACTAATGTGCAATCTAAACAAGAACTTATCCTACTTTCAAAAGATGAACAAGTCAGTTTGCACTGATGTGCAGTGTTGATTAAGAAACTGAGATTAAGAAATTCAGATTTTCTAGTGTGTGGACAGGTAACAGATGGGATCACGTTAGCCAGATAACTGTTTGCCAGAAATATACCAAATCGTGCTCTACTTCAATGCAAATATGCAAACAACTGAAAAGGATTTAGTTATGTTCTCAATATGTAAGCAAGAAAACTACAATTAATTAAGACTACCTGTAAAGTTAATAAATAATTAAGACTGACCATTTGTCAAAAGTAGTATTACCAATGGGGTGTTTGAAGTAAAAGATTTTGAATGACAAGCTTTAAGAATGAGGCTAATGAAAGACACTATTTGAGAAGGTTAAAAGAGAATCAAAGAGCCACTTTCCAAAATTAGGATGGAGAATCCAAATAGCAATTTTTGTATGCATTAAAACTAAGTTAAACTCATTAGTTCTGCTCCTAATAAAGTCAAAGGTCTTCACTTGCTATTGAGGAAAATGAGGAAAAGTGATTCAAAAGTGTAGCTCAAGAACTAGGGAATAAACAAATGTAATAAAAACAGGAAAGGCAGAAAGCTTATATGAGAGGTTTTAAGAATATTAAAACTATTCTAGTAGAGAATAACAACATCAGAAAATCTGTAAAACAGACAGCTGGAAAAAGAAAACCTTTTCCATCAGCTGCCTAGCTCTTGTTCTGGTGCCAAGATGATGATCCTGTTGGACTTAGGATATTCAGTCACAGTAAAAGCTGCAAGAAGACTGACCATCTGCTGCAAGAATAAACTTTAATTTGTTGCCCTTGCACAAAGGAAGATTTCTCAAAGCTGCTGCTGTATTTCCGATTAATACTAATTGCCAAAGATCAAAAAACACAGGATTCAGGTTCCTAGGATCACCTTTTAGTAAAGTGGTTTCATTAAGGCCTGTCATGTAATGCATGCATCCAGGATACCTGAAATACTCTAGATCTTTAAATAATCACCAAATTATGTACTTTAAAACAATATATTGTGCAAGCATTTGTCCATTTGGTTTTTGGCTTGCTTTATAATAAATACTTAATGATGATGAACTATATTTGGAAGGAGGAACATACAAGTGATACATATATATATATATAATATAGACACACACATATACACACACACACATATGGATCAGATAATGTTAGAAGTCATGGGAAAACCACCTCATTTGGCCATCTGGATGTCATCTACTCAACTCCCCCCTCTAAGCAGGGCCAAGTTAGAAGAGTTTGTACATCACTAAGACATCATTGTGTTTTTCCGTACTTATCTTTCGTCTTACTTCAATCTCTGTCATTTGGGAGAACACAGGGTCATATGATTTTGAAATGTATTGAAAGACTGGTCATTTCTCTTTATCAAGAGATGTTTGAATTTGAGAAACACATTATTAAGTTACCTATATGTAGGATGCATAATAAGTTATTCATAAATGGATAAAATGAATCAAGACATATGACATTATTTGTAGTTAAAAGATTCATTGTGTTTGTATTAGTTACATCTCTGATTAAGAATTAAGTTCTTAAAATGTAATTCAGCAAAGAAAATCCTTCTGAATATATAAACATTTTATTTTATTTTAGATTTAAAATAGATGAGACCAAATCTGGAATTTATTGAATATATCAAATTAGAAGAAGCAAAAGCTGTAAATGCTTGATTTGTATAATGAGGGTGCCAAACGTTCTCTCTAATACCACAGTATGTATTGATGCTAAGAACATTCATAACAGGATTGTTATCAGGCACTATAAAAATGAATGAAAAGATTACTATGGTATCTTAATCCCTTCAGTTTTCCTGAATATATTTAATGTTGGTGAATGGCTAGATAAAGAATGTAGTTATATCTTGCTCATTAACAGCTCAGAAAATAGTTCTGACAGTTTCATAAAGTAACAAATATGCATTGCATTTATTTTTAGTAAGTGCTAAGGAATTTCATCCTTGGATTTTTCAATAGGTGCTTTTGAAAAAGTAATTGAACATTTCGGAAGGCTGGATATAGTGGTTAATAATGCTGGAGTGAATAATGAAAAGGACTGGGAAAGCACGATACAAGTTAACTTGGTAAGCATTATCTGTATGTTCTTACTTGTGTAATTAATGCCAGAATACACTTAAGTCAGGAGGCCATGGATTGTACAGATTGAGTATATGACAGAACATTAACTATTAGATCATAAAGTACAGCTATTTTAAAACATAACTACATAACTGCATATGTACTAACCACTAGAAGTGTGTGTGGTGAGTCTTTTAAATTGTCTCTCCAAGTCTACAGCACTATGAAAAGGTGCTCAGACTAAATCAAGACAATACTGCCTTGCTACAAAGCACAAAAAAATCCAGGTAGGTACAATAATTTGGTCCCCAGAGCTGTATCTGCATGAGGCCACTGTGCTTATACAAAAGTTTCATAATATTTCATAATACTGGTGAGACTCAGCTGGCCTCTACTAAAGAAATATGTTGCCCACCATTAATATTACAAGAAAGACTGTTCAACCAAGAGCTTCATATTCTCTTCGCTAATGAAGTAAGCGTAAGATCTCAGTTTTTAATACAGGCCATTTCAGCAACATCAGTGACTGAAAGACACCTCTTAGGAATGCTTACTAAAAGCCAATACCTGCCAGGAGTCCTTAAAATTTGTTTAGAAATAGATTATTACCAGTTGTTTAATATTGTCTGGCCATCACTACAGCGACGTGTCACTCTTTTCGTTGCAAAAGAACGTAAGACATCAATATCTGGTTTTCATTTAAAAGTTTTTCTCTTCAGCTTGCTTGGCTGGGAAATCCAAAGGAAAGGCATTCCAAAGGAAAAACCTACTCCTTAGCTGATAAATCTCCGACTAGCAGATATTCTACCACATATGAAATTCTAATGATAGGGTGAGGGTTCAGCATCTCTCTCCTATGACCATATTTACAAAACATCATAATCTAGATGTGCAAAGAAAGGTAGCAGAAGAAAGCTTGAAAGAGTACAATGTGGAGCTTGATTCCAGTCAGTCATTTGCAAATTATCAGCTCAACAACAGAGCTCGGTATTAGAAAATTAAAAGTTACGTTTGTGTCAAAAGTTTTATGGACAAAGGTGCCTGAATAGGGGCCTCAGTGGGAGATGTTGAAGGGAAGCCCAACGTAACAGGAGAATTAGAATTTTCTCCCAGCAAATTGTGTTTGGTACTTTAGAATGAAAAGGGAATCACTGCTGAATCATGTGCTTTCTCCCTTGATGCAATGTTAAACATTACTTTTCTTTTCCACTACATGTATAGAGATAATTGTTCATCAGGCGTTACCACAATTGACAGAATATCAGCAATAGAAATGCATCTATGGGCTAGCTTGGGTATCAACAGGAGCTATATGGATCCTGAAACAAGATTTCTGAGAACATTTTCTGTACTTAAAATAGAAAATAATTGAAATATTTCTGTAACTTGCATTTCAACAATATTGTTCATTCAAATTTGAAAGGTACTGTGAACTTCATTGAAATCTAAGCCTATAGAAACAAAGTGCTTTTCAGTGAAAGTCTTTGAATCATAGTGTGTCCATAAAACCAAACAATAACAACAACAACACAGAACAAGTAACACAAGCTTTACGTAAGACAAGCTATAGAAAATTAATCAGAAAATAGTATTTGTATATATAAATATATTTATATGAACATAGTCATAGATTTAGTAACACATTTTCTTGACCCTCCAAGTCTATCCAAGGTCTAGTTTGCTCTTGGAAGGGAATGAACTGAGATCATAGATTAAGAGTCCCGTAGTAAGACGAATATAGTTGTTCACTTTCCTTTACCTTTCCTTTACATGTTCTTTAAGATTTAACTATACATATTTGTTCCTCCCTATTTTCTTTCTTAAATATGCTGGCCAATTACACATCAGGCCGTTTTACATTGTGAACTGACAAAAGTATGACACCGTGAGATTCATGCAATAAATATGTATTGACACAAATAACTTGAATTTGGAAGACTTTGGGTCCCTAATGATTTTTTCATCATTAATTCTGTGTCTGAAGTTAATTTAGAATTCAAGTTATTGTAATTAGCTATCCAACTCTCAAATTTAACAGACAGTTAAGCACAACTGAAAAAAATGAGGTCCACATGAGAAACATTTGTCTGAGATAGACTTATAAATTTAACTCAAATATCAAAGACATTGCTGGTCAACAAATCTTGAAGGTATTTCATCCCCAGGTAAATATCCTGATTTACAGAAGCATGTCCAAGCAATTTTTAAATGCCAAGAGCTTCAAATAGGAGGCATTGAAAACTTCCTTCTCCTTTTTGTCATATTGCCAGTGATTGGGCAGCAGGACACAGGTGTGAACCATCTCAGGTAACAGAAAAAAAGAGAAGCCATATCTTTCAAATCTACATGCATAACTATTGAGGTACTTCCCCTAAACATAAAAAGGGGAAGATGAAAGATAGTACCATATATAATAACCTGAACAGTGTTATATAGGTGAGACAAATGTTCTGATGTCTTAATTCATAGTTGAATAAGTGCATCAGTTCATGCAGGTAGCTGGGGAATCAACATATGAGATGAACAAAAATAGACCTGTGGGTTAAATCAAGGGCACACTGGGATCTAACTATCTTCACTTATCTTTTCATTTGAATATTCTTTTATTGTGTATAATTGGATAAGTTGGTTACCTAGCTTCTTTCCATTGGGTATTTCTTTGCAGTTATAGTAATTTCCGTGAATCACTATATAGGCATTCTGTGCTTCCTGCTAATTAACTGTAACAATGGGACAACGTCTGCTACTTAAAATGTGTCGTGTTGGTGAGTCCCATAAAATATTATTTGCTTATTGTAGAGAAAGGAACAAATATGTATGAACTGTGTAATTTTATAAATATCTCTGTATCCCCAGAGTAGGACATATAAAATATCCTTTGTATTATTTTTTAAAAAAGGAATTAGTTTTGATACATGCTATAAAGGCATTTTCTGGTTAAAAGGGGAAAAAAAAAAAAACACTCTACATGCCAATCTTCATCTTAATAATATTATTTATACTCTGATACAACAAATATTCCCTGCCCCAGTTTAAAGTACAAAGTACAAAAGTAGAGCAGCACAGAACAAGATAAATCAGAACAAACATATATGGGGTGTGTTCTTTATGGCTGCAACAGTCCACAGAACCGGTTGGTCTTCAGCAGTTATTTTTAAAGGAGGGCAAGAAAGTTCCCACATAGCATTTCTTGAGAAAATGTGAGTAACAGAAATGGAGAAGCAAGTCTGAAGAGCGGGACATCATTTAGAAGGAAAAAGCAGGAGTAAAACACAATTCCTGCTTGTATCATTAGAAATTCCTATGGAGGAGAAAAGACAGGCTGATAGAGGAAAATAAAAAGAAGAAAAGAATAGCAAACACTGAAAAGAGATTCCTGTAGTAAGCATTCCACAATCTGGCGATATTCTGTGCAGTTCAATATCTACCTTTTCATTTCTTCATAAATATTAAGTTTAGTATTCCAGCAATGCCCTTCCTTCCTCACCACAAACCTGCAAAATTAAGTGCGTTGCCTGGTAAATACTGGCTTGATCAAGGATTTCTTCAATTGCTGATTCCCAGATGGACGTACAATGTTGTTGTTATGATATATAGACCTTGGCAACTATTTAGGAATTCTGTGGTTTTTAAGTGGACACTACTGGTGTAGTTTTAACATTCCATATTCATACGCACACACACAGAGGAAAATGTGAGCACACATTTTGAACGTAAGTTTTCATCAAGAATGGTATCTACTACTCCTCTAGAATGACAAGATCAGTATTTCTGGCATTCAGCTTTACAAGAAGTTATGCTTAAGAAGTCCAGAAATTTTTGTAATTTTTCATGAAGTCCTTAAAAAAAGAAAAAAAAAAAAAAAAAGAGTGAGAGAGAGAAAACAAGAACCTGGATTTCACTAGGCCTTGAAAATATACAAGTTAGCTAAATAAAAATTTGCTTCCTTAATTTTATCTTATGCTGATGATGTAGGCTTCCTGGAAGAGAGTTGCCACTGACTACAATATCTTTTTTTTCTCTTTACAAACCCATTTAGAGCATTTTATACTAAGTGAATCCAAAATGTTATTCCCTTTTTCATACTTGTATTGGAGATTTCTGAAGACAGATATAAGCCATGTTATACAGTTAAAATGTAACAGTACATCTGTTACATTCTTAGCTATTGAATATTACTGGAATTAAAAGCATAGAGGCACTTTACGTAATATTTTGACTATCTTTCTGTTTTCTTATGCCAAAAAATGTATTTTGTAGATATACTGATTCCCTAAATGGAACTACCTAGGTTCATCTGACAAGAATTTGACAGCAAAATCACAATTACGTGCCATGTTGGTGATGATTTTTCACTCTTTAATATATATATTCTGGCAAAAAATTCCAAGCATAGGCTATAAGTTGGGGATGCCAAAAATCCATTGTACTGAATCCAGTTATTTAAGTGTTTTTTTCTGCTTTACACCATCTCATTTATTTCAGAATCTAAATGTGTACCTGTATAGAAAATGAAGGTTTTACAAAACTCAAAAAGCAAAAAAAAAAAGGGGGGGGGGGGAAGAATTGTAGTTGGGAGAAGTACAGCACAACAGTACAGCTATCAAAATACATACTGCATAAATGGTATTGCTAAATTGGATTGTCCAATGAGAAGTTTTCTCTCTCCAAATTATATCTTACAGGTGACAATACCTTTGAATAAATATCAAGTCCTACACAAATTTAGTCCAGAAAGACGAAATGTTAAAAACGTTCTGCTAGAAAAACAATAACCATTCATTAACATGTAGGGAGGTGCCTTTTTATTTATTATGTATATCTAATACCATCTTGCTTCTCTTTTTTTGAGAAAAAGAATTGGTTCTCTTTTCTCTCTTTTCTATTACTACTTTGATTAGTCTTATACTTCTTAAAAGAAATATGTTTTTTTTTCAGACATTCTTTAATCTGAGTAGAAATGGAAAAAAAATGGCTGTTTAGACAGAAATGGCAAAAAGTCGGACAGTTGGCGTACTACTTCAGGATTCAGAAGGACGGGCTTCTAAACGAGAGTATCTAGTGGAGTTCTTGTTCTTCTTTATCTTCTTGTCTATAGGCACGTGACCGTCTCATGCTTACTAGGCAAAATTACTATGCAAAAATCCAGGAATTAAGTGTTGCTATTTTTTTGCATTGCTTTGGATAATTTATTATGCAAATGAAGTTAGCAATACTATGTAAATATATAAAATTCACATTTAATATAAAATGAAGAAGAATGAAGCCTAATTCAACTGTCAGTAAATAAGTAAATAAATAGAAGCAGAACCTAAGTAAGTTCAACAATTGAGTACTCACATTGCTTCCAGTTATTGGGCAAAGCAGGGGAAGGGACTTGTGCAACATATTACACACAAATATTTAAGCTTAGCCAGGGATTTGAGACTAAAGCATTCAGGATGAAACCTTTTTTTCAGATATATTGTGAAAGTATGGGTAGAAGGGTAAACATTTCCTGAGAAAAGATTTTTTAACATCTAGAAGGTCTTTTGACAATTTTCACAGGGCGAGATTTAGGGAAATGATGGGGTATTAGCCAATCTTGAGAATTTACATCCTGAAAGATCTCAGTATTCAGCTATCATGTATTGTGATACGTAGCACAAAAAATGATAGCTGTCTTAATCCCCTTTGCCCACTCTGTGCTGCTTATTTCCTGGGTCAGAAAGAACTTGTAAAGAAGGGTATATTAAAAATCTAATGTGCAAATGAGGACGTACCTTGGAAGCAATGTGAATGCTTTGCCTAGTTCTGTATAGCACACAGATAAATAAACAACCAGCAAATCCATTTGGTTTGTTCAACAGTAAGGAAATATTCAGGAGTAATGTCTCAACTGGCTAATTAGGCAAACTTCAGAAATGATCCATTTATTTAAGGATAAAAACTTAATGCTGCAGAAGGCCCCAAAAAAAGTCAGGACAGGGATTTCTTTGGAGAAGGCTACAGACTTCTTCTGGTCCATGTACCTGGTGTACTTTTCCAGACAGAGATGACAAGGACTCAGCTTTCATGCCAAAATAATGTGGCTAGGATACACAACTGGATCCAGCCACTGGGAATTAGCATCAGATGCTGCAGTATAGACAGAGGCAGTAATGCCAAGTGGTGTTTTTTAGGACTACCAACACAACTGCTGTAAGTCAAGCCTTTAAAAATAAATAAATAATAAATAAACAAACAGTATTATCTGTAGAAGATAATAAATGGTATTGGCATCTAGTTTAGCTAGATTGCATTCTCTGGTGTCCAGAAATACACCAGCTCTGTTGTTGAGAGCCTTAGTTGCTTATTCCTTCAGAATAATTCAGTATCAGAAAGTGGAACAAATCCCTTGGCAGAGACATAGTTCAGAAAAGTGAGAAAGCCCCACTCATCTTGAAATCAGTGGCATGAGGATGAACCACCTAAGTGGATAAAGAAGCCTGTAAGGCTTAAATATGATAATTTCTGCTATTTACATTGAGTTATGAAGCATAAAGATTTACAGTAATTGCATGCTAAGCAATTATGATTTTGGCTGATAGTTTCTAATGCATATTTAGAGCAATTGATGTTGAAGTAAGTGAAAGGCAATTTTTTTCTGACCTAAAAGAAAATAATTAAAACCAGCAACACAAATTGAAACACTAATCCGAGGTCCTTCAGGAAAACATGTGGGGAAAAAAAAGTAAGGAAAACCACACAATATTATTGTATTGGCTTCGTATTTCTCTCTTATACTGCACAAGAGTTACTGATCTCTAGTGAATGATCAAATCCTACTATATATTGCTTCCTTTTTTCTGCCTCTCCCTTGATGAACTTCTTGATTTTGATTGTTTGAGCTAGAAAATAAAGCCTGAAAAATAGTTTAAAACAGTAAGCAAACCCATCTGTACATAGGAATGTCAATGGACTTGCATGCTTGCTGCAACCTGTCAGCTTCCTAGGAAACCTGTATTAATGACAAAACCAGTCCCGCCTCTCTGACCAACAACAAAGTGCTAAAATTTTCCGGAGATGTCATTGGCAGCACTTGCTTTCAGACTTTTAAAATATGTCCCAGGTAGTGCATGAATATGTCATAAAGTTCTTCAAAACATCCCTTCTAGATAGTCATCTATCTACAACATCTTAATATGAAAGTCAAGTGATCTTGGGTCAAATTCCAGCCCTGTGCTATCCTCCTTTATGAAACTTCCAATCTCTGGCCTTTTTTTTTTTTTTTTCTTCAGTGTTCCTAGCATGTAAGCCTAGAATTGATTAACTTGGAAACCTATGTAAAGTGTCAGTACAGATTAGTGATTACCATTTTGTTCTCTCAAAGGAATGCATATTGCCTTATGACTTTAGCATCAACAGAACTGTCATCTCCAGCACTGAGTGCAGAGATAATTCCTCAGCATAGAATAGTAGCATTCCTAGTATAAAGTTTCCTTTAAGAAACCTTAATAAAGTTTCCCAAGGAAATTTTTATTAAAACTTTATTATTAAGAAACGATAGCAATTGAAACACACGTCTGAAACACATGAAAAGAAGTGCTGCATACTGAATTATTCCAAAGCAATTATAATTTGCAAAGGATGATGACTAATGATGTTCTGGAAGTCATCATGGCTAAAGAATATATATTATTTCATTTATAGATCAAGCTAAGAATGGTACGATGATACAGACAGGTTATGTATGGAGAAGAGGTGTCATGTTGGAATGTAAGGAAGTCTAAACTTTTTTACTAGCAGTTATATGAAACTGGCATTCTCGGGAGCGTACTTAGATCTTCAGTGCTCCTTAATAGGCTGTCCTTATATTTGTAAAATATTATATTTTGATAGGAAAACAAACATCAGTAAAACTAAGATCACAAGTTTTTCAACAGCTAGGATGACAACTATTTAGGCTAGTTTCAAATTCTAATGAGTAGCCATAAGCAAAAAGCTGGCTTAGAGTCAGCTTTCCTAATTTTTCATTTCACCTGCACCTAATTGCATATTTGACTACTTTCCTACTCTTTGTTCTTGACATTTTTATGGAGAACATTTATGCAGCTGAATGCAATTGTAAATAAAGTGACTGTAAAGTCTCTCCTGAAGGGCAGTGTACTTTCTTGTACAAAGTCTTGCAGCATATTTTTACCCTAAAAGAACACTCAGACTTTTCTTAAATTTGACAGTTTTAAATGTCAGCTTCCCCAAAATTGCTAATTGTGAAAGATAATGAATTAGAATTTGTTAAAAGCATATGATTAAGCTACTATTCTCAAAAGTATACGCAAGACACTTTCAGTTTTGACCCAACATTTCCACTTTGGTCACTCCTTCAGAAGATTACTGAAAGCCATGTTGCAGATATTCTTCTGGGCTGTAAAAAAAATTATCAGTCTTTGACTGTCTTTTCTGTCGTGCATTTTTATGGTATAGTGAAATAATAGCTGAAAAGATTTCTTTTAGAATTCAACCATAACGTCTGACAACAGCAGATAGGAATTGTGATTCATATTTCATATGAGAGAATGCCTCAGGCTGTAATTTATGCATTGCAAAGATGGGTTTCATAACAAAAACAAAAATATGCTATTCTCGATTTCCTTGAAAAACCTCTTTGCCATATCTGTGTGGCATCCAGATATGAGTGGCTGCGTCAGCTTACTAACTCAGCTGGAGCCACAGGCTGTGGATGGCAAGACCAAGGAAAACTGGCACAAAACACATTTCACCCCGAGACCCATATCATGGGTCTGTGGACTGCCAAGTTCTTGTCATTCTGCATATCCTGTTCAGAGTTTATCTCCAGAATAAGTCTTCAGGTTATCCACCCAAACATCAGAAGTAGCTAGGTTATCCCAGATGATCCACACTTGTTGATGTTTTGTCTACAGATGGCAGAGATGTAAGAGCAATAATGGAATGAAAGTCTGCCTTAGTTCAGAAGACAAGTCCTTGCACCTACATAAAGGGGAATGCTACCCCAAACTGCTTGAAGAAATGCTATGGGAATTCTTGTAGACTAGAGACAAAAAGGAGCAGCTCTTCTATCTTCTTAGATAGAAGAGTAAAACTACCTGCTTTTCCTTGCATTATAATTGTGGTTTGGCCAAAGACCCATCTAGCTCTGTTATCAATTTGATTTAGGGGGCTGGAGGGTCTCTGGGAGACCCAAGCTGCTTCCTTCTGCCACTGATTTATTTCTGAAGTGGAATTCTCTTTTCCTATCCGGCAGGTTGAGCCACTGCTCCAGGGCATGATAGGACCCGCAGCTGCTCTTCATAGCTCTTCATTAACTTACCCTTCCTTTCTAAATGTCCTATCACCTGCCACAACCTGTCACGTTTTTAAAAACAAAAAAGATCAAAACAAACACACACTAACTAAAAATCCCACAACCCAACCCTTACTTCCAAGTCTAACTTCAGCTCAGTTGCCAAGGGCTTTGTCTTCAGAAAAAAAATGTACCTTTGAGCAATGCTAGCGGGCATGAATGATCTTGTTTTCCAGTAAAAGTTCTGAAATTTATATGTGACAAGCAATGTTAAAAAGTTTTAGGCATCAGTGCTAAAGTAATACAAGCGCTATGTACCACAATTACAGGAAGATTTAGCTTTTAGGTGAAACTGGAGACATATTTTCAATATGCCTTTTTTCCCTATACCAGACATCGGTGATTAGAGGAACCTACCTTGGCCTAGAATATATGAGAAAAGGAAATGGAGGTGATGGAGGAGTTATCATTAATATCTCATCCCTGGCAGGTGAGAATACTTTCTATCTAAATATTTGCTACTCCATTTTGTTTCTAAAATAAATCTGTCATATTTACGAGTCATATTTTTTCTTTCTTATGACTTTTTTTATCCCTATTATAATCTAGCTTTCATTATAGCAACAGAGGCAATAACAAAAAAACAGTAATTTAATTTGCTTTTATCCTCACAGTTAAAGAAGAATTCAGTAATTTTCCTAACCTATCAGTTTTTATCTAATGATTTTGAGCTCAATGTAAAATCTTCATCAGATCAGTTTTGCTCAATATGGAAACCCTAAAAAAAAGTCATACACTTACTCAACACTATTTAGTAGCATTACTAAATTAAAACAATGGGTACACTATACAGTGTGTAAGCAGTATAATCCAATATATAGACCTAATTTGAATTCAAGGCTTCTTTAAAATTGCTTATTTTTGATATTATATTTATCAGGCACCAAACACAGATAAATCAGATTTTTTTTTTTTTCCACAGAAAAAGAGGAAGCAGTAGCAGGTCCTCCCTACTCAGCTCCATAGGGATTCAACTGCAGGAATATTTAATATTAGGTTGTGTTTCCTTTTTAATGAAGGTCATCACACGCACAATGTCAATGCTTCAAGCCCTGTCGGGGTGAGCCACCTCTGCTCAAAAGGCCATAGTATTAGCAATATTATTTAATTGAGCTCAAGTTAACACATTTTCTGCACATAACTTAAAATGCAGGGGTAACATCAGTAAGTAATTAGTACAAAGCCAGCTGCATGATTTCTGAGTTAGTTGGGGTAACTGCTTCAGCAGTTCTGCATCCTTTCTTCTGTGTACCCGCCGTGTTACAATGACAGTGCTCAGAGCGAAAAAGTATGAGTGAAGGGGGAACGGGCAATAAGAACGATGCTTCCTGATACCATTCCTCAGAAAATTTGTGGGGAAATATTCGCACTCCCTTCTACTTACGTTCTCTCGATCCTGTTATGGAGTTTGGGAAAAATAGTATCTACACTGGCTTATATTTGTATTTTCAGTTCTTTCCTCAGCATTTGTGCAAAATACCCTGATAGGCACTTTATTCAGGGGGGACCCTACGTGCTTTAACAGTGTAAGGCCTGTAAGACAACAGTAGCTGTAGTTCCTGGCTGGGGATGGGGATCAGTGCAGGATAGATGTCAAAGTTTTGAATAGCGCTCAATTCTCCTGGATGCCAGGGAATTTGTGATGAGAAAATCAGTTCATCCTATTGACAAAAATCAGTTGAACAGCTTAGCTTAAGAGTATCTGGTTTAACACATTCACTTATCTCATACAGGTAGCAGTTCACTAAAAGTCTCCATGTAAGTCAGCCTTATCAATCCCATCTAAAACATTGCCTACTGAAGTTGGCAAGCTTACCTCCACTGGCTCACACAGACCCTCTATTCAAACCAAATTAACCAGAAGGAAATTGCTGTTACAGTGCTGCACTTCACAGACACAAGTAAAAGATTAAACATTTCTCAGAAGTGCTGATGCCTCCGGAATGCTTAAAAAGGGCCAAAAGGTAGCAATTTAATTCCTTTTCTCATCACTTTCAAACAAATACAAATTATTTTGGTTTTAAGATCTCACAGCCTGCCTTTCTTCATTTTGATAGCTTACAAATCTCATCGTAATTATTCAATCAAAGTTTGCATTTATTTACTTACTTTCTAATGTGAATATTGCATTCTAATGGTTGTGGCTATCTCAGTCAAAAACAAAGTGTTCTTTGTTTGCTCTTTCATGGTTTGTATTTAGCAATTGCTTCCAAGGTTATAAGGAAAACCACAAGATAAAAGCTGACATAGACTAATCTTTATAGTTTATTTATTAATTACTATTTGTGCTTTGCAACTCCAATTCTCTCTTAGTGCCCAGAGGTCTAAGTCCTGCAGTTCACTGCGTAGATAAAACTCAAACTGCCATTGACTAGTTTAACATTCCCTTCAAGTGTTTTCTTTACTTGGAGGTAGCTTCTGTTGATGATTAATCTCCTGAGTGGTTTTGGTCCTGTTCACCCCTGTTCTTTGCAAGATTTTATCAGATCTGTTCTGCAGATAGCAAGTATTTATCTGTCTTGCTGAGCAGTAAGAAGAGTAATATTCAGTGCTTACATAACATTCAATATTTGCTTTACATATTAATTAATTTCCATTCTTTTACCATGGGGATTTTGCCAGCGATATGAACTCAAGACAGACTCTCTTACTTTTCGATATTTCAAAGAATACCCATAGAGCACCTAAGTGCTTCCTCTGATGTGTTTGCTTTAAGTTTTAGCTGGATGAAAGTCAGTGTATTCACTGTTTTTCTAGTATTGATTCTTCCTTTCCAAAAAATGCCTCTACAAGACAGGACTAAATTAGAAACAGAGTGAAGTTTGTAAGCCTATGCAGCAAACACCCAACTTCTAGCCCCTGCTAGAGCTATAAAACTTTCTTTTATGGGAGTTCTGCATTCATATCAGGCGGAAGTATTACCACTAAATCTCTGAGATAATGAGAAGTTTGTCAAACTGCCCTCGTAAAAGAAAAGGCCAGTGGTTGCAGGTTTTTGAATATATTATAATAAATTCCTCTTTCAATTTAAAGAGTAAACCATGCTAAAATTCTTTCTCTAGGAAGAGTTATGCTCAGATTAATTCAAAATCTAAGTCACATACCAAACAAAATTAAAAAAAAAAAAAACACACAGTACTAAATTTAAACTCTGTTATTATTTTTAATGAATATATTTAGCATTGTCTCTTATCTTTTGGTGGCTGCTATCTGTATACTTTTAATGAATAAAGGGAGAAAGGAAAGTTTGGGTGCTGGATTCATGTGTGCGTGTTTGATTTGGTTGCTTTCATACTTTCAAGAAGATATTCTGTAAAACCGAGTTTGTGTATGTCTGGATTCTGGCAGATAAGGAAAACAAAAACATTTATAGAAGACTTAAAAATAACAAAATATTTAGCATAAGGTCATGCCATTTTTTTTTATGAGTGTTTGTTCAGCATGTAGCGTACCTAGAAACCTTGTTGTTGTGCAGCTGTATCAGTGGTTTGGTTGTACTCAACTTCAAGGACGCAGTCAGGCTCTACAGCAGTCAGTTTGTCTTCAGCCTCTAGACAGCTTTGGCCAAGGGAAATGCTTAAGGTACTCCTCAAAGCAAGCAGGTTCTGGTCCTGTATATATATATTTTGATAAAGAGACAAAGCTAAACATATGGTCAGCATCATTTGCATAAAGACAATGAGAGTGTTAAAGAACAGCAAAGATCCAAATGGCTGCAAGCCTGGGGCCCTCAGCTCAGCATCATGAGACAGTTTCTCCTCTCTCCCACTGTGTAGTAAAGGAGATGGTGAGCAGAATCCACAGGAATGAGATTTAGAAAATAATCCCTGGGCAATTCAGTTCATTCTTAGAAAATTTCCTAGAAGTGATGCAGCTAAAAATTTCAGCTATGATTTCCATGTTTCCTTTGGTTTGGCTAAAATCCCAAGGGTAAAATTGACATAAGGAATGTGATCATGTAACCCCTCTTACTCTTGAGGAAAGGGTAGGCTATAAAATCCTTAATTAAATCTTTCATCATTCTGTAAGACCAACTTTCCTCTAGTTTATTTCTCTAGTTACATATCTGGTTGTTCAAAAGGGGCTGTTCAAAGTGCACTGCAAGCATATGAAGACTTTTGTCTAGGGGTGATAAAGGAAATTTCTATAATGGAAAAATTGGAAAGATATTTAAATAAATATGGTTAACTCTTGTGACACTATTTATGTGTAAATATTTTATGTTTTGGAATAGAGTTTGATAAGTATATTAAAGATATTAAACCTATTGCAAAAAGGAAAACACTTTGCTTTGGCAAATTATTTTCCAACATGCAGAGAGTACAATATTTTTGGTTTGCTTCTAAATAGGTTCCATCAGTCAAAACTTACTTTTCACAATTTTCAAATATCTCTCTCACAACCAGTGAATATTTAGGATGGCAGAAGACACAATAAGTATCAATGAGGGGAAAAAAAAAAAAAAAGTCAAATAGTAAATAGGCAGAGCTTGATCTCTGCATAATCAGTGTAGAAGGACTGTATTCTGGTGAGGTCTAAGTCCATGTGAAATCAACAGCCATGTAGAAAACAGACCATGGCTCTTTATTCTCTGTACCACAGTCAACCAAATATGAAGTACAGTTTTTAAGGAACTGTTGAAATTTATAAGATACTGTTAAAGAGAATCAGATTTGTATCAAACTGGCTAACAGTGCAGCCTTGGAGAAAAAGAGAGCATTGGGAGAAAGACCATCCAAATGCTAATATATCTGATTCAAAGAGGCAAATCTCTGCTGGCAGTGTGTGCCCTGTGAGGAAGCATAGCTGTGGGTATTCTGTATTCATCATAGCTCTTCAGCAGAATGAAAGAAAATACCAGTTTCAACAAATTCAAGCTTATTGACACCGTGCTGCACCTCAAATACTAGTTTCCCAACATGTAGATCATGAAACTCAATTAAAACTATTGATGGTGATAAATGAATAAGCAATTGCAACAAAAAGTTTGACATATCTGAAATGGTAACGAGTGGTACAGGGTACTGAACTCATGAATAAAAGCAAGATGGGATTATCATTGATTTGGGTGGAGGATGCTAGGACTAGCTTAATTTGTTGCTTTGGTTGAAAGTTACTCAACCAATTTCTTCTTTATTTTCCATGTAATAATAGTTTGCGTTAGGAGAGAATTGTTCTTAATGCTTTGATTTTTTAAGTTACTTATTCCTCCCTTCCTGCCTAGCTATTCCTTCTGCCTTTTGACTTTAAGTCTTTGAACCCTATCTCACTTCTTTACAGTGAGTTGTGTCCTTCCTTCGTTTATTTCTTGACTCTCTTCCCTCTCAAGTAAAAAGTAATCTGTCTCACTGTTGTTAAAACAAAACAACTTCTAAATTCCTCCTCTGTGCTTCCCAGTAATTTTTCTTACAAATGTCTTAGCTGCACCCTCACTGGGATTGTCTTTATCTTTAAAACTCAAGGGATACAAAATAATAAAAAAGTAGTACCCTAATATTGCTAACATGAATTAGCAAACTGACAAACTGATAGCATGCCAGGATTTCCAATTATCATGAAGAATGGTGATACTTGATGACAGTCCGTCAGTTACAAATCACCAAAAAGAAGACTATTAAGCTTTGCTTGCAGTCCCTATCTAGAGGGGTTATGATGGAAGATATTTTTCATAAAGCAAGTTCTTATTCAGAAGCATAACACATTAATCCAAGCTGAAAAGCTAAACAGATTTAAGGGAAGGGTGGTCACTTCTCTTCTCTTCTAGGGTAAGTCATTTATTTCTCACCACTGAACGGTGCTAATAATAATGTTGTTTTCACTGGGTGGCCAGTGTAACCTTTAAACCAAGATAAAGCCGTGACAGAGTCATGGTTGTAACCAGAACTCTCTGCCTTCTTAGAGAGTTACTTCCTTTTGGACAAAATGGATTCCAGAGCAAGGAACACACTAAAGTCTCTGTCACAGACAATCTTTCTGCAATTCCATGCTTTAGAGCTGAGTAGTGTACTCATCATGCCCACTGAGACAAGTCACGCCCTTTGTTAATTTTATCACTTAAAAATACAAAATAAAAACTAGATATTTTAGATATAAATTGGGACTCCTTCCAATAGAATTAAACATTAAGGCATCAACAGCAGCATCTGGACTTAATGATACCACATTCACAGACAAATTTCTCCCTCTAGCTTTAGAGCAGCCTGGGGTTTGCTATTTACAAGGACACAGCTTTCATTTGGAATTAAGAGTATCCATGTGCCCCATTTCAGTCTAGATTGTTACGATATAGTGGCAGTTGTTAGCTTAATGTTCAGAGAAACATATATTCACAGTCTGCCATCTCTGTGTGATCAACTTGTTACCATTAAAATCGGTCTTACAAGAGGGAAGCTCTTGTTTTTCTTCTGAAGCATCTGTTCTTTCTCTACTGCAAATGTGCAAATGAAGATTTGATGCTCTCATTCCCACTCCGCTCATTCCCACTCAGTGCAGAATCTCACCAGTCCTTTTTTGTTTTGTTTCTGTTTTTGCCTTGCCCGGAAGGTAGTAATGCTATTGCCTTGTAATGAAAGCTGTTTTTTTCCTTTCTCCTTATAAAGATCCTCCCACTAGTTTATTGTTTCAGAACCAGGACCACTTTAGAAGGTACCTTACAGTGAAATCCTTTTCACGCCATCAAATCTGATTTATGATATGCTTCATGCTTGCTTTCATTTCTTTCCATTCACCATCTGCAGGCTTCACTTTATCATTTCATTCATAGTGTTTTCTCAGTCATCTCTATACTCTATTCACTGAGGCCTGCATTCCCCATTTGTGCTGTTCACATTTGCTCATTGAAAATGACCTTCCTGCTTCATGTAACAGGGAACCTATCACCTATGACATTTCAGAGTAGTGTCACAAATAAAATAAACTTTACAGTGCTTCCAGTGGTGCATCAGATCTGAATTTTGCTTAGACACAACTTCTTAGAGGAAAATAAACACTACGCAAAAGCATGTGTAACCTACTCTTTTGGTCCTAAGCATATTAGCAAATAAATAAACAATAATAATATTTCACTCAAAGACATGTGATTAGTTGGCTGGACTTCAGTCAGCTGTGTAGTACACATTCCTCTCTCACACATTCTCTCTTACTAGAGCTAGGAGAAAAAGTTTTATTTCATTTTTGTTACTATCCCGTAGAAGTAACTAAGGAAGGAATTTAAGCAAGATGCATTATCTGTGTAACACATCAAAAAATAACTAAAAGAAATAAAACAAGTTCAGCTACAGTAGTTGAAATGGATTTTGCTATTTCCCTGCCAAAACTTCCCCTTCCAGCTACTTCCTCTCTAGAATCACTGTAAATAATTACACATGTCTAGGATGCACACCAGCATTTAAGGTGTCAGTAATCAAAATTTATCTGAAATACTTTATATATATCCAAGATTCATAAAATCTAAAAATCTTCCAGGTCCTGTGCGCCATCTTTAAGTCATACTTTGCATATCTGACTTTTCCTCTTAAAAGTAATTCTCTTTTCATTACCTACACCTTTTTTTGCTTTCCACTGTGTTTTTGTCTGTTATTTCATACCTTTTTTTCACAGCCTTACAAAACATATTTTGCAAATTTTTGCAAAACTGCCTATCTTTTTGTTTTTGTACAAACCCATCCTTTACTCCATTATTGTCCTGTATGTGTGTTGAAGATAGTCATAAGTAGGGGTTCCCAACATCTTTTTTCTGTGCCTTTGTTTTTTTTTTTGTTTGTTTGCTTTGTTTTTTAAAGGACTCATGCCTGCTGCATTCCAGCCAGTGTACTGTGCTACAAAACATGGTGTAATTGGATTCACACGATCAATAGCAGTAAGTATGTGTTTCCAAAATAAGTATCATCAGCTTCTTGGGGACGTGCTAAGTTTCTCAAGTACTCTGACTACTGCCACACAACTAGAAACAATTTTCTTGAAACAAATGAAAGCGTGAGAAATAGTGAAGGTTCCCTCATTTCACAAGAGGAATCCAAAGATGGAATAAATAAGGCATGTGTGGGTTTATGATTGATCTGCGGTTTAGGGATCCTGGGAGAAAGATTTTGAGTATTAAAGACAGTGGGAACAACCTCAAAGTCCTAAACCCTTATCTAAGCTTAACACTTTTTTTCATAACTCTATCCCAGTCATTTAACATTAGTTACCTGAGTTGTAAGTCACACTGATAACACTTCTTATGAGTAATAGGTGCTGAAGTATGCAGGAAGTGAGTTCAACAGAAAGCTGTGGCCTAGTATTTTTTCTTACTTTTAGTTAATTTGCTAAAAAATGCAAAATGACAACAGGCTAATTACATGTTCATCTTAAAGATAGCCTGCTTATATAAGATTTCCAGTCTAATTTCCAGAATAAAGGTTCATATTTTGCTCTCCCATCACTTAAAAAAAAATCTACTTAAGCAGATCAACCTGGATAGCTGTTGCGTATCACCTATTAGCCACAGCATGAACTGGAAACCTTGTTTTCCAGTTTTATTTTTTCATAGTAACATTAAATGTTACAATGTAAGTTCAGCAACAACAAAGAGGTTGAGGAAAATGGGAGGAAATGCTGCCTGTTTATAGAACATGGGAATGTTGGGGAGACGAAGAATGGGCCAAACACAGAGGAACATTACACTTACAGGAAAGACTAAGAGCCCAACACGAGGCCCAACACAAAACAGCTAGGATTTCAGTCTCTTTTCTCCTATCGTATTATATCATAAAAATCATAGAATCATGGAATGCTTAAGGTTGGAAGGGACCTCTAGAGATCACCTAGTCCAAGCCCCCTGCTCCAGCAGGGGCACTCAGAGCACGGGGCACAGGGTGGCAGCCAGGCGGGTTTGGAAGGTCTCCAGAGAAGGAGCCTGCACAGCCTCTCTGGGCAGCCTGTGCCAGGGCTCTGGCACCCTCACATACAAATATAAATATATATATACATAATATTATATATAAAACTTTATATAAAATATTATGACAATTTATATCATACTGGGGAAGAATCCTTTAATTATTGTTGAACAATTGTGGTTACTGTGGGGCACAGATATACCAGCAGTAGTTCACAGGTTCTGGGTGATGACTAAGAAAGCTCCGCCAGCATTCACGCCACTGGTGTGCTACAGACATGCATTGGCAGCATCACAGGGGAAGGGTACTACCATTCCCCATACAGTTTTAGCATTATTCTAGAATATAGTTAATATCAACAGCATTAGTAACCAAAAAATTAGATAAACAGCTGTACTGAAAAAAAAAGTTTTCTTGTAGAATTGTTCTCAGAAGGGCATGTTGGACAAAAAAAAAAAAAAAAAGTATGATTATTAGAGAAAACATACCTCAAACTTAGCTGTTGAAATAAAACAACCAGTATCAACAAGATTGCCTTTCAAGTAAGGATGTAAACGTGATACTAAGCATTCTTTAAAAAATTACTTTCAATATATTGTTTAAAATGATGATAATGAATGCCTAACTTGTATCTCTTTTCTAGTTAGCTGCTAGCATGGAAAACTATGGTGTGAGACTCAACACTATTTGTCCAGGATTTGTCAACACACCAATTCTTCAGTCAATAGATAAAGAAGAGAATATGGGACAATATTATTCATACAAGGATGAGATCAAAAATATGATGCAGTTCTATGGTGTGATGGAGTAAGTAAAGTTTGATATTAGTGTTCTTTGCCTCTTGTAAGTGAAGAACAAGCATGCATGGCAGCTCTTGCAATAGCACTTGCAGTAGCCCTTGGTGGACTGTTCTTCCATAAATTTGTTTAATCAAATTTGTTATGAAGTAGAGAGAGTGACTTTTGAATGGGTTTCCCTGCATTTTGAAATCGAAAGGATGAAGAAATCAAAAAAACTGACAATAATAGACCAAGTTACTAAGAATATAGTAGCAACCATGGTAAATGAGACCAAAGAGTTATCTAGGCCACAGAGTGGGACCAAAGTAGACACCTAGAAATGTTCATAAGAACAGGACACAAATAAACTGGAATATTGCTGGAATATTTTCTTAGTCCTAACAATTAGCCATTCATACACTCACTGTGTTAGGACACATTATCCTAACAATTAGACATTCAAACACAAAAGGAAACCATGTAAGTATGTCATGTTGCCCACCATTTTTTAGATGTCCACTATACTGCACCTATTGAACACCACAAACTGCGACA
Organism: Nothocercus julius; assembly: GCA_013398735.1. Lineage (NCBI taxonomy): Eukaryota > Metazoa > Chordata > Aves > Tinamiformes > Tinamidae > Nothocercus > Nothocercus julius. The sequence goes on along the minus strand of VZSV01000028.1, from coordinate 6,512,088 downwards.
AAATTCTCCTCATACTAATTTGCATGTCAGTTGTGTTACTGAACTGTAATAATTCAAGAGCAAAGAGCTGCAGAGGATTGTGTAAAGATCACTTCTGTCCATTGCCCTGACAGAGAAAACTTTGATAGTGGCAGCTGAATGTCCACAGGGATTTAGCAATGACTAGAGCAAACTCACGATAATTTGTAAAGTTGCAGCTGTTTGTCCTAACTGGGAAGATTAGATTTCCTTCCTGAAACACTTACCATTCTTCTGCTTTTGTTGAAAATACTGTTCAAATAGTAGATTGTTTTATTTGCAGGGCATATACATTTCCACTGAGTGTCTTTGCTTGTCCTTTTCACATATTTTCACATATTCTAGCACACCACCCAAAAACTTTTTTTTTCTTTTTAGTCCATCAATAATTGCTGAAGGACTGATAACAATAATTGAAGACGATACTCTAAATGGAGAAGTTATGAAGATTACAGCATCACAAGGGATTCATTTTCAACAGTACAACCAATTGCCTTTTTCACCATCAAAGAGATAAAAGTAATTGTTTTATGCCTTTTTTGTTTGCTTTTATTAAATATAATTTTTTGAAATATATTTTTTGGAAAAAAAGGTCATGTAGAGCAGTGACAATATTCAAACAGTTGCACTCAATAACAAAGATGAAAGAGAAAATCTGTTGCAGGAATGTGTTACTGTCTTATTTTGATTCTTTAAGCACTAACAGGGTTTACTTTATTTTATTTTAAGTAGAATAAACACACTGCTCTGCAAATTTTTAATTATGCACAAGTGGGGGTCAGATTTTTCCTTTTGGTAGTTCTGTGCAGTTATCTGATCTGCATACCCCAAGCAGATTGTAGTGGACCTGATTTACTTCATATAATTCCTTTTACTGTAATAAAGGTGTACTTACTTACATCCTGAATTCTTCATGCCAGGAATTCAGTTGAGGACTCCAGAACACAAGTATACCTATAAGGAGTCAAGATTTTTTTTGTCCTAATATGGGTATGTAAAATACAACAAGAGGCAAAATTCTCTTTCATTTATAAATGCAACAGATGTTGCATGTCATGCAAGAAAGTACAGATTTTTTTCCTCTTGGATTTCAGCTATTTATGAAATACTTTTAAAATATTTTTTTCTTTTATACATATATAAAGTATATATATATATATAAGAATTTTCTGACTTTGTATATACAAGAATAAATACTTCGGCATTGCTTGAAACTTCTATTCAGTGACCTTTAAATTCCATTTTCCTCAATCTATAAATCTGATTTCTTGTCTTGGTTGATTAAAATCTCAGTTAAATACAAAATGTTTTGTTTGTTTTCTACACTTCCTACACCTCCATTTTGGTATTATAATATTTGCTCTTAGGTGAAAAATGTCAAATAACAGCTAACAGCAATGAAACTAAAACAAACAAACAAACAAAAACCCCACACTTTATACTCTCTTAGCTCCATTTGGATCTTCTCAATCCCTGGCTACATCTCTGAAACAAACCTTAGTGCTCTGTGGGCTATGTGCCTGATAAAAATTTATTTTTACGCAGTAACTAATCTATGCCCCCAGCATAGAGAGATTTATGAACCAAAAGTTCCACAGGAGCTTAAGGTGACATTTCTTGCCAGTGAGGGTGCCAGAGCCCTGGCACAGGCTGCCCAGGGAGGTTGTGGAATCTCCTTCTCTGGAGATCTTCCCAACCCGCTTGGACGCAGTCCTGAGCCACCTGCTGTAGGTGACCCTGTGTGTGCAGGGGGGTTGGACTGGATGATCTCTAGAGGTCCCTTCCAACCTTAAGCATTCTAGGATTCTAGGATTCTATGATTCTATGAACCCCTGAGAGAGCTGGGAAAAGTTAACAGACACCCTCCTCAGGAGCGTTGATTTTAATTTCACTGACTTAAGCATTGGGGTTTTTTTTTAGCACTGTAACTGAAAATAATAGAAACAACACTAATATTTATCTTGTGTGGAAGTCAGGAAGTGAATATGAATGTGGGAAGAGAAGCAGCACGCATACCTGGTCTAAATCACCATTTCTCTCCCCCACCTCCCAACTCCGTGCCCCCAATTTTGACTCTGTTAGCAATGATATTTTAAATGTCTGTTTTGAATGCACACATGACACTAACAGCAGCTTTTTCCTAGTGTATTTGCATATCCTCATGACTGAAAAACTGGTATGTGACTTGATCATATTCATTTTTACTCTCCTCTCATTAACATGAGTGTGATGTAAGAGCTTTGAACATTTCTTAATACCTGGCCAAATGGAGCAAAAGGCATGAAATAAAACAGAAAGGTCAGCTTACTTCTTCAGATAAGTAGTCTGCTTCCCTCCCAGTTAAGCAGTATTTCTGTAGCTTACAAACAAGAGGAGGTTTCACAATTGCACGTTGTATGCAAACCTAATATGAAGTTAGACAGCAACTCAGCTGTTTCACTTAATAACATAGTTCAGACAATGCTGAGAATATTGTATAACATGTATAGCGGACATATTGTTGCCATGATTGCTTTTGCCCATATTTACTCCCTGCTGCCCTTTTTCCTTAACCCAGCACCAAATACCTGTTAAAGAGAGAGGGTTGAGTTTTCCAAGGGATCAGTTAAGGAATATATAACTGAAGAACGTAAATAATAAAAGGTCAGCAACTGCTACATAGGCGCCCTAAGAGGGGAGAGAAAAAAAAAAAAAAAAAAAAAAGTTTAAAGTTCATAAGAGCCAAAGAGCCAATAGTTTTAGACTTTGTATAATTAACCTGGAGTATTTCACCAGTACAAAATTCTAATCCTGAGAACTGGTAGGATTCCAAGAATGGATTCAATTTATGTGGCTTGTCAAGAGTCACACAGATTAAAAACATATGCAGTTAAACTCCAGGACACCTGGAAAAGCTGAACTCAAAAAGTTAAAGACATATCTTTATCATATGTACAGGCCTTATCTTTTGGATTATTTTTGTAGCCCCAGAAGACAGGGGTTTTCAGATAAAAGCCATATACCATGAAGTCATGAAAGGCAGAGACTGTGTTAACTTTCATCTGAAGATCTGATAAGGAAGTCTCAGAATGCAATGCATGCTCATTTGATCAAATAAATATTTATACAATGATAAATCTCAAATTATTAGGACATCTGGAACTCACTGAAAGGAACAAGGAAGCAGCCATGAGCTCTTGATGCAGAGTTAAATAAGGAAGAAAACCTGAACTTCTATATAGATTTTAATAAATAAAATGCCCCAAAACAAATATTATGGTTTTCCAGCTTCAGCTCTACGTATTAAAACACATCTGAGGGTCTTATCTCTACGAGAAGAGCAAGTCCTAATACTCTGGAAAGATTTCCTGTAAGACTTCCTCACAATCTTTGGAAGTCTCCCAAAAAGCAAAAGAAAGAACATGTGTTTGAGTTACAGACAGAAACATCCAGGGAAACAGTAGGTAGAAAGATGAGCTAGAGGGAGAAACGGTAAATTTCATTTCTGTATAAAGGTTGTTTTGAAACTATCTTCAGTTACAAGTTTTGATATAATTTCAAGTCTTATTCTATTTTGTCTAGGAAATCATAATTTTCAGACTGTTCCAATTTTGTAGAGACTCAGCCAAAAAGAAAAAATATTTTGAGAAGTGCTAATTGCCGAGAACATAAAATGACAAGTAATAATCTAGACTCATATAATTATCATTATTGTAATGAATTTTCAATTCTACAGTTCCTTAATATACCAAATACAAAGTCTCAAACAGGAGCCTTTCTGATGTATAAAAAATAAATATTACTACACTCCATTCTTTCAATATTTACCACTGTGATCCCACATGAAAGCCAAAATCATAAGTCATCTTAATCTCTTTGCGATGTGACAGTGTTCCTTTATTTGTACATATTAATGCCTTGATTTAAGAACATCTTTATGGAAAGGTACCTGAACACAATCATCACCATTATTATGGTCCTGTGCTGTTTAGGAGGATCTGGAACTGACTTGTACCATGTGTATCATAAATGATCATTTTATTGAGGGAAAGGTCAGCACAGTAACTAGTCCTTCCTGAAGCTTAAGTTAAAAGCATCTTTAGGGAGAACAGATCTCTGTCCCATTTGGTATATAAGCTTTGCAAACAGCAAAAACAATTATTAGTAAAAAACAAACCCTGGTTTCCACTGAAGCCTTGCGTATGAATCTAATCTTTGTGGGAGCAGCATTAGATATCTAATGCTTTTGCTTTTGGACAGGATGGGGCTCTTCTGACAATTAATGATTTCCTTCCTCTAGTGTTGAACTGCTCTCAACTTTCTACAGGGTGACTCTCCAGCTTCAACTTCCCCTAAGTCTATTTGTTTTACATGAAGAGATGTTGACAGTTTTCAGCTCTGGCTCCAGAAGTCCAGATGGTTCAATGAAAGTGAAGGATAATATCATATGACTTAGAATTTTTTTTCCCTCCAGTAAAAAAGGAACAGCCAAATGTCAGGTCAAATCTGTAACTCAAACTGAGAGGGACAGTAAACAAGAAGAGTTACACTCTCACGTTGAAGAGGACAATAAACAGGAAGAGAACAGAATGGTCAGGTAAAGAAATGTAATATTTAGGGCAACCTCAATCTAAAACGTCTTTAGCATAATAACTTAATCTCAATATTTGAGAGTCTATTTAGAGGGAGTTACAGACAAAAGCTAGACCTGAGCGTTTTCCGATGTGTGTACAAATACGGCCTAACATACTTTTTAAGTATTCAGAGGACAAGATGAGAGGCTTTGGAGTAAAAAATTAATCTTAATAGACAGAGCTAGCCTATTCTAAGCAATCAGGCTCCAAGCAGCATTTCTCTCGACAACAGTTAAGCTGCTTTAACTTTTGACAAGCTCTGTGCTAATTCACTGCTGGCATCTGCTGGGCAAATCTTACAGAGGCTACTACCACTACCGGACCAACATTTCTCAGTACAGAACTACATTCTCTCACGGCTTTTATTTTTCATCAGAGGGTTTCAGGCCCTCTTGCTTTCACCCCAAAGTAGGAAATGAGAACACTGAAGAATAAGTACAGCGATGCCGAAACCTAGCACAGACCACCCATGTGACAGTGAACCGTGGGACGCTTCAAAATGAATGAAATGAATATCATGATAAATAAAAACAAAGTTGCCATGATGTTCATTCTTTACATCAAATTGCATAGGAACTACTATATTAAAATACGGCATACAGCTTCGGGATGGTACTGCCCAATACCTTGCATGCCTTTACCTTTGTAATACTAAAGTCTACATTTGCAACTCCAGCTGTTCACTTGCAGCTATGTAACCTTTCAGATAATTTGCTGTATGTATATTTTCCTCTTGCTGCTCTCATAATGCTGTTCTTGCGGCTTCAAACCTGGATATCTTTGATAAAGCTGGTTCTGATAAGAACCCCAAGCCTGACAACCACCTCTTCTTTCCCTTCTTCTACTTTTTCCTATTCTTTAATTTATCTTAGGGGCAAAACAAGAATTAGTGAGTAACAAAGTAGATAGTAGCCATTTAAATATCCAAAAGCATTACTCAGTGCTATGCATGCACAAACCTTACTGGTGAAGCTGCATAGAATACATACCTTTGACCCAAACTATGCTTCAGCTATGCATCAAAATAACATCATAAACTGAAGCAACTAATGAGAAGTTTCATTATGGATGAAAACTCCAAAGTTTTCATACTGTGGGAAAAGTATTGGAGGAACACCTACAGCACTGGAGGACCTGACCCGGATTGGTGTCTGGTGTTTCTTTTCCAGGCTGGCAACTGGGGAGTCTTCCTTATTCCTTTTCTCTCTTTCTTTCTTTCTTTGCTATCCCTCTCCTTCAAACTAACTTTTATCATTAAAGTCAACATGTGCCCTCAGTTATGGATCCTGTGAATAACTTCTGTGCACGAGCCAGTTGTGGTGTCCTTCATGAAACGTGCCAGATAAACTGCGGCTCAGATAGAGCTCAATCCATTCAGGATAAGGGTACCTGTGAGACTTTTTATATGAATTGGTCTAGTTTATGTCTGCAGATTACTTCCTGAACTGCATTGTATAAAGTTAGCACTGATTGTAAATATCTTCCCCACCTCCCACTTTCTCAGAATTTAAGTTAGAGGTTTTACTCTGCCGATGGCCTAAACTGTCTTTTGGGAATAGCATCAGAAAACACAAAGAGCATTTTCCATTATAGTATTTGACAACTGCAACTAACTCAAAGCTTGTCCATACTGACATATACCCATATTCACTCTCCCAAATGACACAAGTTCTGAGTCCTCCTTTCTTCCCCTGCTGCAGTTTGGATCCTACTCATCATATCTCATTGAACAAAGCTATTGTAAGAAAAACGTATTCAAGACAAAGATCTCATGTTGTCCAATTTCTTCAGTACAATTTACTGCCTAGGGACACTGCAGTGTAGAAGATGCACACGTTCTGTACAGGTCTAGCCACTCCAGTGTATTAATCCTGCCTGCCCAAAGCAACTCAATCTCCAGTGAACATCATTGGCTTCACCAACACTGCCAAATAAGGACTAAGGAGCTTCCCTTGGACCATGTGTTCTCCAGGCCTCAGGAGACACCCTTATTCCTTTAAAATATAGTTAATTTTGTTCATCTGAGCTGCAGGCCAGCCCATCAGAGAGTAATACAACTGAGAGTAGATGTTTCATGCTGGGCAGAATGGCATGCGAACAAAGAGATGGTTTTGAGGGATAACCAGGAAAGTGTTCAAGTATTGTTCAAGGAGCTGGGTGCAGTCCCCATAAACTCTCTCAACGGCCTGTGCTTCCCGCACACTGCAGCTGGTAGAAGAGAGAACCGGTTACTTCCAAGCAAAACGGTGCCACAGAGAGTGCTGCTAATGAAATGCTGTGGGTAGGAGACTAGCACTGAGCTCAAGCTCACGTGCCAGCCTGTTTTGTTCCATAATACAGATCTAGCCACCACACACAGGAAGCCTGGCCATCAGAACTGCACTGTCCAGGATTTCAGGACAGTTGAATTGGCCCTGTGAAGCAAAGATTTACACTAGTCACATCCAGCCTGAATGAACAAAAATCACTGCTCTAGTCTACTACCATCACCACACTATTTCCTTCTTTATACCTTTTACCTGGACTACCTTAAGCATAAAAACTTTTCACTGTTAAGCTAACTTCAGCCACATGAAAAAGTAGCAACTGCCTCTCCTTAGCATCAGTCACCATCTCTTAAAACGTCACTCATTTCAGTGAATTCAGAGAAATTGTGAGCTCTGGTTAATAGCTCAGACTATGCTTCCTGAAAACAGCCCAAGATGCTTCAGGAGTGTCTTTTTTTTCTTTGTGACAACTGCTTTCCTCAGCAGCTAACATCTTAAGGAACTAAACAGAGAAGAACAGGAAACAGGACTCTCAGTCTCATAGGACTCTCTTTGAACTCTTCGCTATAGGAGATGAGAACAAGCACACTTCTGCCTGCTTTCAGACAAAAAAGTGCAAAACCCACTTTGCTGCACTTTCCCACAGCTGCAAACAAAACCCACAAAAAGAAAAGAGGAAATAAAGATATTTTTGGAACATGGGAATTTATAACTCTTCAGAAAAACAGTTCTATCTTAGTTCGTGTATCCATTCCTATTTACATAAATGACTAACACTTCAAAAATCTTGCACAATGTTTGACCTTGAAGATGTATTATGGCAATTAACACTATGAGCAGATTACAAGTTAACTCTCTACATATCCGAAGGCTACCATTCTCAAGAAATAGGCAAAAAGAATACTGAAAAGTGCCACTTATTCTGGATCAGCTTCCTTGTACAAAATCCTTCTGGCACTTTCATTTCAGATACATACAGTGTTGGTTTATAGACTTTTTTGTTTTTACCTTCATTTGTAAGGCTGTCTAGAAACACTGCTAACCGCTGTGCTTACAAATTAGCTTAGTTATCAAAAATATTTCTGTTTTCAGAGTGTTACTTTTCCTTGTGTACATTAGAGAAATACTAGAGAAAATGCACTTAGGTATTCACATATGTCTAGCCTTGGAAATGAACACCAGTACCTCATCTTGTACTCGCATTCTCCTCTGGGAAAAACTGTACATACCAATATCATCCATTTTCATTTTAACACCTTCTGTATGTGACTATATATCTATCTCCACAGACAAAGAGTATTTATTTGTACAAACACATACAACAGGAGTTATCTTTATTTCTAGGGCAATAAACAGATAAGTATAGGAAGCTAGTAACTCCAAAAATTGCAAATAATTTTCAGTCATGTTCACCTGCAAATTCTGGTCTGCAGATGAAGTATACTAAATGCATTTAAAATCTACTTAATGTATATTTTATTGAGCTTATTTTATCATGTATAATTTGGGTTTTTTTCTCAATTTTTTGAATTAAACTAAAATCAGATTTGCACTCTGATTCAAACACTCTTCCATTAACCGATATGCAACAATTGACATCTTATGTATACTTAAATTCCATCTGCTAAGGCAAATCCATTGCTCTGTTACATTAACCTCTATATTGTTTTATATATTATCAATATATAAATATATTCATATTCTGATATAAACTAATAGATGACAGTTTATGTAGCACCGAAATTCAACTGTCTCTGGGATAGGACTCAGTCACTCAGTTATTGTCTTATTCGTGGCACNTATATATTATTAATATATTAATGTATTACCAATTTCATTCACTAAAATGCTTGGGATTCTACACACTTAGCTATACAGCCTAGGCCTGCTCTTGTAGGTTTTTCCTGTGCAAGCAGCTGGCTATACTCCAACAGATAAAGACTAATTAAACCTGTATACTTCCCAAACATTTTATGGCAGTCTCTGTGGCAGTAGGAATTTACTTTTTCATATGGGTTTCTCCTACTGGTTCTGTTGTCTTAGTTGCTAATATTAATAAAGGGCTATTAATAGTGTACCATTTATTTGCAGAAAGGAGGAAAAAATAAAACTGTCCCTTTAAAAGCTATCCAGCTAGAGAATGATGACAAAAAAAAAGCAGAAGCAACTATACACTGACATCCTAATTACTGAACAGAATTGTACACTTAAAAGGAGCAAGGAGTTTTGTTAAAAAAAAAAAATCTTGGTACAATATGACCAAGACTATCATCTGTGGATCAGCAGGTCTATCTCAGGGACTGTATTCATTGAAAAAAATCATTAAATAAATCATCTGAATATTTCACTCCTCATTATGTCTATTATGTTCACTGCTAAAGAGAAAAAAATAAAACAGAAGGAAAACAAAACTTTTCCATAAATTATAAAATTTATATTATTAAACTGAATTGGAGGTAAGAAGTAGTTATTTCTATCAGAATATATATTCATCTACTATATTCATATGCTGTGAACTTTGTGGCTGAAAGAGTATGATTCATCTGTAAAAGTAATGAATTGTACTGTTTGTCCACTTATTGGTATGAATAAGGTGGCTGCTTTTAGCCACTAATTTTCCCCTCAATTTGTCATCATATCATAACATTGGAGAAAAATATTTATACAGCTTATGGGGAAAATAAATAAATAAATAAATAAATAAGTTCAGCAACTGCTCTACTTTCTGGGATGAAATTCAAGCTTCATTTCCAAGGAGAGTTTCTCAAAACATTTGACCATGAAAGTATCTTCATAGTATGAATTAAAATACAGCAGGGTGCCAACCAAGATCTGTGAGGTCTGTTCAACAGAGATTTAAAAAATAGTAGACTTTTAATAGCATTTTGGATTAGTTATAGCTGAAAGAGCAACTGTGGTTGTTTAAATAAGCTACATATATTTAATTTTTGTAAATATCAAGACTTGTTGCTGTCATTTACAAAATATCTCTTGTTTTTTTTTTTTTTTTTTCTCTCCAGGTAGTTGTGCATGCATCCATATACACACCTATATTTGGCAACACTAAAGTGCATGTTTAACTTCAGGCATACATTCAGATCTCAAAGTTCAAAAGGACTGCAACCTGTGAACTAGTCAAATGAATCAAAGTCTAGATTTGTGCGATAGACAGAAGTCCATGAGATGGCCCATATAGCACTGAGGCACCAAGTTCATCAGCATGATAATACACAGGTCCTGGAGACATGCAACTTCACCTCTTTGTCAAATCCTCCTGGGTGGACTCAGCAATTTGGACAACTCTTGCAATGAGAGAAGGCAAGAACTATGCAGGAGTCCACCAGAGAAATAAGTTGTATTGTTCTGCCTCACTTTTAAATGCCTATTGCACTGTCACCGTGTTCTAGAGACTTAGTTAGCCATCTTATACCTTAAACATCCATCAATAAAGTCATTTTTGGTCTATACAGGACAAATAAAGTTCATCCCTAAATTTATTGAGTGACAACTTCTGAGCTGCACAATTTGGAGAAAATGCAGAAGTATTAACTTACATGGCCTTAGGCACTAACATCAGTGACAAAGTGTCAAGATTCGTTGATAGCTGAGATGGGCCAAAATTCAGATTTCTAGTTCAATTTCTAAAAGAAACGCCACTGGCAAAGCAAACTAATATCTTTTGAATACCTTTACCCTCCTCTTCAGGGAAAGGAACTAAGCTGTAGGAGGCACAAATAGCATTCTAGAGGTTGCTAGAAGGAAAAGAGCTGCCATAAGATGATGTTTTCAGTCATCTGTGCAGATCAATACAAGACTATAAAGACCCCAGCATTACAGCATGAAGTCATTCTACATTTCCAGTATTCATAAGAATTTTTGCTTTAGAAATTGCTGACAATAAAGCAGATAGTTTTACATTAAGCTAAAGTATTCTCAAAAATATTACTATTCAACACCTGTCGCTAGAAAACTGTAGTGTGTGAGGGCATTATGCTCTTTTTTAAGTTGGTTTATATTGTTGTCATATATTAATAGGAAGCATTAATACCTCCTCTAGGAAATGAGCCTCCTTTATAGTGTTACATCTTTGAGAAAATATCAGACCTACAGAACTTTAGTTACTACCTTCTAATTATTTTCTTTCCTTCTATCAAGTGGTTATTTCACTTTTATGCTGTTTTGAAAACATTCAGAATAAATGAACAGGAACATCTAATCATACAACAAGCAATACTAGATTAAATACTAGATTAAAATTAGCCTAATATTAAAAATAATTTCTGCATGAATCCCAAAGAAAAAGTGTAAATTACAGTAATTTACAGTAATGTAGAGAATGCATTTGGATTTGCATTTTCTTTCTTTGGATTTAATACACATTATTCATGTCTGATTAAAACTCAGATTACCACAGCTGGATTTATAAAAGCCTCCTATAAAATTAATTCATTGTTAATTTAAGCATTTTGACCAATTTTTTTTACTTTCTAGTAATTTTTCATAGTATATCTTATACAGTGAGCTGCATAAGAAGTTCTGTGATTTGCCAGATTCCAGCAGATTCAGTAGCTTTGTTTAGAGGGCAGCTGCCAAAACTTGAGTCACTAAGTAAATCTGTAACAACATGTCTGCTTGTATAACTTTTATTCATTGGCAGCACTCAAGGGGTTTGTGTATCTGTTGTTGGATACATAATTTTACTCACATATCAGAAACTGAAGTGATAAATTTGTTTAAAAATAATTTAAAAACTGTACTCATTAAATCAGATGGAGATTGGTATCTGTTTTATATCCTGCACCACTCTTGTACCTGGTGGCTGAAGAAAGGAGAACCACTTGAAGCTGGTAAAAAAGCAAAGCTGTTGCCACACATTACCCTTTTGATCAAAGGGCCTCTTTAAAACCCACGCAGGATTTGTACCTGCTTTGATATTGGAAGTTGATAGATAATAGAAGAGTCAACTGAATCAGTTCATCACAAGTATCATGGTAACTTAACCTGGAGAAGACACATACACCCTCTCCCTCTCTCTCCCCCCCCCTCTCTCTCTCTCTCAGCAAAATACAGGAAGGTAGAATAGGTTGAGATCTGTTCATTTATATACTGGATATATCCCTGGTTGGGGAATTCCCTAACCATCTACTCTGTATTTAAACTACGGAGAAAATGGGGGAGAGGACAGTAAAAAGCACATTGCTTGGCTTTGTAAGCTCAAGTCAGACATGATATTCTGAAATAGCTGCTGTCTCCACGTTGAGATCTGTTGCACTTTTCCTGCAGATTTCATATCTCCGGGAGCTGTTTCCTAAATAAATGGCTTAAGGACAATGAAAACTGGTAAATGTTTTGATAAAGGGTTGGAAACACCTTCAGAGTTTGCTTTGCTTCCCTTGCTATCTAGAGAATGTTTGGGTTTTTCAGATCTTCAGCTTTTAGTTTTATAGGCAGAAACTTCGGTTCTGGATTAATAGCTTCTAGCCACCATTATTTTCTTTCTGTTAAAGAGAGGCTTATTTAGTGAAACAACGCTTACCAATTTGATGACTCTGGCATCATCTTTAGTTAATAAAATTCAGCTTCAGATCAGATTTTAAAGTTTGTTGGAGCTTGTTTAGTTGTTCCTATTTATCTTTCTCTGGAAAGGAAAGGAAATGTTTTGGTTATTTTCTTGTCTCATTTTGCTTTTGAGGCTGCCAGTCAGATTGAAATCCAGAATATTAATTACCTTGCATACCATTACGTCAGCATGATCTGGAGGAAACAGATTTTTCTGGGCTTCCTCTTCTAAACGATGTGGGCTAGAGTCAGATAATCAGGTTGGATGGCTGAGGAACAGAGCCGCTCTATGTGCAAACAGTTTCTCCTTTTCTAGTAAAGTATTTTAAATTTTGTGTTCTGATAGTTGTTCTGATTTTGTGTTCTGACTGAAACAAAATTATTTTTCATATTTGACATTTCCACACCAAGAACTTTGGTTTCTTCCACTTTGAGATAGTCTTATGGTCAAAGACTAGAAGGTGAAGCATAAAGAGCCTGTGAGGAGATGGTTTTGGTGTCAGCTGACTGGACACAATCCAAAGGTTTCCCCTGTATTTAGAATTGCACTGGTATTGCCTTAGTTTCAGTTGTTTAATTCTGGAGAAGCATATCCAGAACATGTAGAAGTTCCTGAAAAGGAATTTGTCAACTGTGAGCTTGAGGCTGGTTAGAGCCTGAAAGATGAAATGCTGTAGTTCAAAGCTCCTGTGGGAGAACATGAACCCAGCTCTCCGCTGAAAACATTTACCCAGACATAATACCTTTTGTCTTTGAAAAAGCAGACACATTTCAAGAGGGAAGGCAAATTAAATGGGATTACTTTAGTAAGTAAGGCTTCCTTGCATAAAAGGATCTAATTCTTAACTAGTAAAATCTTCTCCTTCCTCTAATGTCCCTGTAACCTCTCACTTCTACTAAAGCACTGCTGACTCTGGTAGTGTCATTTTCAAAAGGCTTTTAATATTCTTTTTAGTCATTAGAAAAATAAAAAAGGAAGTTTCATTTTTACAGAAAAGATAAATCAGAAATTCCATATGAAAGTTTTACTGAGCTTGCCACTGATAAACACAATCCTGAATTTTGCTGACAGTCTATTGGAGACCAGAAATATTCTGTTATTTTTCTTGGCAGACAGGAAGCTCAGGGCAAAACATTGCATCTCAAAGACAGTATATTCTGATCCCTCGTGCAAATATTTCCAGCTTTAGTAACCTGATCTTATATGATCTTTTCTCAGAAATCTGACAAATTACTTAAGAGAAATTCCCAGGGATCCTGCATAACTAAATGCTGTAACTCATCTAATGTGTAGGGGTCATAATTTGATTTTTTAGTAGTAAATAACGTTTAAACATAATTTCTCTTTTTTTTCATCTACAATAATCATAAATTTACAATGCTACATTACTAATAAAAGGGACTTCAATATGCAATACATTTAGAAACAAAGACACTGACTAGGAAAGAAAAAATATCTTTTTTTCATATTACTGTTTAAAGGTACCTACATAACATAGTGAACCATATCTTAAAAGTAAAGCAAGTTTTTGAAGGTCTGCATTGCTACACATGAAGCTCTGGAAAAAAAAGGCTGAATCACACTGTTCTTGTCACCACATTTGGCAAAAGATAGGGACAGGCATGTGAACTCTGTCATAGAAGGTGCAAGGCATCATCAGCATTTTGCAGAAAGAGACACACTGTGGCTAACTCCACACATTAATTTTTAAATGTATCCGTAACTTCTTTCACTGCACAGGCTGGCAGTAGCTAAAAACTGGAACAAATGTATGAAACCTTTCATTTCTTGGACAAAAGAGCAACAAAAGTAAGTTTACTGAAAAGTTATGGCTTTGTAGGTCATAATTAAGTAGACGTATGGGTGAAACTTAAGGCAATTTAAAAGGGAAAAGGAAGTGACAGCGCGAATCTGACCACTATTCATGCTGCCCCTGTTCCAGGGACTCTGGATGTGGATAAGGCAGCACAGCATGGCAGCTGTGCAGCTTCGTGATGTTCAGCAGAAGCATACACCGGACTTCCCAACATGAGAATGCACTTTTTAGTTTTTAGAACATCTGGTACCTGCTGCCTTGGCAGACCATTTCTTTCTGCAAGCAATTTGATATGACGATTTATGGTGATATAAATGCTGGTTCTCTGGCTGTGCTCTCCTTCGCTTTGTTGCAGCTGGTCACATTATCCATTTCCTCAATGAGTTAGTTGTTCCTGTAAATCACCGATAAAGTAGTGCCAGAAACCCAAGAGACTCTTCAGAGGCTTTAGTACCTCTCACAGACAAGTGACATGACTCAAGTCTGAGAAAGTTGAGCTAGTTCATGCTTGGAATGTGTTGCCACCAGCACTGCTAGGGGTTTGTGGAGGCAAGAGTATGACTTGCACTCCCACATCCTGACCATGCAGGGAGATGTTGACAAGCATGGGCTTAGGCTTGCCTCTTCTGCTTTTCTTCCTTACACTTGGCCTGAGGAGGAAAGCCTGCTGGATTAACGCTTAATAATATTTAATTTCCAAACCACAGAGGATACTTGCCAATTTAGATCTGCCATAATTTTTCAGGAAGTAAATTGTACATTTGTGATTTTGGCTCTCTATCAGTTTCAGGTTTAACTCTGCCTTCAGCTATCTGTTATTTTCACTTGTTATAAACAACTTTGTTTCACCTCTCTGTGCTTATATGATTAGAGCCAAGGGATCCCATGCATCTTTGGTTTACAGACAATTTGAGCTCTGGCACATTATGAAAATATTCCTGAATAAATACAAGTGTTCTCTTTCTTGCTAACCTTGCAACAGCCAGGGCTTTAGGAGACTATGGAAGGTCTATTAACCAAACAAGTATCTCAAAGAGATGGAGAAAAAAAAACTGTAAGCAAAACGTCTTGTGAAATCCCTACTTTCTGTGACGTTTCCATGTACAAATTATTCTCGGTAGATATTACACCATGTCAAATTAGTAAACCAAATCTAAGCTAACAGAAAAACAAACTCTCTCACACACACACAAAAAAAAAATGTGCCACAGAAAAAAATACTTCATTCATTATAAGTAAAATGCGACTTTCTGCTGCAAGAAAGTTCGTAGGCATCATGTTGCAGCATGGTTAGGAACCAGCAAAACACTCTGACAAAATGCGAAGTGAACGGGCAGCCATTAGGTAGGGCCAGACTGCCATTTTTTGGTTTTCCTTCCCAACAAGCTCCACCAGTTTCCCACAAAAAGGCAGAACAAGAATGTGAAACTCAATCAGCGTTTACAGGACCCTTTCATTCAGGTAACCCTAACCTCATTCTTCTTTCTCCTCCTGTTCTTTGCTAGATCACATCCAAGTTCCTCTCTTATCTAACACTTTGATGGAGCCTCTTACTCCATCCTTCAGTCTACCAAACCACTGACCTTGATCTCACACCTCTCTCGATTTGGCCATACTGAAGAGGAACCCATGGAAGCAAATGGTACCCAGCAGCTCCTGGCTAGGATTGGCAAAGGGATTGATAAATCAAACTAAAGAACAGAGTAAATAACAAAGGTCTAATGAACAAAACTGAATCACACACACAGAAATACAGTAGATGGTGCAACTGCACTCTGTTTTCTGTTTTTGACCTCCACTCAGCTCTTGTTTTGGCACAGTCTCTGAACATTATGTGACTAACATCAAGATAGAAACACAGCCTTGTTTCAATTTGCCTTTCTCAAAACGCTGACCAGGAACCTCTCCTTGAGGAACACTCTTTTTGCTGAATATGTGTTGAAATAGGTGAGTTCCCTAGAAAAGGCAGTTTGTTCTGGGAACTGTAATAAAACTCATAGTTCACAGGCTTGTGGCAAATTAGCCAAATCAAGCATTTGGGGCTGGTTTTTAGACAGTCCATCACAACTTCCTAAAGACTAAGAATATTTCAAGATTAGACTTCCAGTGTTATATCTAGACCTATCCAATCTTGGCAGGAAGCTGTGTTGTTAACTACCTTACCTCCTCCTAACACTGAAACCTGAATGACACTTAACACAGAACTTGATAGGCATAAAATGCCAGTATACTGTCAATAAAGCATTGGAAAACATTCACAATTTTCTTCAGCTTTTTAGTTGGAATAATATTTATGAACTATGAAAATGTTACAGATGTAAGTTTTAAAACTTTTCCTTTCAGCATATTTTCTAATTTCATTTTTATAAGTGAAAAATTTCAACTTACACGTTTGGTTTCCCTAGAGACAAAAAAGTCAGCTTCTGTTTATGGTCTGATTAACATAATTTCAAACTGCTAATGAAACAAAACATGAATTACCTATGCAGTCTGCTTCTGTGCTTTCCTCCAGAGTCCACTGTATGAGAATGCTGATTTCTTCATTGCTTTTCCTTACACACTCCGCAAACCTACTGGGGATGCGAGAGAAGTTTGAGTAAAATTTTAAAAACTCCAGGAATTCTAGTCTTGTAATCACATTCTGTACTGCTGCCTTACACACTTGACCACCTTGTGGTAATGAAGCATATTCTGATTTTGTATGCCTGGCTGTGCAACAAACCATGACTAGACCACGCCAGTGGGGACCTGAACCCGGGAGATGTTGAAGATGAAATCCTAGATGCTTCAAAAAAACCTGGGAAGTTTGCCATTTACCTCCATGGAGATAGTATTTTGCATGGCCAAAGTCACACCGTTGCTTGGTAGCTCAGGGGTACACAAACAGAACTCTGGAGGGCTCTTTCACCATTTGTCCAAGGCTGTGCTTTGCACCTGGCAAAAATTTAATCAGAGGAAGAAAGTACATAACAAACTCCTTTTCTACAAAACAGTAAGAAATAGCCTACAAGACACCACACCACCAATTCCCCCTCGTGCCCAGCTACCATCCACAAGACTTAAGCATTGCAGCTTCAATGCCAAGAACTTTGAACTCTAAGAACTCGTACTTTAAAGGAAGAGCTAGTGCCATGTGCAACAAACTTTGTTCATTTTGCTGAACATTTATTTCTGTTTTCTCTGGTAGCCCTTTGTATGAATCTAAAAGGAAACTAACCGCTGCACCCCCAGAGTTTAGCACCAACGAGAATGGGTAAGGAATTAATTTAAATGCAGAATCAGTAATAAAGGGTGAATACTTGCATATTAAAACTTAATTCTGTAAAATAGCTAGTAAAAATGAGTGAGCTGCAGGAACACAACTGAGACAGCTAAACAATAAACTCTGTATTTTTGCAAAACATGTAATACCAGTTTGAATTTTCAAGAATCAGCTATGGAATACAAGATGGAAAAACATATGCTTGAGACAAAAAAACCAAACACACATCACAACAATAGCAGAGTGCTTAGTCAAGCTGTATTGCTAAAAAAAATGAAAGAATATAGCTAGACAGAGACTCAAGAGCATGTGTAAAATATATAAATTCATGACTAAAGTCTCCTTAGAAAGCAGTGAAATTATCGTCGATTGAACTGTAAATGCAAGTTGAAAGTTACTGATCAGTCACAGAAAATAGCACATGTAGGGATAAACGTGTAAGTTATTTGCTCTGTAGCTAAGTAGAAGGTAAAGTTCTGGAGATCAAACTATTTGGATTCATTTCAGCAAAGCTGAGTTGTTTTACATGCATAATGTTTGTAGGGTTTTTTTTAATGCTTGTTTGTTTTTAATGAATCAAAATAGTCTACCGGTTAATTACTGCAGTGGATAAAGCCTTCTGCATGTACTTCTTGTAGCTGATGTAGTAGAAACAGAAGTGGGGAACATTTTTAAGCAATTCTGTGAACAAAGATACTTTTAAAAGCCCAAGAATGGGCACATCCAACCATTGGAGCTAACCATTAAGAACGGAAGTATTGTTAAATGGTTACCTAATTCTGCCTCAGATATTCATGTATTAGTGGGCAGTGTCTTTAAAAAGAATCATTAGCAGTTAGAAGCTACAAATTCACAAACAAAAATCATACATCTTCTCAACAGCTCTTGCTACGCTGAAATAGGGGAATCTCCATCCTATTGTCCAGACTCCAAAATGTCCTTTCATTAACTCCCACACACAGCACATGCAGTACCTGTGACCAGCAGACTTACGCTCTTCTAATTAATAGAGAGTTCAGGAGTAAAATTATTTCCTGCATATGCAGCCACAAGTTACAATAGCTCATAATGACCTCCCTTATCTGTCTTGATCTTGGCTTCCTATTGTTTGCTAGTTTTTTTTGGAACACTTTGTATAATAATTACTCTTGTAGAACAACAACATCTAAATTAAAATAATTAAATAATAAGAATTACCTTGTTTTTCCTAAAACATTTCCATATACAAAATGGGTTGAGACAGGAGATTTAATTCACACTACTAGACTCAGATTCAATAAACTAAGCAACCTATTGATACTAGACACTGCAAATCAGGGTAGAGGCTGAACTTCAGCTCTGGCCATAGTCGGGCAGATGACATCTGTGGGGCTGTTCAGGAGCAGGTTTGACATTTGCTTGCTTTTGTTTTTTTTAAGGAGATAAATGGGGATTCCAAGTGTTAGGCAAGACCAAAATGTGGGGCAGGCTGGTCTTTTCTGCTCCTTTTGCCAATTGGCAAGGGTGGGAAAAAAAAGGAATAAAAATCGTGTGTCTGAAATGCACGTGGATGTTTTGTGAAGTATTCTTTCGGCACACAGAGACTTTTCGTTTAGCCTTTTGGATCTGTTTTCTCCATTAACCTAAAAGCAGTGCAGCTTGAAAGTATTTTCCTGTGCTTCACGTAAACACAGCGAACATGGCACAGCACGCAGGAAGCATCGCGCTTCCATATCCTGCCTCTGACTGCTTCCACCAGCACATTTATCAGGAGGTTTCAGGAGAGGGGAACAAGGCATCCTAGTACCACAGAAAGCTTCCCTCTGCCCCCACCATCCCAAATTCATTCATGCCTAGAAGATTTCTATCCAAAATAATTGTAACAGATACAAATAACCTCACTATGCCTACAAAGATGAGATTGTTCTTAAGTCGTTTTGCTCTGGTGTTAGATAAACATTCTCGAGATTCCTTCTCTTGACCAATTCTGCTACCTCTTCTCTTCACCAGCCAAGCACTCACGTGCTTCTAGCTCACAATTGCTGATGGCATCCACCAGAAATAGGAAAATACCACAAACGTTGTACTGTTTGTTTGCACTCTGCAGCTCCCTGCAAGGTCCATCAATGAGCTTCAGATTAGCCAGTGTGTTTGGACATCATCAAAATTCAGAACAAATTATTGCACTACAAAAATATATTAACCATACAAACTCGTTACCCTGATATTCTCTACTTTTTAAGTGATTATTTAAATGTCTTTATTGAAACTAGTGCTGCTTCTCAGCAAGACACAAGGTTGCTAACATCCATCTGACCTTCCTCAAAACACTTTTAATTTCTAAGATGTTCTACAAAATCAATCGAGATAGCTGCTACATTTTCTCACAGCTAGCTGTATTTACCTATGAGAAGTTGTGCTTTCTTCAAAGTAATCTCAAAGGTGAACAGAAAAAGAAAAGTGAAAAAGGTGTTCTTTCAATGTCTGTGTTGAACATTCCCATACTGAGGAAGAAAAGGCAAAAGTATAAAGTTTAAGAAAGCTTTTTAATAATACTACCCATTAAAAAATTATTTTTCTTTCTATCCCAGGATATGCTATTCTCTGATAATATGAAGTCATCAAAATACCATTTCTTGTGAAAAGTCTTAGAAGATAATAAGAGTTAACACTAAAATGTATTCTTGTAGTAAGTGAGAAGGTAAAAATTAGTACAAGAATTTAGATTTTTTTTTTTTTTAAGGTATATCAAGTATACCTTAATGTCATATCATAGTTGTTCTTCTTGCAGGGTAACACCACCTGAAATACTTACCATTAGAACATAAGTATAGGATTGTCAAATTATATTTTTTATCTTTGGCCTTCACTTTACATCATTCAATAAGCCAAGAAAGACTTGCTGAAGTAGATCATCCAGCATAGCTCAACAGAGGTTGTTCCTTATGCTTGGTCTGGTTTGTTGGTTTGGTCTAGTTTGTTTTATAAAAATTCACCCTACTGGATTTCCACTACCTCTGTCCATCTCTTGATAATTTCATTCTTACACATGAAAGCCTCTTCAGAAGCTTTTTCACATATTTGACTCTTAAATCTCTTTAACAGATTTTATCCTTTTGCATTGGCTTCTTCCTCAGTGGCTCACACTAAATGATTCCTTTTATTGTTTGTGTTTGTATCTGCAAAAAGAGTTGACAACTATGACAAGGGGATTTCTGCTTTTTCCCTGTTTTCTTTTTTTTCCACCCACTTTACTGAACTAATGAATGTCCATTCTATGACAGAGATGCAGGCTGGCTATGAAAGAAGAGGTAGAGCAGAGAGGCCCCAAAGAGCTCTTGAAGTGAAGGAAAATGTCTTGCAGTTACTGTGAGATATAAGTGGGAGCCAACACAGAGATGCAACCTTCCAAAATAACTTACACTGCCAAATATTCTGTTTAATAAATAATTAGTAACCGACTAATTTACTTCAATTTTACAAGAGAAAACAATACGCACATTTATTACACAACAGAAAGAGGTGAAGAAAATTATGTTTACATTCTTCTCATGTAACAGTGTCTTTTTATCACTAACAGTATTGTTTTATGTACATTGTACATGCAGAGTTAGATCGATAAAAATAGCAGATCATATGAAAAGAATTTGAAAGCTGCTCCATTTTTGAGATGCTTGATACCTCCATTATTTTCTCCATAAATATTTTGATTAATTGAGGATCCCCACAAAGGAGAGCCTTACTATGAATCACCTCCAGTCTGGCCAGCTTCCATTAGGCCACAGGAATGTTCCCACTCCAAAATGTACATTTAATTGGAAGGAATTCATCAACTGTTTAGAAAGGAGAAAAACACGATAACATCCATCTGTCTGAGAGCTCAGTACTTTTTAGGATACTTGGCTCAGTAATAAAATGTCTTATAATTCTCTGGATACTTTCTCCCCCTTGCTAAGGGCCTGAAAATCTTCAGCATAAAGGCAACTGGATTCTCCTATCTTTTCTGTTCTTTCCCTTTCCATCTCACTCCATATGCAACAATATGAAGCCTGTACCATCTATACATGTTGCTAACTATTGTCTAAAACATGTTTATCCAGGAAGCCTAAAATAGTAACAACTTATTCCATTAAATTATTCAAGCAATAAACTTCCCAAGAAGGAAGGAAGGAAGTTTCTACCAGTGCACCAAAGGAGCACCTCACAACACCTATTATTCACAGAACATGGATGGGTTAAACCCTAATGTATTTTGATGGAGTCCTGATCGAGTCATCCCACAATAAAAAGGAACACTGTGTTGCAACACAGTCTCCGAACAGCCTGTACAATAGTCGGTGGGTACCACGTCAGTGCTAATTAAATACAGTTGATACAACTGTTGTAAGAGGGTATGGAGAAAGATGTCTCAACTTGGGAAAACTTGTATAGTTTTCTTGAGTAATATTAGGTTTTATGAAACAGTAGGTTTATATAATGTTTACCACCTCTACCTGGGAATTAAACAAGTCTTAAATATGTGATTACTACACTCAAATATGAAAAGAAAGGCAAGTTCATCTCCTTGAACAGAATGAAAATAGCAGGTAATAAATACATTGTGAGAAAGAAGGTGTTTTTACAAAGTAATTTAGTGCACAAATTAGGAAGACCTCTGGTGCCTATGGTAGATAGATATTCACCAAAATTACAAATATTATAGGTTTAATCTCACTGCTATCCCTACTATCTGCCACTCTCCTTTAAGAAGAGTGCGTAGATAGGGCATACTTAGGTACTTTATTGATGAGAAATTCTGCAACACACAAGTATCAAAGAGGTAGTAACATGTTCCATTAACCTTTATCCAATCAAAAGAGTGATACTTTAGGTTTATTTTAAACAAAATGTTTTAATGCTGTTGATTATTCTGTCTCTGTTTGAGACATCTCCTTTGTGCTATCTTAACTCTTCACTACGTTACCTGCCTGGAATGTTTTCCGCATGATAAACAGATTACGCATATGGAAAATCACGGACTATCCTCTTCTGAGTGGATAAAAAGGAGCATCTCAGTAAAGTCTTTGCAACACAGTACTCTCAAGTTCATTAGGAGAGGCCAAATAAGATCCACCACTGGAACATGGGAGAGAAATATCTTGACACAGAGTGCCAATAGGATTAAGTGTGCTGTTGACTAGTAATAGGAACCTGTGTCGTTACTTAGCTTTCATATCTTAGTCAATCCTCTGCAGCACTGTTTTTTCACTAAAGCATAATCACACAGAAGTCATGGAACTCTTAAGAAATTTACATCTTCATCAAAAAAAAAAAAAAGTTGGATTCATTATTGTCATAATTAAAAAAAATATATATATAAAAGAAAGCGTGGAGTTAGTCCTTCAGAAGTCAGTATCTACCCAGTATTTTAAACTTAAAGTAAAATACAATCAAATTCTAAAGGGAAAGGGGAATTTTGGAAGGAAGCAATTTAGGAAGCATTTAACATTGCATGTTGAATTTGAGATATTTTACCTACTAGTAAATATTAATAACTAAGTTAAAAAAAATCATCAGCAGGTGTAAGGAGACACCAGGAAAAGCAACAAAGCTGAGGATAGAAAAGGCTACCTTCCACTTCGAGCAACTTCAGGCATCAGGGAGATGCCTGAGGGCACCAAGCTCTGTCATGCTGGACACCAAGTGGAAGGGTATCATGGTGTCCTCCAAAAGCAGCGCTGGCTCCCTCATGATATGCAACACATCTCCCATGGACAACCTACTGTGAGCGCCACCAAAATTCTCAATATTCTGTCACAATTCTGTGGTTTAAACCAAACTCTTCCCTTTATCACGATACTCCTGTGCCTGACTCTGACCTTCCTCCTCCATTTCATGAGCTAAAAATTATAGGCATGTCTGCTGCTGTGAGTAGAAAGCAGAAAGATCTCTCACGAAAGGGCAAGCCAACAGGAAGTCCTGAGCAAAGCAAATGCCACACTGTCCTTTATCAGACACAAGTGAATTGTTCTTGAGCAGGGACACGAGGTCCCAGCTAAGTGACCCACCAGCTGCACAAAAACTGCTGCAAGCTGGAGGAGCAAGCACACGGCAGGTAAATTTGATCTGCAACCCAGGGAATCTACTTTAGCATGGCTTTCCTGGTGTTCGAGTCATTTGCCACTTTAAATACTATAAACAAAAACTTTTCTGTTGCTGAGAAAAATTCACTTATCACAGCAACTCAAGGAAATCCTCAGCAAACATCAGGTATAAAAAAGCCCTAAAATAGTATCACTAATGACTGGAAAATAGTTGCTGCCATGGCAAAAACTGTAATATTGGTTGCTGTAGCTTAATAGCTGAGAGCACTGGCATCCATAGCAGGAGCAACTCGTCAAGCATCTGCTGAAGCCAATGCCTTCTGACCTGCTGTTGGCACAAGGCTCGCGCAGCGACGCTTGCTGCCTCTCCAATACCTAGAGCAAGCGCTCGTACACTGCGAACAAAACTGAAAATGTCTATTAATGTTTATGAGCAGCTTCTCTTTATTTGTAAGGATGAATCATCTCTTGGCTCCCCGAAACTGCGTAAATCTTAGCCACTCCTGTGCTGACTCATACTCACTACTATTACTATGGGACTCCAGTGAGATACTCTAGTCCATGTATCTGTGCATATATCTGTGTTATTTGGAGTATAATAAACTCATATCTGATTCATCTCGAGTAGCTTATTTGCCAGTAGGCATAGGGATAGTGTTACCCCAGAATACAGATGGCAATAGAAATATAAAATCATAAATTTGAATATTTTTGCCAAAATATTAGGAATTGGATAAAGATCTTAAGCGTCAACAACACATTACTTCTTGAGTTTGGCTATTATTTATTCACTTTCTACTCACAGCACACAGCTTCCCCCATTAAATTCTACTTAATTACTGATGAAGCTTTTCTATCTAAGAAAATTTACAAAATTGGTGGACAATTAAACAAACTAAAAAAGAAATATAATGTAAGCTCAGCCAAATTTTGTAATAACATAGCATACCAATATGAACAGTATTCACACAGAATAATTAAATAAGAAAACAATGTAAGAGCTGTCAGAGTCCAGGGCACACAGGTGAATAAGGCAAATCAGGATTTACCCAAACCACATGCCTTATCTGCCTCCGAAAGTCAAAATTAAAGAAAAAGTATTTCTCTGGCTTTATCTTTAATCCATATAAAAGTCCAAAGCATGATAAATCTGTTGAGTAAAACAGCAATACAATGAACTTGAGAATAGATCTGTGACAACTGTGTTATCTATATAACCATTTTTTTTTCCTGACAAGATATTCAATTTATGTGCAACAATGATCTTTTAAAAGGCAAAGCATGTCACTGCAACTGCTAGAAGCACATTGAGTAATGAAATTCTGATACTGAGCAAAATGAAAGATGCAGTCTTGATACGAAAGGCCAACTTTGTGTTTGATTAAAACTCAGTGACACAGCCTACTTACCTGATTGTCTTCAGAAGAGATTTTTCTATTTTTATAAGAAATTTCCCACACTTAGTTCATATTTGTTCTTCCATCTTCAAAAATCTGCAAAATAATTGAGAACTTTTCAAGAGCAAATCTATTTCTTTGACTTGATTACACAATACTGAAGTCGACCTTTTTCAGGCCACCTTTCTATGAAAATACTTTATTCTGAAGAATACAGTAACTGCTTTTGTCATCTATTGGATCCTAGAATATAAATTCCAAGCATTTTAAAAGTTTTCACCGAGCAATGCATGTCACTTAATTTTTCATCTTGTTCCTCCAGGCTAAATTCCATCTTAATTCCTTCTGTATTTAAAATAAATACTCAAATTATTCAGCTTTTGCCTGACTCAAGTGCCAAACACTGGCATATTATATCTGTCACACCTGCTGTGTCACGTCTGGCTCAGCTAACAGTTTTCAGTCAAGTAAATTCAACATGGTTCTGCTATCTCTTGGTATCTTTGATTGTAAAATCTTCAGGGCAGTGACTGAGACCTCAACACGCCACTGAAACCCATTAAGCAAACATCAGTAGTTACCTGTACAGTAAGTTTCCATGACTTCACTGCTTGCCAGCAAACACTCTTTGCTATTATAATAAACGGACAAGTAGGGAAGGTCCTGAGTAGAGTCAGCTTCAGAGCTGATACAACTTGAAACTGCTCAACAGCCAAGGCAACATAACATAAACCACACCAGCACTGAAACAGCAAATATGATTAGCACCAAATTTTTCTTTTAGTTGATGAGATTCCTGCGCAGATACTCTTTGCCAACTATATTCCATACACTGTCAAGATGTTTTCTATTGTATCTGAACGCGATTATCATTATAATACAGCTGTATTGCTAATCAGTGACTTACCTCTGCAAAGTACCAAGAGCCATCCCTGAAATTCATATAGATTTGGGTTCAGTAACCACATCGAAAATAGGCCAAAAGCACAAAAGTAAACAAATTTGACAGGTCTCTAAGATTGTAATTTAGTTTTTTGTGCACTGCTGCAACATGACAGGGTATTGAATACAGATAAACATCATTAAATCTGGCAGGGTATAATTAGGTAGTTGTTTCTCACAAGTTCCCCTCATATTTTCCATTTTCTCAGGGCTGGAGTCAAATCAAACCATAGGAAACCCAAACACTCAGACACTGGTTTTCCATTGCCTCTACACCTAACAAGGAGCAAAACCTCCTACAAATGAATTAAGATCACAGTTCAATTGCTATTCCACCAATAGGCTTCAATCTGTGGCACTCATTTGTTTTCCACTCATTTCTCAAAAACAAAAATAATTCTATTGTTTTTATTTCATAGATGATTATACAAATGGGAAAAAATTGAAATAACACACTATAGATTCAATATGTTCTTAATCCTACTAGGGAAAGGCCCGCTGATCATGTTTTGACCTTTATTCTTTTGCAGCTGAACCTCTTCAGGTACATGGGAACATTTGGGGGGAGGAAACATATTTTATCAAAGTCAAAAAATGAAATAACTTACATTTTACAAATAGCAATAATATTTATCTCAACTGAAAACTCTCAAGGACTCTGGGTGAACAAACCAGCTGGAACACATTAAGTGTGCACTTCTGATTTCAGATTAGAGTGAAATATCACTGGATAGAGCATGCAGAAAGTTATAGATACCAGAAGAGCTCATTAACATGAAGTAACACACTTTTTTCCTCTCCTCTCTCTTTTGGGTGAGACAGAGATATCAGCAAACCCAATTTAGTTTTGGAAATTTTTTTTTTTTTTTTTTTTTTTTTTTTTTTTTTTTTTGAGAAAGCATTTGCCCACAACATACTGATTGGGTTATATTGGTGGATAACAAAATGTAGTCAATTTAGATCTAAGCAGTGACAGTTGCTGGGAGTTTGAAAAGGCTGGCTGATTTACACAGTAACATCAAGAATATGGGAAGGAATTCCAAAATTCAAGACCTCAGTAATAGCTTCTTGATTCTTTAAGAAAACTCTTTATTAATTGTATTTATTGTATTGTAATAAATTTTATATATTTAATTGCATTTGACATTCCTGTAGTGGTGATGCAGCAATAATTACATATATATTGAAGCTCTGGAAGTGAAAACACTGGGAAATTTCAGGCTGTTTTATTTGAGAACGAGTAATATCAAAGACAACATACCAATAACAAAAGAAAAAAAAGTGTCTGTTGAACTTTAATGACTAAATGGCCATTAATGACTAAAATTTAAAACTCATTTCCAATACTGTCAGTAGCTCCCAGCAAAGCTCATCTCGTCAACAGGCCATCTGGCCCAGTGTCAGAAGGTGGCCGGTATTATGCTTTCTCATTTAATTTCTGCAATGCTTTTTGATAAAAATATGAAAAGTTAGATAAAATGAAGATTATCATTAGGCACAGAGTAATGACATAGATTCTATGAAGCTTTTATTACTATTATTCTGCTATGCTGCACTTGGTAAGATTCCAAAGCAAGTCAGACAGGTTTGTCCAGAAAGTTGCCTGTAAAAATATCTGTGTCACATTTTTGGCGTACATTTCATCTCCTTTCTTTCATTGCCTATCCACCTTTCTTGCTTTCAAGAGAAATAAGGATGCTATTAGTATAGGCAGAGCAAATTTACTTCCACAAATGCAGTAAAAAAATCCACATATTTAAGAAGCATAGCTACTGTTGCTACAGAACAAAATTCTGCATTGCTTGTCGTTAGCAGAAGTGTCTTCCTAGCTTTGAAAAGAACAAGAAAACAGGGTTTCCAGGTGAAATATAATTTGCAGCATTACATTCCCATGAACATAATGTAGTCCATTTGACTGAAAGAATTTTTTATTTCTGCTCTAAGATACATTCCATGCCATCATTAGTATGAAAAACATGTATCAAAGTGACTTATTATTTGATAATGCAGGCAGAGATCTAGAGGGAATTTCTTCTGATTGAGTGCCTTAAAGATGCTATTGCATCTATTTTTTTCTAACTGGTTGCTTTCAATATTTCAAAACATTCTTCATGTAATTACTTTTAAGGCCTTTATTTTCTTTTAAATGTTTGCACCAGTTTTACATAAGTAAAAACAGTTCATAATAATATCAAATAAGGCACAAGGGTCTGAACCTGCCTTAGGTTCCTGGTTGAATTTTCCTCTGCTCATGTTTGCATGGGGAAGGCTGCTTTTGGGAACTCCTAGATTCAAGAATCTACTAAAAATTGTGTCCAGCACTTTTTGGAAAGCAGCGCTAGCAGTCATCTTCAGAAAGTCCCCAGCTATCTTTTCCAACATATTGCAGCCATAAGAGTTGTTTACATATGAAAGGGGAAGTTCTCAGGGGATATCTGTCAGAGAGTCTCTAGCACACTGTGTAAGTCATATGTAGCAGGGAGATGGGGAGACAATAACATTCTTGTCAAAATATGATTTTCTGGGCTTGATATTCTCCAAAAGAAATATATATATATATATATGCATATACACACACACACACATATATAAATATATATATATATATATGAAATACAGACTAACACCTCTATATGAAATTTTGATTATATCTCCAGTGGTACAAAGTTTCGAAAAGCAGAGATCAGCTTTGTGGGTGCACATGGAATTCTGCTCCCATATCGGCTGGAGAGACTGGCCAGAAACAGTCTGGACTGATACCAATCCTTTGGACAGGCACTTCCTCATACTAAATAGCAGCAGCTGTCAAAAAAAAATCCCAAATTCCTAAGGGGAAAACAAAACTATCGCCCTCATCTCAAAAACTTGGGGCAACCAAAAAGCAATAGCACTGTGGGCAGAGGGGGCTTTTTGCCTATTCACTAGTTATCCTATAGTTAATAAATAGCTAAGATATCACAATCCTGTTTTGGCTTGCATAACCATCTATTTTCACTAGGGGCACGAAAATGCACCTGTATTGCCATCTTGTGGAGAGTGTGTCTTTTGCAATGACAGGACATTTTTCTTTTGCTTGGTCAAACAGCAATCAATATTTCAAAAGGATTTTTAAAATTCTGTTTTTCCTTATAAAAAGTATAGATTTTTAGTAAAGTGCTAAATTATCAGTTTTTCTTGAACTCATTTTTCTACTGTGTAAGATATAAAGGATGAGGGATCCTGCACTGAACTTGCATTTAAAATTCTACTGAAACTAATAGCAGAAGAAAAATAGTTCCATGCTGAAAGCATCTCAGTGATACACTTTGTGAATGCTTTCAATTTCTAGAGGGAATCAAATTCATAAAAATCCCCGTTTTAAACACATCCTCATACCCCTACAATTTAACCCATAAATTGAGGCCCTCCGTTAACACCCATATGACATTTCTTGCCTGCAGGGACGATACTCAACACAACTGATAGTCAGATTGGGACCAACTCTTAAGTGTAGATGAAGGAAGCACCTGCGTAAGACACTCTCCATCACACTTCATAGGTTAAAAACACAACGTGCAAGAACCACATCATATGTTTTGTTCACTGACATTTTTACTCATTTTCACAGAGTCACTATGTAACTATTTATCATTTACAATTGGGGTTTTATCAGGTAGACCCAGTGAAAGAATAAGAAAATACATCTGGCTTTCTATCTACCTGAATTTCATTCTACTGAAAATTGTAGTACTGAGAACACCACTCACTCAAGTTTAAAATGAAAAATACCACAACACAGGATACGAAACCTTGACACGAAATGAGTAGGGCCAAGTCTGGAGTTTTGCAAGTATGCTCTGATGCTTCTTTCATGGCCTGCTGATTTGATATATTTAATGAATGCAGTGTCAGTCTTCCACCTTTGACCTGTTCTACCCTCATCTGAGCTCCCCTAGCTCTTCTGCCCTCATCTGAGCTCCCCTAGCTCTTCTGCTTCCTCTCTCTACCCGACTCCCACATGGGAGCATGACTATGTCTTGGTACATATTACACACCCCAAAGAGGCTCATGAAGAAAATACCTTGACACTCCTGAGGTGCTGAGGATTATACATTTTCTTAAGACTTTATTGTCCTCAGAAAGAAGACTACTGAATTATAAGATCCGGAGCACTGCAACAGAGGCCATTTTGGAGTGTTTTGCCCTTAAAATACAAACCTTTGCCCGTCACATTTGGCACTCACGAGACTGGGAAAGGGGAGGGAAAAACCTACAAGAAGATGGAATGTGTTTCACTTAAGAGGAAACGGCAGGAGACAATGGGAACTTCCTCATCCACGCTGAGCGAAGCAGGGACAAGGAGGCCATTGTTTCCCCTCTGCTCCTACTAGACAATAAATTCCACTTACCAATGGTAGAGCTAACAGGATCCAGATGTCGGTAATCTGAGAATAAGCATGTAACTGAACTCATAAAACAATTAACTGTTATAGTTTTCTAGAACATGTTATTGGAGATAGAGAGACCCTAAAGCCTTAGAAAATTTGGTATACCAGAGTTCAGAATTAGACATTAAAAAACTGGTATTCTAACTAAGAGCAGTACTACCAACAGTCAGTGATTTTACAGTCAGAGCATAACGTTGAAAATAAGTTACAAATAAAGTTACACTCATCGTTATGACACATAGGACCATATATCTGGAAGAAAGATTTCAATTCCCAAACACAAAAGCAGCTTTTAAAAAAAAAAAAAAAAAAAAAAAAAAAAGGTAATCTGCTGTCTACAAAAGACAAAAGTCTGGTTGAATAGGGAATTTCAAGAAACAGGCCCCGGCTAGGCTGGAGCTTGGACTATTGTTGCAGAGCTCTGTCAAAAACACAGCCCGTGCATAAGATCATCTTGTGTATATCTAAACGTATTAATGCTGTCCCAGTCTTAAGATGAGGGTCTACTTTAAAAGAGAGTGAGAAAGTAAAACTTCTCACAGACATGGACTATGCTAACACCTATAAAAATAACTATGAAGCTGTTTGCATGCTAATGATTAGAGAAAATATTTCAAAACATTTTCTAATGGGAATCACTTCCCAGTTGGCCTGGCCTTCTCTTTCTCTTCCTTCCCTTCCCCTTTGGCCTCTTCAAGGTGCTCCCAGCCTCCACCACTGCCCAGACCATGACTGTGAGCTTTGGCTCCTCAAGGATGACAGCAGCATATTCTTGCCCCAGTCACAAACCAGCTGTGGGGAACTACAACAAAAGGAATGAGCAAGTTGTACATGTTGGGCTTAGTTAGAAGAAATAAATAACTTTCCTTTGAATGACATGCCTTATACTCTTCAGCATCTACAGCTACAAAACCCATACAGAAATGCAACATTTAGACAGAAACTGTGGCAAACCAAATATCAAATATAAACTCTGTATTTTAATAGCTATCTCTGCACTGCCTTAGAATTTCTTCTCGATTCATATATAATACACTTTAATAGTGCACATACATAAATCTTCAGCAGGTCATTTCCACTTCAAACACAGGCCTTAGCACGCTGTCAGTAAGCCTGACAGAGCTGGCCACCACTCTTTCCCAGACACAATATAACATACACTGGATACTTGTCTGACAAATAACTCTACCAAGTACTTCATACCTGTATGGACAGGTTGGGATACCTCAGGCATTTGCAAAATGTTGCAATGAGCTGATTCTCTTTCTGTGATATATATTAAATGAATATATGAATCCACAGAAGTTAAAGCTTGAAGCTATTGCAGTCTATTACCAACATTAAACTACTCTTATTCATGTTGACATACATGATATTTCTCAACATACTATTACAAAATAAGTGACATTTTAAGACAGTTTGAAATATTAATGTTATGAAGAATACTTGCTAATATTTGTGACAGTTGCTAATAATTGTGACAGCTATTCACCTAAAAAGTGTCATGAAAAACACTCCCCCTCACCCCCGCAAAGAGATGGGAATTGTTAGACAAAAATGCATGCAAATGGGGTTATTAAACTGAATGTGATCAATTTTCACTGCAGTTTATCCTGGATTTAACACAGTAGTACCAATTCATCTGATGTTAAACCGAATATACTCAAAACTAAACATTTCAAAAGCATTAAACTAAGTGTAGAAGCAAAACTTTCCGTTCAATTATTAGAGTGAAAAGCAACTAAAATTTGTTTTTAATGGAAATGGACATGTAAATGCACCCAAAAGAACCTATTTTTAGACTAACAGCTTTCAAGGAAATTCCTGTATTCAAAGACAGGGTAAATGGCTCTTCCACTTAGAATAATGTTTGAGAGTTACTGGATACCTTCTGGAATTGGAAGCCCTCATGCTACAAGACAGCCTTAGGAGTAGGATGAGCCTTATCTGTTTAATAACATACAAACTTATTTAGTTTTACTCCTGTAACCTACAAAATATAATCTGTAATAAAGCATATAAATTACATGAAGCATCTGGATAAAAGCACAGCAGAGTGTTTCCAATATCAAATCAAGAGAAATGAGGTCAAAGTGAAATTTTGATTTTCTTTTTTCTTGATAAAGGATAAGTAGGAAGAATAATTTGTGACGTTGGCAAGAAAGGCAAGTGGGTGGGATTATGCAGAGAAGATGAATCAAGTTCTAGGGAGCCTGCAGAAAGGAAGCTCCATTGCCAGGTGTGTCCAGATGACAGGCAGAGAAATCACATGCTAGAAGCAGAGAACTCAGGAAGGTCTAGTCTGAAGGAAGCAGATCCTGAAAACACTGGATGGAGAATTTTCCAGTTCTCCATCCAAAGGATGATGAGAACCCTTATGAAAAGAAAGGCTAAAGTTTATAACAACTGCTGGGCACTCAGAAACTCCCCATTCAAAGTTCCTGGAGAAAAATATCAAGACTGCTATTTTAATACAAGCAGAGATAACACTGAGGTAATCTTAAAAACTTACAGAATACAGGTCAGCTAATTTGTGTGTAATACCAGACAAAAATCAGAAGACTTTATCCATACACACAAACTTATAAACTATAGAAAACACATCTTACAGCAAAAATACATTCCTCTGCTTCAACTAAACTGGTTGACCTTACCTAGGTTTGACTTTAGAGGATTGAAACAAACCAAAGAAATTTTTGAGATCATACTTAAGCTCCCTTGCTGTAATTATATTTCGTACTCAAGCAATGCAGTTACCCAGATAATTGAATAAATTGCAATATAATGAGCAAAGTCTCAAGAGAATCCTATATACCGAATCCTCTGTAGTATACCTCTAAGGACTCTGTGTGCTTTGTTAGACCATCTTAAACCTACTGAACACTTTGCTTAGCCTTAGAGAACACTGTATATTTTTGAATGAGTTGTGCTCTTCTGTAGCTGTCTGCAAAAATGTGTTTAACACTTAATCTTCATGTTCTTCATTCTATTTCTAATACATTTTTTGTCATACCATAAACTGTTTCTTATTTAGAACAAAACTTCAAAAAGCCTCACCAGTAAAAAGACACCCCCAAAAATTTGACAAAAATATTTTAAAATTAGAAAATGCTACTTTATCTTTTTCTAATTCACCTTTCAGACAGCAACAGAGAATAATAATTAGGGTTTGCCACTGAAGAAATACAAACATGCAAATACACACACACACACACACACACACCCAATACACACACACACACGCTGTTCCATTTAGGTTATTACACTGCCCTTCTTCCAAAGGTGTCTAAACCAAGAACATCCAAATAAGGAAATTACCACTCAGAGCGATAGGTCTTTCTTTTCCCTATTTTGAGAACCACTTAGGAACCTCTTTAAAGTTTCCACTTAACTCCACACAGAAGAGAATGAAGTTCCAGTACCAGGAATAAGCGACAAGGTAACTACAGAGCTCTCCTGCCAGTCAGGCCCTGGCTGCCGTGCTGGTATTCTGCACAAGGCAGGTTCCTGGGAGCTGGGCAAATGAGAGCTCTTGTTATGCAGCCTCCGGCACTCAGACACGCCAGCTGAGACGCATGGGCAGCGCATCAGCTCTGCAAGCGGCAGGCCTGCCGCAGCGCAGCATCCTCCTGATGGCCGATTCCAAAATCCCAGCTTCCATACATAACACTGTGAAGATCTGTTTTTATTGCCCTGAACTTGGGCATCAGAAGTCACTTTAATATATTAGAGCTATCAATTTTGCACATCTGAAAAGGCCACAGCTCTATGTTCCACTCAATAAGGAATTGATACGAGCTCACAATATTGATCTGTATCATTCAAGCACCCACCTTTGGGGGATTTTGTGCCCCCTTTTCTTGCAGTATACTTGTATAATTGCTCACAAATTCTCTCACACTCATGGAAGTTTTATATATGTGGGCCAAGAATAGCCACTTTCAGGACAATAAAAGCAGAGGCTGTTTTGGATAATTACAGACATCAAGTCACCTAAATATTTCTGGCTGCTTTAGGGCATTGGCTTTAGCATTTATTCATGTGAGTCTATCAGGAAAATTACAACACTTTTCTAAACGTTGCTTGTATTAGTGACACGATAGCACACTGATTCCATTCTCTTAAGAGCAAACTCTTAGATGGCAAACATTCTCCCAGGCAGTAGAAATAAGAGATGTTATTTAAAAGATTTATTTTAAAATCATTCTCCTAAAAATTATGGTTTTTTGTTTGTTTGTTTTTTTGTGCTCAGGTCCATAAAGATATCCTGAGCCTTTAGATAATCTTACATATGAAGTGCTTAAAATTAAAATACTCTTTAAAGAGAAAATGGTTTATTTAGAGGGTCAGTCATTAGGCACAGCATAGTATTGGCACAGACTGATGTACAGTGTCAGACCTTGAGAGCAGTCATTCCTATCCTTAGTGGGGGATCTTCTAGACCAAAATTATTTTACTGGTAGTTTTCTCACTTGAACATTTCATTTCTGTACATTACAGTGTGCTTTTAACATTCAAAGCATTTATTGACAGGTAACAAAATGACAATATTTTATATGCAAGACTGATTTAAACTATTCAAGGTAAAAAAATTTTAAGAATTGACTTGATTATTCTTTAGTGAATATATATTTATCCATCTACCCATCTCCTTTTTAAGCATAGCTTGAAACAAAGAGCTGGGAAGGGAAAGCCAAGAACTAGTCAGCTACTGGTTTTAATTCTGAATGCTGCTCCCTAAAGCATTTTTCCTCAGCCTTGTTGTTGAAAGTGGGTTTTAAGTCTTGCAAATGGCAGAACACGTATTGCATGCAGCAGTAGCACATCTGCATCCCTCAAAGAGATTACAAATATGCTCACCCTTTCGCTAATCCTCTTCCTTTGAGCCACAGAATCACATGCAATATTGATACATGCATCAAACAAAGATAGGAAAATAAATTCAGCTCAATTAAGGACAGCATAAGAGTTTTGAGACTTTAAGAAAAAAAGCCATTTCCTCAAATAATTTAATTTTAAGTTAATATACTCTTGGACACCATCCATGCAAAACTGCCATATAACAAAGCAAAGATGTGCTGTGAGTATTGGTACTTAACCAGCCTTGTAAACTTGTCTAAAACTAACACGACCAGATTTTTTTTTTTTTTCTCTAACACTGGTACAAATCCAAATCAAAATTGCTGCTCTCTACACTGAGAATGATGCAGTTGAGGACAGCATTTGGTTATATATGCTTTAATGCATGTAGATTTAAAACTTTGAAACTCTGTAGAACTAGCGAAGCTGCAAGATGAAAGCACAGTAGAAGAACATTATTTTCTTGGTCTTACCTGCAAAGAAAAAATAAACCCAAAGCAATAACACAACTTCAACAGCCATCCTTATGCATGGTTTCAAGAGTTCTCAGGGGATAGAAAGAACTTCAAATTTAGACTTCCAATCTAAAAAGAAAATGAAATAGTCATACTGAAGAGAGAGAGAGATCAATCCAGTCAACATCACAGACAAAGTACAAAGCATTTTTGAATGCGTACTGATTGACTGCAGAAATGCAGTCTTTTCACTTAGCTGAAGAAAGCCACAACCTCTTGGCAGATGTCTGCACTCTACAGGGATGGGGAAAGGAGACCGAGGATGGGAAGGGATCAAGACAGTAGTTCTGACTGTACTTTCTTCTAAGGAACTAGAGATGTGTTCTCTAGGCTATGGACTAGGACAGCTAGGGCCTTGAGAAAGCTTCTAAAGTTGCCTGTGTCCTTAACTTACTTCAGTGCCCAGTATCAGAGTGGAAAGCATTACAATGTAGTTAGTCATAACTTAAAGTCATTTACCATTTTTTTTTTAATATAAAGTGTTTTAAATTAACAGGATCATACTGTAATGCTACTGAGTTGGTTCTTCTGTCATGAGGTTACTGTCCAACTACACTATTATGGCTCACGAATAGAGATCACTCGGAAGACTAATAATTTTATCATCTCAAATCCCCTTTAAATAGTAAGCTTCTTTTGAGCAGCTACTTTCTTCTCTGTATCCTTTTGTATTCTGTTTTATTTTGTATAAAGTGATTAAGGCAAAGAGGATTTGTCCCTTAGCTGGGATCTGAGAGTGCTGCTGGAAGGAATGGGACATGTATATACAAAATAAGGACTCCTGAAATAATCATTTTATAACCAAACTTTTATAACTTTCTCCAGAAAGAACATTTGGTTTAAATAGAAAATCAAACTAATAAACTCCCAGGTCTTTAGTGCTCCCCTCATGGAGGATGCACCCTTATACACAAGATTCTCAAAAGCTGGAAAGATTCCAGTGAGTTTCCAAAAGAAAACTTCAGAAGAAGGCCCTAGTTAAAATATTGGCAGCACATAAACTTGTCTTTTTAATGGCAACCACTTTACATTGTTTAGCACATTTAGGAGGATTTAAAGATGAATCTAATAAAGTCACAAGCCTCTCAAAAAGCTTGTGAGGA
Organism: Nothocercus julius; assembly: GCA_013398735.1. NCBI lineage: Eukaryota > Metazoa > Chordata > Aves > Tinamiformes > Tinamidae > Nothocercus > Nothocercus julius. The sequence goes on along the minus strand of VZSV01000028.1, from coordinate 6,475,246 downwards.
GGAGGGGAAAAAAAATTGTGAGAAATGATATACACAGTCCCTGCCAACAAGCCTTAGGCAAGCACTGCATGAGCAGGTGAAAAAAATCTAGTGCTTGTGAAGAGCTTGATGACAGCTCTAGGTCTGCTCCCCTTATTCAACTGTTTCCACTTATATTCACTTGCACATCTGTTACATATTTAGGAATATTTTTATTAGTAATTTTGGATCTATTGAAGCAGGTGAGCATGTGCTCAAAAGACAGCTAAAAATGGGAAGTTAATAAGGACAAATGAAATGGTTCAGAGGAAGTGGGTGATCAGGGTCTGCTCTCAGCAAGTGAAGACATCCACATTTTAATCGATTCTATGACATCCAACAGAAACAAACAAAAAAAAAGTGTAATTTGGAAGTAATTTAGGGGAAAGCAATCTAATTTTTGTAAAATCTCTTAGCAAGGATTGCCCAAGGATAACAGCAAATACCAAATACCATCTTTGGCATAGTAGGCTTTCTGAAGAAGTTTCCCCCAACTATCTACACTTATCTTAAGCTGTTATTTAAAAAGTTAATCCACACACAATGGCCTTCCTGAATAAGAATGTTTTCCCAAAGCTTTCCTTTATGCTTCTATTCTCAAGCCTTTCTGAAAAACTGGTAACAAGGAAATCGATCTCTCTTTTGGACAACAAAATGTCAGCAGAGTGCACCATAAACATGTGGCTGTATGGAAAAAGTATTCAAATAAATTATAGCAACACTGAATTTCCTTTGCACTGCTGAAAGTACTTATTTGTGACAGAAATAAGGGCTCCAAAAACCAATAAATTATGTTTTCATGTCTAAAAGTTTAGAGGTGCTGCAGAACCTCTTAAGCACTTGATCAGCTCCTTCCCAAAGGAATCCAAACATCTGTATTAAGGTGTAGTTACATGATACGTTGTCTCCTCTTTGCTGAGCAAAGCCAGCTTAATATGTTCCCAGGCCTCTCCTCCCTGACCTGGCCACTTCTTTCTCCCTCTAAGCAGCTCCCTGAAATGAGCCAATTACGGAGAATTCTTCTGAAAATAAATAGGAAATACCTCTCCTTTGGGGCTTAGGTGTTTTACCACAGTAAAATACTTCATTTGGCATCACAGGTCAAAACACGCTTCAGATGACAACTACCTAAATATTATTGGAGAGCAGGTACTTTTCTCTTTTAAAAACAGAAAATCACAATGGGCACATGCTGATGATGGTTATAATCTAGAGGAAATTGCCTGAGCCACAATGACAGAAAAAACATAGAGCACTGGTATAGAAGTCCTGCCACTTAGCAGAGAGACCAAGAGACCGATTTCTCTGGTTGATGAGGATCAGAAAATTCTTCAAAACTTTTGCTTGGTATTTGCTGTTTACTTATTTATTTAGCTAAACATGAGATGAAGTAAAAATTTAAACCAAGAAAAAAAGCTAATGAAAAATTTGACTAGCTGGGAATGGGTTCAAATATTGTCTTTTATTGCCATGGAACACAGAAATACAGGTTGCCTGTCACTAGGAGTGTAATTAAAATCTAGTTACATTTATTTTCCTCTGTTGGTGCTCTTGCTCATCTTTCCTCTGATTGTCTCACCCATACGGCATTCTTTATATGACCAGATAAGTATGGGAACAGAGCATTTACTTCCTCTGGTATTTACACAAGGAAAGCCCCAGTTTTCAAAAGGAACACAGAGTAGTACAAATATGAGGCACAATAATGTAAAAATCTCAAGCAATCAAGAAAGAAAAGGAAACGTCTTGCAAGATATTTTTCCAATGCTGTTACATCATCTTATTATTCATATACTAAAGTTTATAAACTCTAATATCTCTTCTAATCTGAAAGACTTAACACTCGAAATAGAACTTTATAACAATGATGATATTTCCAGAAAGCAATGTTTATGTAATTTAGACACCCTATTCCTTTGTCATATTATACGCAACACATGTTCATCTGTGCACATAGGGGTAAGAACATGTATTATATGTAAAGGGGAAATGGAATCTGTGAACTTTTAGTCAAATATCATTATTAGTTCTGACTGAAAGCTGTCTCAGATTTGAAGTTAAAAATTAGACACTTCAAAAAAAAAAAAAAGAGATGCAGTTAAGTATGCTTCATGCCTACCTTTTTTTTTTTTTTTTTTCTCTCTCCAATTTCTTTTCCAAAGGTCACTCTAAAATGTGCTGATACATTTTTCTCTCCATCTGTTTCTCAGGAGCCAACAATATATACCTCAAGAAAGAAAAAAATGATTACTGTTTAAAATACATATATAGTAATAACTTATTTAAGTCTGTATCATGGTTCTGAATGTTCACATAAATGGTATGGCTTAACTTTGATATGAAAGTCCATCTCTTAATGTGGTTTTATTTCAGTCGCACTGAATACAAATTACCCTTGGTTACGAGAGAGCTGGGAAAATAAAGCAAAACTGGGGCAGGGGCTGCTCCCAGAGCCAGAAAGGAATGCCTGCCAAGGTGTTTTCCAGATGATACAACAGTATCTTATATATGCTAATCATATATAGCCAGAGTTTTTAAACAGTTGTTTCAACTTAAAAGCAATCTTAACAGCAATAACGATAGATCTGGTAATATTAACAACATGAAAACATTGTGATCTTTGCTGTAATATACTCTAACCTGTAGCCAGCACATTAAACTTCAGCAGAAGCAATGATTAAAAATGTAAGTCGTTAACATTTTGAAAAGCTTCCACTCTTTATGATTGCAGCCATCCTGGACCATCTGTTTTGAAGCTTTCTGCTCCCAGTTAAAGCACAGTCACGCTTCCTGAACAACTAGACAGGCATTTTTCATCTTTAAAGCAGCATTCCCGAGTCCCCAAACCCCATCCACTCCTCCCACCACTGCCTGGGCAGTTGTTACACACCTCAGTTTCAAACACAATGTTTATCCTGTAATTGTCCAAAACTTATCAGAAAAACTTTCTCTGGATGTTAAACCAGCCCTTTTGAAATTCCCGGAATAGTCTCACCTTTTGGACTCATCCGTAGGAGACTTCACTTTTGAAATCATGTCAGCCCCTCAGCTAACACGACTGTTACCGTAACGTCACAGCAATAGCCAGCCACACACACAACACTACTAGAATTTAACTGCTCGGAAGCCCACACTTGACAGAAGTTAAGTGCATTAAGCTCAGAATTTAATTATCCTATGATTTTTTTCACAGATTTCATGATATGTCATAATTACTTGTTGTTATTATTTCAGGAGTCATAAGAGTCACAACTTTTCTTTAAGGAGGTAGTCCTAAATGACTGGGCTAAAGGCTTTACAGTAAATATTTACTAAAAATCTCATAAATACCACGAACATTCAGAAGCAATAAAAGAAAGCTGAACACACCTTTTATAAAAAAAATACTTTTTTTTAAGCCAATGTCCTATTTATTGGAGAAATGTATTTAACAATCATGTTTGGCTTTACAAACACTATACAAACTTTTCTGTAGCCTGCCAAAGATCTTAGCACTGTAGACCAACACTAAAATGACCTTCCTGATTTTAAGACTGCAATATCCCTAAAGGGTTTTGAAGAATTATATTATATATATAATATATTCATAAGTTAACTTATTGATTAAAAAAAAAAGCACAAAAGCGAACTACATTTTTCTCTTTCTTCTAAAGCACGAGTGTGTTTTCCCTTCCTCTGCTATCATTCCACTTCCACACCTATTTGTGTCTTCTAGGATTTTTTACATCAAAACAGGAGCAATATGTGGACATGCTGTATTTTGCATTGTGTACTTCCCACGCTACACTTTGCATTGCTCAGCACTCCCACGAGGTGCAGACTGGACCCTTTTGATATGTGCTGTAGGTGTGCACCTAAAAACATCCTCATCACCCAGAGGTATTCAGTCCATGGAGCTGGATCAGAACTCACCCAAAGTACACGTCTTATGGGATGTCAGGTCCTCATTACCAACTTAAAAGTTTCTACTTACAGATCTAGCACTTTGTGCTACAACCCTAAGTTAGACATCACCTCTCCACTGACCTCATTTTTGCTGCAGATGTGCTTTGCTTTTGAAATACACTCACTTTTAATTTCTGGCCAATTCCCATGCCCAGTGCATCTTTATTCATCCTGCTGGTTCTGATTCTAGGTCCAATGTCAGAAAAGATGCCAATATTAACATCCTGCAAGTGGCACAAAATGATTCGTCTTTCAATACGATATTAAATATTTATACAGAAGAAGCATGAAAACATTCATACTCATTACAACGCAACCTTCAAATAGTATTAAAAAGTATTACATTTACATGGCTGCAAAACATGTATTTACTTTATCATGGAAAGCACTTGTCTGGACTGTAACCAAATGAAAAAATTTGATGGTTTTTGAATATGTCTTGAAGGGGGAAAAACAAGCACTGAGTTTTTTTTTTTTTTTTTTTTTAAAGCATAGCACTACTTGAAAAGTGGTATTATGAAGACCACAAAAATTTCTCCAATGACGAAGTGTTAAAATATGGCAATGCTTTAAGCTGGAAACAGAGCTGATGTCACTGTCTGAAAAAGAAGAAAAGTTTTTTTAGTATATACAAACTAGACTGAGTAGAGAAAAAGATACAGGAAGGGGAGACAAGAGAATGTGTAAAGTAGTCCTGGGGATTTAGGCAATAGGAAAGAAGAGACTCTGGCCTAGTCAGAGACAGATTTGTCAGTTTTTCTCAGTTCCCTCCAATACTCAAAGGAATTAGGTTTTCTCCAAAACACATGTAGGGAGGCAGACAGGAATAAACACTTTAAGAAAACGTTCCCCTTGAATCATAATGTCATTATAAAAATAACTGAAAACAAATGCATCATTTTCACTAATTTCCTAGCAACATTGAAGAAAAACAGCAAAAAAAAAGTTCTCATCTTCAGGAAAGAGGAAAAATGGCTTTTGTTGAGTTTGAACAGAATTTGCTTGTCCCTTTTGTGAAACCATAATTGATTACCTTCATTTTTATGTGAAAACATTTCACATAGCTAGAGAAATACTGGAAACACTTGTTGCTTTCAAGTTCCTGAATGTATTTTAAATGTATACAGCTTAAAATCCCATTAAATAGAGAAAGCAACCCGGGTAGAGGAGATTATCCCAACACATATTTGTCCCTCATTCAGGAAACAAGACATCGTTCTTAAAGTATCTAAACACATTAGCACACACCTCTAAATGGTGCTGTTATGATTAAATCTTTAATATTTTGCTGCTCAGAAAGGCTAGCACTTTATTCTTAACAGATGTACTGCTGGAATCGTTTTATGCTCTTCAGAGAAATTACATAGTATGATTTATCATGCTAACTCAAGTGAACCGATACTGGAGTCCTGTCAGTGACGAATGACTGTCCCAGCTGATTGAAATTTATAAAGAAAGCAACAGTTGGCATCACTGTACTATTTCAAAGCTCCATAAACAATCCAGAGTGCTGAAACTTGCAAAAATTTCTCTAACTTGTGGCCATCCTCTATCTACTTAAAGCAATGAAATTAGCTAACATAGATCACAGGGCCCGAGGCCACACATGGTGTCACTTTTAGCATCTCTAGAGAAGGATTTAAAACAACAGAACAGATTTATGCAGACACAAGTCACCCAATTACGATAATGTTACTACTTAAAAGCACAAAATTAGACATTTTCAGATCTTTGCAAATTGAAGCTCAGCTTTACAACACACTAGGCTTGAATCCCCCTTTGCTACAACAAAAAGCTAAGTATGAGGCAACCTTCAATGAACTTGAGGTATTTAATTCTTTGAGAATTAAATTCTTTGAGAAGAATTAGTTTTCCAACGAAGCTATGCATATTTAATCTGTGAGGATTTAAATTCTGCATATCTTTATACCATTGCAATAACATTCAGGAGAACTTGGGCTCTTTATTTCGGATATGCAAGTCAAGACAAAAAGAAAAAAAGAAAAAAGAGAAAGAAAAAAACCTTATTCACATTACTATAATATTCCTCAAATGCCTTAAAAGTTTACTCTCATAGAAGAGATCAAATATTTAACCCCTCATCTCTTTTTTTTTTTTTTTAAAAAAAGGTATTTTGACATAAATATTGGGGTTCTTAAATTTCTAGTCAACATTGCATTAACTGTCGCACAAACAGGTGTTAATGCAGTTCCTGCCTTTCCTCTTAAGAGCTGTAAAACCACAGTCCTTTCAGAATTTAGGTGGGGATATAAATCTTGGCTCCAGGTGTTTTTGAATCACTCTCCATAATCTAAAATAAAACTAGTCTTGCTCAACTCTGACTTTTTGAGTGCAGTTATAGGCTTCTCCTCAGTTAAACTATTTCAAGAATGACTATGTAAAATAAACTAGAACTTCCTGACATATTGGCTTTCTGGAAAGCATGCTGAATGAACCTTAAAACCCAATTTGAAAAACCAATTGTAAAGGAGCATGAAAGAGTGATAAATGAGGGCTGAACACCAATCTGATCACGTTGACCTGGATGAAGTACAACAAGCAAGAAATAAAATCCACCCTGCAGTAATAATTCAGCTTAAATTGGAATTTGAAGTTAATCTTCCATTTTATGTCACTATCGATTTGGCTGCGCATCAGAAAAACGCAGTCAGCAAGCACAAGGCAGCTCAAGGCAACAGTTACAAACAAGGAACATTTCAAACAACATTCCCGCGAGCAGAGCGCAAAACTTCTTCACAGTTGACCTTACACATCCTGCCCAGCCTATGACCACTGATCAGCCTTCTATTCTCAGCAAGACTCCGAATCTCTCCCCTATTCCTCCCTGCTCACTAGGGAATCCTCCCTCATTATCTTGATTGATGGCTTCAATTAGCCAGCGACTAAGAAAGGTAGCAGCTCACTCAGGGACGCACCCCAGGCCTCGGCAATGAGAAGGAAAGCGGGTGCTCCGCAAACACAGTGCTGGACAGAGCAACTGCGTGCGCTCGCCCCAGCGATACTCGCGTTCCGCTCGCACCAGCCAAGACCTTCCACAGTCACAGACTGCTCGAAATATTTACCCCCGAACAACAGTCTTCACTGTGAGTTTAAGATTTGGACCCTGTAAATTATCCATCACTACATAACTCACCAAATCAAAGTAGACCACCTCTGATTTGAGTGAATATTTTCCAGACATCATGATTTAGATTCAATAGGGATTCCATGGCATTGAATTATTTTAAGTAAAACTAGATATTCTCTACACTTGTCTTATTTTAGAAGTATCTTCAATCAGGCAGTAATTTACAGTTTTTCTCCTTAAATGGTATGACTGTTATCTGCCAATTCTTCCCCCTTCTACTTACTACTGATTCTGGATTATATTTTAGGCCGTCAAATTCCAAGTTTGGATTTGAAATCATTTAATCATTAAAGTTTCTTTTTGCATTCCAGATTTTGATACTGGTTCAGAATCTCCAGGTCTAACGACTGACCAAGGATGTATATGCCTAAGAGCACAGGGCTTCCTGGAGAGTCTGCTCCTTGTTCTCCACAACTCTGAAAAGTATTGGGAAGATCAGGACCTGCTGTAAACTTGGAACCCTTTGAAAAAAGCATGCTACATTAAAAAGTGTAATTTTCTCACTGTTTAAAATACAACTCAATGCGTGGGGAAGATAGAAGTCAGTGCTAAATATTAACAGGCAAATAAAAAAAATATTTCAGGCTCAGCAATATTTTTAATTATTAGGTGCCTGGTTTTAGCCTTATTAATATAATTACCCTTATTAATGAAATTTTAAAAATATAAAGAAAAATGAGGACACTAAGACCTTACGATTTTTTCCTGTATGAAATTCCAGTTTCTTTTTCAAAGCAACACTAAGCTTCAGGTTGTTACTAGCAGAGTATTATTAATTATAAGACACTATATGCAGTTGTCAATGATCTTTCTTGCGTTTTTTTTTTTTTTTTTTTTTTTCTCTCTCTCTCTCTCTCTCTCTCTCTCTCTCTCTCTCTCTCTCTCTCTCTCTCTTCATTCCTTAAGTAAAGCCTATGAATTTCATTCAACAACAGTAGTTAGGCTGAAATCAGAGCTATTATCTTGTTAAAAAAACACTCTTCCACTTTCCCCGTTCTAAACATTTTGGAAGAGTAAAGCGAAATCTTCTAGTTTTCTTACCCTGCAATTTTTTGATTGCCCTATGCTTGGAAAAGAAACCTCTGGGAACAACCGAGTGCCTAAAAAGAGGCAAATGTGAAGGAAACAAACCCAGTCCTTTGATAAGGAGCTGGAATAGCAGGTATATTTCATTGAAGGAAAGCAAAGGAAGGAGCCACATGGATTTATCCGTGGATCATAGATAGAGAACATTTTCCATTTGTGGATTCTATTGCCTTGCCACAGGACAGGGATACATAAAGCAGAACAGAGTATGTCAGTTTATCTCCAAAGTTATGATACACTTAAGTGCTTTAGAAGCAGAAAGTGGCACAGAAAACCTGAATGATTAAAAAAAAAAAGGAAAACTTCACCCATTGCTGTATTTGCACACACAGAGCAGTTAAAGAATCTAAAGATAAATAGCAAAGCAGTCAAAGTAAGCAGAGTTAAATGGACTGCACAGATTACACTAAACAGATTATTCCTGGAAAGCTATTTTGTCACAAATGTGACCTACCTATACATCAAAGAGGTGCTGAAGCCTCCCGGAAGCAGAAGCAGTTTGGTCCAGCTGCCCTTCATTAAGGGTTTCTAGTTCTGCTGAGGGTTAGGCCCTCAAGTCTCTGCTGACAGATGTTTGAATAATATTTTATTTGGTTGATTTTGTAAGAAAGAGCTGAAATGATTGCCTTTGCTGACAGGAAACTTAACAGGAACTTGAATTTGCAATGGTACCTATTTCTCACAGGTCATCTGATGCAATTTTAACTACGTAAGTAGCATTGAATCCTCCTCCACTTTGCAAAAGACTCTTTGGTCACCTCAGGGTCTCAGGTGCACAAGTTTCCATAATTTAGTACACCAGAGAGCGCCTCAGCAAGCCAAACCATGGAAGAAACAACACGTGCTTTCCCATTAAAGAGGCATCAGGAACAAATAAACTGAGTGGTTTGTTTCTTGCTTAAAGAGTTTCATGCTCTTAAGCACAAGTTTAAATGTAAAAGCATTGTCCCTGAGTTAAATTGGTTTTAAGTACTAAAACCACACCACTTAAGTTGCAAAATTCTATTCACTTTGCTGGAGGTTGCCTCACTCAGGTTAAAGTTGCAATTTCTACAGTTATCCGAGAAGTAGGCACATTCTTGAGAGTGCATTATTTACTGACTTTTTGCTTTATTTGTGACAAAAATCTAATATTTATGAAGTGAAGAAAATTAGACAACACCCTCAAAGGACATTGAAAAAGGGAAAGAAGAAATCTTAATATCTTCATTTTAAAGGAACAATTAGGTGAGAAACTATGAAGATAAGATCAAAAATATTTTTTCTGATCAGTAATTTTTTTTTTTTTTAATTTCTAGAATTTTGCCTAAGAGACAGGTCACATACTAATAGGCTCACTGTTTTCCAGTAAATAGCTCACAATGGAAAGCCCAACTTTTGCACAGCAATGGCTTCAGAGCTGGTTCTTGCTATTCAAAAATGAGATACTGAGCTTACAGATCTAGCAAAACAAGAATTTAAGGCTCTACTGCATTAAGAAAATGTAAATAAAATGCCAGAAAAGGCTAGGAAAGCAATAGAAAATGAAATTGAAAATGAAATTGAAACAGTCTTGCAGATTCCTGGTGTACCTCAATCTCAAATGCCGTTAGGACTTTCCCCAGCAACATGTTAATTCTATGTTATGTGAAGGCAGCAAAAGTGGATGTCTTGAGTGAAAGGGTTGATAGTTGAGGACCCAGAGCCAACACCATTTGCAGCTCATAGGGTTTGGGGTTGTACAAAGTCTTGTCTAATCTTGTGGATCAAATTGCCATTAGTATCTGGAGAAAATAACATTAGAATAATATGGCTGAAAACAATGCTTCTGGCACTTCTTATAGCTGTTATTGATCTCTCCTTTCAAAAGATCACATAGATGAAATTCTGTTAATAATAGATCTGTATTTCTGCTAAAATAGATCTGCATTGACAGCATCGATCTGTTATGTTCTCATTTGCTACAGAAGAAATTGTGAAGATAAATCCTGAAAAGAGAATCAGCTTTAGTATCTGCAGCAGGAGAGGAAAAAAAAAAAAAAAAAAGTTTCTGAAAGAAAAATGAAAAATTAAAAAATTAGCCTCTATCACTAACATAGGAAAAACTTTAGAAGGCTGAATATGCAAAACATAAAGGAGAGGAGAAGAAAGGTATATTAAAACTCCCTTTCAGTTACAGAAATAGTTTTAACTCAACTTACCTTTTGTGATATAGCTACTAATGAATATGAGAGCTGGAATTAATTGGGCCTATCCAGTGTTATGTGCAATAACGTATTCCTTACTGGTATCAGAAAAACTTTTCTGATCAGAGGAGTAGATATGAGAAATGCAAAACAGTAATTTTGATGTAGAGTTTACTGCAGTACTCTTGGGGACAACCTCTTAAGTAAGGGAAAAAGACAAATTATTAGGATTCCATCTAGCAAAACAGTCTCAGTGTTATAAACAAAAGCCTAAATGAAGGCTAAAAAGTGAACATGAACATTCATTCATGAAGTGATTATTCTCTTAAAAAGAACACCTCACAATTTTAAAATAGACCCTAAAGTGCAGAGTACTTAAATAAACATGTTAGATTGGATTGGAAATTACGAAAGTTCATATTTATAAGCTATTGAGTTTTATTTTCTACCAACAAAAGCTGATTCTGTCAGATTATTGGGAGGTATGTTGGTTTTTAATCTTTTCCCAAACACTGACTCTGCTGCAGACTCGCACCACTGCCTCATCACTCAAAGCTGTTGTTAGTCTCACTGTGACTTGCAGAACTACAGCTAACCTTTCCAGATAAGACAATTCTGGCTACTGTTATCTGGAAAAAGCAGCAAATGTCAATCTTATGAAAAAAATGTAGCTTAAAGACTAAACTGTTTATATTATAGTAGACTCTTCTGTCTGCATTTGCCAATAAACTATATTGAAATAGAAAACTTGGATGATAATTTATATGCTTTATTTAGATGAACATGCTACACTCCCAAGGGCTCACTTTTTATTTTGTATAATAACTAACACTGTATAATAACTAACAGAACAATCCTTTAGTAAGTTATCTGACAAAGTTCAGATGCAAAAATCACACTTTTTGTACAACAAGCAGATTTACTTTACATGGAAAAGGTTATTTTTAAATCACTCCAAATAAAACTTCAATTTTTAGGAGAGCACTGAGTCTCTTTTTAAATACACATCTTGCATTCAGATAACTTCACGACTAGCAAAAACACATTAGTTTTAAGCTGCTAAAAAAAGTTAAATATGCTTTTGAAGATTTTCTTTCATTTATTTTTAAAATATGTTTTTCCCTGTATAACGTGAATCACTAAGCGCACCATTTAACTTGGATCTTAGCTTCAGCTAGTGAGGTATATAGGGCTGCCCAAGGTGTTAAGACCAGAGTTATGGATCAAGCAGCCACACTGGGAGCAGCAGTTCCACCACACGGACTGCCTGGGTCTTGGGGCCTGTGCTGGGCCCAATGTTATAGCCGGGGTAATGAATCACTGCTTGAGCTACACGGCTTAATGACAGCATTGGCATGTTTATATATGGGCTCCTGCTGCACTTTTCTTCAAGTCGCCATAAAATGACTGGACAGAGGACTACTTGAGGTAGCTCAGTCTACTGAGTATACCTGGGCTTTCAGTGCCCATATCCAAGCTAGCAATATATACACCTACACACAAAAACAAACAACAACAAAAACACCGGCACACACATACACCACACACCCTTCCAAGCATCCTTCCCTGCCACCAAACACTAAGTACATCAGCATTACAGAAATACTGTAAGTATATCCAGTGTGTGATTCATACTGGGAGAAAATACAGCAGGCATTGTACAAAAAGCTGAACAAATAAGAATTTAAATAAGTTTGGTTTCTTCAGCATTAGCTGAGAAACATTTTTGTGTATCTGTATCTATCTGTCCATACATGACTTGGACCAGAACACAGGACAATAGCTGGTCAGTAAGCCCAGAACACAGAGCAACAAGTTAACAGCTTTTTGTCCAAGGTGAGGGTGACTGGCATCGAGGTCAGCCCTCGTACACACCCCGAGACATCACAGCACTGAAAAGCACCAAAGCAGACACTGACGTTAAGGCTGACGACCTCTCTGAGAAGGTCCTATAAGAGGAGAGACAGCGCTAAAGTTCTCACTCAGACCATGCAGCCCACGAAAGGCAAATTAATGTGTCCAGGCGGGCTAAATAGCAAGAGCACGTTTGCTCATGAATAGGTAACTTCACTGTATTGTACATCACGCTTGGCTTCCTGGAGACTTATCATCCAATTTCATTTCAAAAGAGAGAGCTCCCCACCTTGTAATCCCTTGTAATTTGATTTTTATCTCATCAAAAAATCTTCTGCATAACCGAACTTCCAACAGTGAGGAAGACCTCCATATTCTGAATATATATTGTTCATATCCATAAACATCTCCCCTACACTCCAGCTTGCTCCTTACTCAGGGTACCTCCTCTCTCTCTCTCTAGCCAAGTAGTGACTCCGGGGTTATGAAGATTAATGTCTCACTGCTGAAGTACCGTACCTGTATGGCAAAGCTCTCAAATCTGCTTTCAAAGCACAATCCAAGCAGTATATCAAGCCCACACCCGTAAAATAAAAAAAAAAAAATAAAGAAAAATAAAGAAAAAAGTCCCACAATCCTTGCTTAAGGCCACACTCAGAAATGCATCTCAAAAGAACGAGAGATGACAAACCCCTTCTTTCAAAGCCCTCCAAGGCACTAGAACAATTACCTTTCTTTCTGCTAAACTTATAAAATTATAATCCCTTCCCTTTTGTGCAGATATGGGAATAATTTTAAACTGAAGATAGATTATGTTCAGTGGATCAAAGCAACATTTTATCAGGAATAAGTCAAAGTCACCTTCAAATTTAAAGGTTTTATATTTTCTTCTTTTAAATATGACAGTAACAAAATACTTACAAGTAGTAGATTGTCTGCTGCCACAACTTCATCGAATAAGACTATGAATAAAAAAAAACGGAAATGTTCAAACATACAGTAATGTACAAAAAAGTCTTATATAAAACCTGAGTCGCTAGTCTTGGAAAATGCTATAGCACGGCTTAAGTAGGAATCTGATAAAGTATTCAGGCTAAAAGTCCCCTGCCTATCAGCACCTATTTCTCTGTAGTTCACGCAAAAACTCAACTACTTTGTCTGAAATAATCATAGCTGTCAACTACTTTCATAACTTCAAGTCATCAAAGCTTAAGTTACTACTAATACACAAGCTCAAGTAAGTTCATGAACTCGCCCTTCAGTTCCTTCCATAGGTTCCAATGGGATGGTTTCAATTAAGAGAACTATTAAAACCAGACTACATTTTTATCCATTAACCTTTTTCCTAAGTAGTTCTTTAAGTAGGTGGTAAACAATTAACCAAACTGCATAGTACTCTTAAGAGCGAAAAAACAGGGAATCCCTCCATTTTACATTTGGAGAAAACATAGGAAGAAGTTCTTAGGACATGCATAATATGGGGCTGAAGACACTCTCTGCAAGCCCCGATTGTGATTCAGTATGATAGGGAAGACATAGCACAAATGCACTTGACTGTGAAACAAAAGAAAATGAACTACTACAAGCTAATGCAGTGTCAGGATATCAAAACTCACTTATACTGGTGAAAATTAAAATGCTACAAAATAGATTACCTATGCACTCTAGCTCACTACTTCCCAATTAAACTAATGGATGCGGGTTTTTTATTTTTAGAATATAGTAGGATTGCTTATATGAAACATTGTTAATTTAAGTGGTATACATGTGCGTACACACATGTTTATAGAGTAATACTAAAGGTTTAAAAAAAAAAAAAAAAAAAAAAAAAACCCTAAAACCTCCCTGAGGATTGGTTTGCATTTGACAGTACATTTCACAACCATTTTACACAGTATCAGGGGAGAAATATTTTTCAAAAAGTATAAGGAAAAATAAGACTCTAAACCCACAAGAAGTGGCTGGGGAAAAATCTGAAGCACATGTAGTACATAGAGCTATTTTAACACTTAAAATCGGACACAGTTTCAAAATGTAGGCTTCCTTTAATCCTCTCATTTGGTCAATTCAAACATGAATTAACCAAACATCCAATAAACAAGTTTTTGTCTAGAAAATGCTTCACTTCCACATTGCTATGGGCTCAGAACAAATCCTTCAACAGGAAAATACAAACCTGACACATCATCTCTCCTGCTGCCCACCTACTTGCTGACACCACAGCAGACTGCAGAAAATTCAGGCACAAATTCTTGAACACGGTGCCTTAAGCTGAGTCAGAAACCTGATGAGAATGGAGAACAAGTGAAAACAATCCCTTGCACAATGTATCTTGAGGATACTGACACAACCCAGCTCGCAGCGTGGTCTGAAGGGAACCTGCAGCAGCGGGAGGAAATCCCTTAAACTGGTACTGCCAAAAACTCATCTTTCTGAAACCGCTCTCAACATTTACTGAAAGTGCTCAAAGGTCTCACCTGCAGCTCTCTTAATCCCAGTTCATATTTCTGCCTGCACTCAATGGAGTGTAGCAACACCAGGAAAGATGAGAACTGGAATACAAGTGTGAAAGATTTATGGCGACCTTGCAGTATTTTTTAGAAATGCTATTTTTAACTTAAATATCCTGAAGCATAACATTTAATCATTATAAACCTAACATGGGCAAAAATTATCCTCCTGCCAATTCCAGAATTTATCATAAAAAATTATTGCATATGACATTTTTTTCATAACTGGAAAGATAGTGAGGAGGTGAAAAACAATCCACACTGATGCATTAGGACACCATTTCTCTGCAGCAACGTTATTGCTTAGTGACATTACCTACAATTAGAGCAGTTTTCTCCTGAATGGTTAAAAACAAAAAACAAAGTCTCACTACTTCCAAATCAAGATCTGAAGAGAGGTAAGTCTTAAATTATTATAGGCTAAAGAGAATAAGAATTTTATAATTCTGCTCATCTTGTAGTATCCTGTTCTTAGATAAGCTCACATTGCATACACAAAGCTGCTGAGTTAATTATACCTCATTAAATAAGCTCCAGTATGCTGGAGCATCAGCATGACTTCTTTTTCTCATTTGGGATGTGAAAATCACAAGTGTTTTAGCTACTATGAGTTCTTGTGCAAATCAAAAAAAAAATCAACTTATTTTATTAAAAAAAAAAAAGTTTTTTTAAACCTTTCTAAAGGTTTAATCAGACATTAGATAAAATTACCTTTGGCTTCTATCTTCACCACTTTCTCCATGACCGTTAGGAGGACCTGCAATTTCAATTGTAAAAGTGGTCAGTCTCCACAAAACTCCAGAATCCTAAACGTAACAAAACCGTAGGCCTTGGTTAGTTACCCGCTGCTTCCCAAACCAGCCAGCCGCCAACACCCTCGCGTGCACCAACCTACTACAAAGGAAGCGCAGTAGGCCATGTAGCAGGACATTGATCTGAAAATGACTGCACAGCAACAACAGGACAGTCGCCAATTCCACCATGTTGGGCAGTTCTGACAATTCACAGGTTCAGAAATTTAGTGTTTAGGGCAGAAGTCAGCACTAGACAAAAGATGAGTCTTTTTTATTTGGAATACCCTATGCACATTTTAATTGGGCACTACATGAGAAATGCATGCTAGGTTTAAATCATAAGGAAACATAACTAAAATTTTTTTGAAGTATTCAAAAGAGCAAATATTACTCTTTCAAACCTCATTTCTAACTTTACTAGTAAAGATATGCTCTTCTGTTACCAAAAAGAAGATAACTTGCTTCCCCCCTGCCCTTCCCCCACTAAGAAAGCCTGCTTTTCCCTCCCTCCACCCAAAACATATCCCAGGGAATGATGTGCTATGGGTTGATATCCTCATTCAAAAACACCTAGCCAAAACTAAAGCTTGTAGAAGTGAAAATATTGTTGAACATTTTTATAAGCTATCATTGAATTATCCCACCATAGCTGTTGCACTGCAGCATTCTAAATATTACAAAAAAAAAAAAAACTTTATTGCACAGAAATCTGTCTATAGATTACAGAAGCAACATATTATCATGAAACAAATTTTCTAGAGAGAATATATTTCCTGAAGTAGCTTATTTTGCTGCCTGAGATTTATAGTCTAATTCCATTGATTTGCACCACATAGATAAAAAAGTAAATAAATAAAGAACAACAAAAACCCACACAAGACACAAAAAAAAGATATAGGAACTGAAAGGAACTATTGTTGACCTAAAGTGTTTGAAGAGACAGCAGCAATAGCCTATAAACTGTTCTGATGTGGAATATGTTGCAACCAAAACTGACAGAAATAATAACTAACCTCCAATATCAAAACAAGCAGCTGATTATTAGCAAAGTTTTAAAAATATTTAATAAAAGTATCTAAATAAAATCCATTACTAGTAGTAGCATATATCTTTTAGCCTATATTTTTCTTTCACCAGAAATGTGATCTTTACAATTCAAGACTGAATCCCTTTAGTGTTTCCATATGCCTGATGTTACCTGTACTTACCTTTCCATGCCTTTAATAAAATAAAAAGTTATAAATTAATCCAATGATCAAGGAAAAAGAAAGAGGAAACAAGATAGTCAACGAGCTTATCACTCATACTCAAGTCATGATTCCTCTAATGGCTGGTTGTATTACAGTCCATAATAGCACCCTTAGCAATGCATAAAACTTTCTACAGAGCCATATGGGCACCAGACAGCTATTCCCCCAACCAAATATGTGCCCTTGATTAAGGAATTCAAAATAATAGTCATGTGTAAGATCCATCACTTATTTGATCTTCCATAGGAAAGGAAGTGTCACTCTCATGAAGAGCAGCTAAGCTGAAGCCACTCTACCACATATCCCCAGCACCATGAGCTAAAAACATAGCACTCTCAGCACAGAGTCTACTTTATTACTCTGCTCCACAAATTCTATGAGAGGGTATTTTCCTTACTAGAACTGATTTTAAGTAAACAAATGTTCTCTATGCAGTATGTAAATTTATTTATTTATAATTCCTGAATTTCTTCTCCGCAATATTCACTGCTAGACTGAATTGGGTCTGACATAGGACACAACACTGAGCAAGGACAGAAAACTACAAAATAACTCCAAGTATAAGAGAAGAGAGTTATACTTAAAGAAACAGACACGCTTAATTGTTATGGTCTTTGATTTGAACACATCATTTTGATGATGCAAAACAGTTCAGAGCAAGGCACTGGAAAGGACAGAATATAACAAGAGTCAGTAATGGTCATTCCGTACTTAGATCAATCGAGATCGGCTGTGCCTATGACAATATAATTATCAGATCTCAAGCATCGAATCTAACACCACAAAGTACATATTCTAATGTCACAGACTACAATAACTTCCCTACTAATTATGATTCAGAGTACCCATATTTCACAACAGTCTGTATAGAAACTCATAACAAGAGTGACTCAAGGAGGTTATAGATGGATGTTCCATATTGCAGATTTAGGAAACTTTTCTCCCCATGGTGTTCTCTATAGCACATTTATATTTTCACTAACTGAATTTAGTGCACACTAAGGCAATTAAAAATGCACACAAACAAGGAATCCTTGATATTAATAAACACAAATTTATAATTCATTAAAAAATTCAACTTTTGAAAAAAAATTTTTAGAAACTTGAAGCATTCTGCATCAATACAATTATGCTTCACTACCTCTCAAGTAACTGAAAGTCTTTAAGCATTAGAGTGGAACTCTTCTACTGATGTTTAAGAAAATCATTACACTTGTCAAGATAGTTTTTTAACTATAGAAGTATTTAATTATTAGTTATTGAATAATGCATATATTAAGTTGCAATAGCAGCAGTTCAATTAATAATTCATATTTTGAATAACAGGAATTCTTCTAAAATTACAGGACAAATCTAGATACAACAGCAACTATCATAAGAAATATTTACCCAATAAATTTATCTTTTGTTTTGGAAGGTTTCCAACATTTTCTATCACTCAGCAAGATCTACCCCCACAACTGTTTGCAGATGTAAAATGCCAACTTTGACTGTTGTGGCAGTGCTTGAAGTGGCATCATACAAGTCATTATTCAAACTGTGCTATTATTTTAACTTTTGACATAATTTTTTGCATTGCTTTAGCAAAGCTTTACTGTTATATATGTCATTACTAGTACTAATTATTTCTGATGATGACATTCCATGAAAAACTAGTTCAAACATGTAAAAAGGTATCAAATGTTTTATCTATTTCTTTTTCAGACAACAAAAAAAGTCTTAAAGAAAAAAAGGAAAAATGCGAGAAAACATCTTCATAAGTGATTACAGAAGGAAAACCAATTCCTCACGCCCCTCAACCAAAATCATAAAAAGCAGCCTTGGCTTCAGTTTGATCAAGTTAACCCCATTTGGACCTGAAAACAGGAAAAGCTAAGGTTTAGTTGCAAGGGCTGGACCATGTTATTTAAATACTGCATGCAGGTTTCTGCAAAGACTGCAGCTCCCCAGTTTTCCATTTTGCACTACCAAAAAGAGATGACATTAAGAGATGACATACTGCTTAAACAGAAATACTTTTTCCTAATCTGCATTGTGTCTCATCTCTTCCATACAAAGATAGTGAACTTCAAAAAAAGGCAGTATCTCAAAACCTTTGATCTTTAGTGATTTAAAGAAATATGATTTGAGAAGCAATATACATTTTTCTACATTGCTAATTATTTTGTGGAAAGATCTCCACAAGATGGTGCTGTAGTTCTATTTTACATGATACTACCACATATATTCTCTATGCATTTGGTCTCTAGTGCATTTCACTGTTAGGATAATGGATGGAGGGATTGCAAGGTTTATTTTCGATCCAGGTGCAAAACAAGTTCACATCATCAGCC
>VZSV01000028.1:6442436-6456118 GCA_013398735.1 Nothocercus julius | reverse complement strand
ATACAGTGGAAAAGTTCTACTACAAAAGCCCAAAATCTCTTGACTAAGTTTACGTAACAATAATGGATCACCGTATGTTCTTCTGTAAAAAGTCAGTTTATATTCCATATGGTTAAAGATCATAATTATTGCTAAATTGTATAAATCACTTTTACTAGAATAATGTCAAACAGCTGCTTTCACCTTCATTTGCAAACTCTGCCAAAAAAGATACACTGATATTGTGCTGTCAAACTTCAAAATCTTGTCATGGGAAGTTGCTATATAGCACAAAAAAAAGATCTGATATGATTTAATGCCTAATATAGCAAGGGTTAAAAAGAAATCTCCTTTCTTATCAAGGCCCACACATACCTTTGATTTCATTATATGATGTTTATGGAAGTCTTATGTCTACTTATGTCTCCAAAAAGAAATTTTATACAGTTTCAGATCATAAAAGCATGGTGTATCATCGTGTACTGGATGGTCTCCATCTGTGCTGCCGGTCTTAAAATGTGTTGGGTAAGAGTACTAAAACACTCAACACATTTTTGCAGTCAAAGTCTGTGAACTTACTTACACATTTTAGTGTTTAGAATTGAACTGACCCTCACTTTGTCAGTGTTAATGGAAGCCATAATGTGTTGGCACTCTCCAACCAGGCATGAAAATTTACATTAAAAAAAAAATCAAAAACCAAAACCCCCTAAAGATACATATTTATTTACAATTGTGTACCTAAGTTTTCATTAATACTTATTCAGCAATACAGATGGTAAGATGGTATATAAGAAAACCTCTTGGGTGCAATATGCTAGTCCCAGCTGGAGTGTTTCCAACAGGATGTAAACCATGGTCCTCAAGCCTCCATTAAAAAAAAAAAAAAAGCGCACACACACACACCCATACACCCATGAACACGCTTATTAGCACACTGCTAACGAATGTCAACACAAAAATACACTGCTGTAATGACTCCACTTTACCAAGGTGGGAAACTATTTGAACAGTTTTTTGTTCTGGGGTTTTTTTTGTTTGTTTTGTTTTAAAAGGTAAAAAGCTGAAGAAAGAAATCAATACACAGATGCATTAAAAAAATTTATTCTAGAATAAGAGCACTGGTGATCACATTATATATTAAAATTTCAATGCTGTACAAATATATATTAGTTACATTCATAAACTACAAATAAGTCCAAAGACCTGTTCTTCAGGTCTTCTCAGAGGTGCTGCTTGAGTTTTTCAACAATTCTGAGGTCTCTTCAATCCTGAAAATAAATTGTTTAGGCACACACATTAAAGCACAGTAAAAAGCTAATTTTTTTTTTTTTTTTTTTTTTGTAAACCTTCTAAAGAGTCTAAAATAAGAGAAACAAGCAGCACTAAATTAAATTTCCTCCTATTCTCCCTCTTCTTCCTGCAGTTGGCAGGAATACTGAATGCCTACCAATTATCAATAAACATTAAGCACACACACACACACACACACACACATTATAAATATAAATTAAGTAACAAACAATAAAATCTGAGGTTAAATCACATACAAAAAAAGCTATAGCTTTAAGGTCAGACATTTGTACAATAAATATCTCTTCTTACAGAAATATCATATAGCAATTCATTTCTCCTCACCAAGTCTAATAAAAGTATTTCTTGAAAAAAAAAATCATTACAAATCTCAGAACAAGTATCATATATACCTAAGTATATCTAATGCAGTGACTGGCCTGTCTTCCTTTTTATTAAAGGGGGTTGAGGGGTGGGGGGGGAGGGGAAATATTTCACTTTCTGTTCCTGTAAAAACAAAAACTCATTCTAGGCAATTCTTATCAGAAGATATATACTATTCCTATTACTTGTCAACCAGATTCTAAACACCCTTTAATCTGCAGTTAATACCACTAAGAATGATTTCTCTTGCTTGTTAGAAACCAAAACAGTGACTCATCCCACAGATACAAAACTGTAAGGGGATTTATTATCCAGTGGAGTCATAAGGAAATGCCACACCTGACGTAGAGACCTTTGAGGTTTGGAACACATATGTACATTCTCTATATGCCTTAGTCCAATACAATTACCTCCTGGGAAATGAATTCCTGCTGCCCTTTCCTATTACTTACATTTTACTTATCCTTTCCATTCTTTGTCTCGTTGTCTCCTGCAATTTAAAAACACCAAATTTAATGAACTCTTCAAAGCTAGAAATCTTCAGATAGACTTTCAGCCTGGAAAATCCAGAGAAAATGTGACTTCAATCACTGTTTACATATCAGAAGGATTTTTAAGAGACATGCCAAGGTATAGTTTTGCATAGTTTCCTTGTTTTCCACTAGTAGTATAAACAACTAAAACTAATGCTTACTTGCTCTTTTAACCTTAGAAAGGAAATCAACTAAAAGTTTGCCAGTTTTACTTACCTTTGAAACATCTGTCAGATCATGACAATTAATGGCCATGGCTTTGGGAGATGGGATTGTGGATAACAGCGAACTGTATCCAGACGACTGATGAAGAGTCTCTGGCATCTCCTCCTTCCTTTCTGTATCTACAGAGAAATACTCACTTTTGTGTCACCTTTGGCTTTTTGCTCTCTATTGCAAGGTCAGCTATCAAATAGTTTTGATTTACAGTATGCAATAACAGAAGAGAAAGCATTATTTGGAGGAGTGGGGGGGAAGCTACCGTGAGTGCCAAAATACATTTCCCACTTCTTGAAACAACAAAGGTGGGACATACCAAGTGTGACACACACACAAGACTAATTTAAAAGAAAATATCTAGAAATGTTAACTCTATCCTGACTACAGTCAAATCAACAGAAATATAATTACTGGGTCAAACAATTAATACTGATTTCCTATAGTATCCATTACTTGTAAACTGCCTATTGAAATACATTTTTAGTTTTTGTTAAATAACTGGTATTATAAGCAGCAACATTATAAACAAATAATCACTTCCTTGTTTAACTTGAAATTTGAAGCTCCTGCAGTTTTCCTAGGCCATCTCTCTGTGGTGTCCTAGGCTCCCACTGTGATTAGGTTAGGCATCCATTCAGCACCAACAGATCCACATTAGGAAGACTTTGGTAGATTGTTTCTTTTTAAGAATCTAAATTATTAAATAATATATTTGCATCTTGGATTTTTTTTTTGCAAGGTGTTATTTGTAACATTTAATTAGTATGCTATAGATTTGCATCAATGTTTTAAAAATAATTATTTTGGTAAAGAAGGCTTCTAAAAATAGAATACAGACACAAAACAACTTGCAGGTTCAAGTCTTAAAAACACTATTTTAGTCATGGCTTACAACAGGTATATAGCATATGCCTTTACTTAAAAAAGGTCCTAAACACTCACCAGGAGAAATTGGAATCCTACTGGATGAACATTCTTGATTTACATTGTTGAACCCCGTTGCATCACTCTACAATAAAATTTACTTTATTTTAGTTATATATACTGGTTACAATTCTATTTAAATAGTGACTACATATGCACGTACTACATCAATACAAGTGCATTATCCCTTGTAAGGGCCAAAAATCACACACAGTGCATTATAAAAACACCTATTTCTCAACTTAAAAATACATTGTTCTTAAAAAGCAGGCCAAAAGCTTCCAAGTAGTGCATATAACTCACGTAAGAGTCAAACGATCAGACAGTTCATGGTCTGTCCCAATAGTTACATCCTAAGGTTTGCTGCTGTTAGCTTAACAAAATAAATGTAGCCTCCACATCCACCCCATACTCCGAAATGCATCTCCTCAGCCTTGGAAACTTTGGGCTATAGGTCTGAACTGAAATTCCCCCCACTTAAACATTCAGAACTCTGAAGCCCATTTGCAGCTAGTTCTCCAGGCTCCCAAATGAGAGAAGGCTCCTAGGAGAATGGCTCCATCCTTAATCCCATCTCTATGTCTCAATGCTCTATGTCATTTTGTTCACAGGCAAGGAAACAAATTCAAAGTCGTACTAACATTAATCATTAGTGTGTGCACCTTTCTAAATTTAAAAAAAAAAAAAAAAGAGATCATAGATAATAATCTCGACTTTCTTCACCAGTGAGTTTTCATTAAGATTTGCAAAGTCTATCACTCTTAAATCTGGAATAACTATGCCAGTTGGCAGCTGTAATATTACATTCAAAGGGAGACACAAGGGAGACATAAGGGAGAGAAAAGTACTAGGTATTACATGGGAAGAAGCTGGGCGGAGGTGGCGGGGGGGGAGAGAAGAAATCCCTTAAAACGAGAAAGACAATGAAGAGGATGGCAGGGAAGATATCTGCACTGACTTCTGTCTGTTCCCTTCCCATGAAACGGATTTAGTAGCTTTCAGACCTTCCTAGAGCTGCATGCACAGCTGCTGCTACTTTGGTAGCTGTGCAAGACAGATCATAGAGTGTTCCTGCTAAGTTAGCTAAATGACAGAAGCTTCCTGAAAAATGCAAGAATAAAAGGAGAAATTCTCAACTACTCCTTTATCTATCTGTGAAGCACAACTTGGATGGAATTCCATGAAACAAAGAAACAGCAATTCTGTGGCCCAAAGGATATTTTCTTGGCAGTTTCCAAACAAGTCGGAGGTTGGAAGACTTTAAAAAACATAAAAGTCAGCTTCTTTTGCTTTGAAGCAGCAATGCCACACACAAACTAAATCCAAGCTTGTTTCTGCAGACTTCCTCTCAGAACATGCAGAACAGAAAAAAAGAGAATATTCGAATGATAGTAATGTGAAGAATTTTAGTAGCAAGTATTTCAGACTATTTCAAACCTCTCAACCTCACTATGTTACGTGTTTCCATAAGCTCAATTTACTACTGAAAGTAATAAAAGAATAAGACTGGTCTGAAACACAAGCTTTTCCATGGTGGTAATGCCATAAATGCAGCAACCACTTTCTGGAAAGGGCACACATGAAAGAGGGACAAATCTCTTAATGGCTGTTCAGCTGAAAGCCTCTTAAGACAGCTAGCAAAAGAACCTTAAAAATAGCCATGTTATTTGGACTATGCCCACCAATAATTAAGGTATACTATTCATCCATTAGAGACTGACTTCACATGGTAATTAAATTGAGACATTAATGACCACAAAGCTGGATAAAACAAAACAACCAAAACCCCAGGAAAAAAAAAAAAAAAAAAAAAAAAAAAAAAAAAAAAAAAAAAAACGCAAATGAGAAAGCTAACAGTCACTCTTTCATGCTTTTTCAAAATAAAGCTCAGCCTAACCACTTCCCAAAGTGTGCTTATTAGTCAAAATGTTGAAGAAACACACACCATATTTTATATACAAGTATTACAGAATCACAGAATGGTTAAGGGTGGAAGGGACCTCTTACAGATCACGTAATCCAACGTCCCTGCTCCAGCAGGGACACCTAAAGCACATGGCACAGGGTCACGTCCAGGTGGGCTTTGAAGATCTCCAGAGAAGGAGACTCCACAACCTCTTTGGGCAGCCCGTTCCAGGGCTCTGTCATTCAGTCAAGAAGTTTTTCCTCAGATTCAGGCAGAATTTCCTGTACTTCTGTTTGTGCCTGATGCCTCTTGTCCTATCACTGTCCACCACTGAAAATAATCTGGCCCCATCCTCTTGGCACTCTCCCTTAAGGCATTTGTACACACCGCTAAGACTCCCTCTCAGTCTTCTTTAGGTTAAACAGGCCCAGGTCCTACAGCCTTACTCTCCTACTAGTAACATCTTCAAGTCTGCAGGGCCAGCAGTACAGCCCAAATTCCTGGTTACAAGTATATTAAACATTCAGACAACTACAGAGGAGAGAAAGAAAGAAAAACAAAAAAAAAAACACTGATAAAGCATTTTTCACACAAGTTTTCAATTTTTTGAGATATTTCCATAGTATCAGAAGCACAGAGGAGATAAGTAAAAATATTTTGAAACTAAACCTGTGTTCACAAGTATGATGCTACAGTTTACATCAAGCTATTTACATGCACACATATAAAATTATATAATGTGCATGTACACATACACAAGGACCTTTCAACAGCATGAAAAAAATACTGTTTTAATGCAGTACAATAACTGATTCACGGATACACCAAACGTAGCTACAAGACAACTGTGGTACTTCTGTGCATTTAGAAGTGTACCAAGAGGTAGTGGTGGGGATTAAGGAGGAAACAGGGGAGGGCATTGAAGTATTATCAGCAAAGCCAGGAACATAAAAAAGTTATCCATCAGATAAGGCATTAGAAGGCTGGGAGGGAGGAAGAACAGAATCAGGCCCACAAGCATTGCGCTTGGACAAGACTTTTGTTGTCATTTAGCAATGGCTGTATGGCACTATAAAAAACAGTCAATATTACTACTGTCATATCTGCCAGGAAAGGCAGAAATTGGTGTACCTTTTTCGACTGCAGCAATAGCTCAGTTTCAAGGAGCAAAACTCGACCCAACAAATTATTCCAGTCCTTCTCATCTATGATCACCTTTCCTTTCAGTCTGTCTTCTAAAACAGATAGTTTCTCTTCTATCCGATCTAGCTTATGAAGCTTTTCCTGGCAATCAGCAAGCTGGCTCTTAAGGAACTCAATCTGAGAATTATCTTCTACAGCCTGGAAACATAGATAAGAATACATGTCATCCAATTTAGACATATAAGTAGAGCTCATTATTTGATCTATGAAGTTAAACTGATTTTTTTTCCTTACTTCAGCAACTGCATTCTAACACAGTAAAGAACACTTTTTCTTCCCAAATGACTGTAAACTGGCTGTTCGTGAAACTTACCTTTTATATATTAAAGCGAATTCAAAAAAGAGCCGATTTCAGTACCATTGAAGCGTGTTTTATTGAAAGTATAATGTTTTGGACACCAAATACCATAAGAATTGTATGAATTTTACCTACTTCTAAAATCTATTTTACATAAACGTTAGCGGTAAAAGAAACTAGTTTCCAGTGAATTTGCGTCACAATCTCACCCTTAGCTGGTACCAGGAACTGCAGAGAGAGACTCTGACATAAGAAGGATTTTCTGATGTCCAAGAAAACAGAAGATCTGAGTAAAAATATCTTTTATGGGTAAAGCATTGTTTTCTTCTTTATTGTCTAAAAAGCGTTCCATTAAAATCACACTTTTTTTCTTTCAAAGGATGAGAGTAGAAAGGATGCTATGGCATCCTTTGCACAAAAAGCCATTAAAATATATCTGAAAACTAATCTTCCCCATGACAGCTAAGATAAAATGGACCAATCAATTCAAAAAATATCAAGTCAAGATAAACAGATCTCCACACTGTTTAAAAAAAAAAAAAATACCAATAGAACTGATAAAGCTCAAGAGCTGTGTTGCTGGAATTGTCTCTGGAAAGGTCAGTTAAATTTTACTGCCTTTTTTTTTTTCCCCTCCCCCCTACACATTTACTACATAAGTTATATTCAAGGTGCAGGAACTTACTTGTTCACATGTGACTTCCAGAATATCTGGATTTAAGTATAATTCTTCATTGTCTCTCTCTGCTGGAAGGGCTGGTGGATAAAGGTTATCATCATCTTCACTTTCTGGATGTCGTTCCACTTGAGGCTTTTTAAGCATGTTTTAAAAAAAAAAAAAAAAAAGAAAAATCCACTCACTAGTGTTATTCACTACAAGAACTCTTCTTAAAATCATCTGCTAGTTAATTGACACAAAGGGCTATTATTTTAGCATTTAACTTTAAAAAACCTAACAATCATCTCCACTTGTTGCAAAACACATCAAGAAAAATTTAACTGAAGAAGAAAAAGGCTATAATCATGAAAGATTTATAAAAGACCTATGCACACCCTTTGCTATCTTGAAATATACCTTGGTTTGCATAGAGAGTACTGAAAATATAAACACTCCCCTTTAACAATCAGGGCTGCTAGAGTTCAGAATGTGGGTAAGGAGGTGTGAATCTCAATCTTAAATCAACTCACAAACAAGGTAGGTCCAAACACTAAGAACTACCACACAACCTTCTAGAAGAAAAAGTTCTACAAGAAAAATTAAAACTCTTTTTTCCTCCATTGTTGTTGGCTATTTGCCAACATGTTTCAGAAAAGAACCTGATTTGCTACTACTCAAATCAGGTTTTAGACCTACGAAGTAAAAAATAAAAAGACATACCTGTTTCAAATTCATAGCATTGTCATTGGGTTCAGCATGAACTTTATCACAGTTTGACAATAGTTCATATTTTAAAGATCCAGGTTTTCTTCTTGGTTGGGATTTGGCCTTCAAAATGAAAAGGGGAAAAAAAAATGCTTCTAATACAGGAATACTGTCCTGAAAAAAACATCATTTCTAAGTGTGCTTAATAGGCAGGTACGCTGAACAGTACAAATGCAAACAAAGTTGGAACTCTGTAACACAACACTGTCTGATATACACTTAAGTCTGAACCAAATTAATAGAGAAAAATGGATCTGTTCATGAATGCTGTACACACACACACACCCCCCAATAGGGCAAGGGTGCATCAAAGCTGATCATAAACACAAAAATAACTTGCACCACAAGTGAAAAACAAACAGGAAAGGACTTAGTTACATCCCCAAAAGTGACAAACAGAATACAGAAATTCTAAAGACTATTATAAACACAAATCAATCACAAAAGGCTGTAAAGTATTAAGCTTTAAACACAGCATACACTGATATATATTAACACCTTAAAGTACACCAAAGGTGATTAATAATTAAAATGTATTCTGCAGAAATGTAAATAGAAGTGTAGGATTTAAATTAAACCAGAACTTTGACATATCAGAGATGTTTACTTTGTTTTAAAGTCTACATAAATGTCTAATGAGGTAAACATTTATGATGTTTAGAAATGTAAGAGAAAACATTTACTGAAGATTTCTTTTTTTTCCTAATAAAATTATTTTGTTGATACCACAAAGCATTGGCAGCTTCTTGTCTTTTGTACACCTGATACTACTCAACCATCTTATAATGGTACTTCATACTACATTCTCCCCCTATTTACATTATCAGTGATGCTCTATCTTCAGACAGATTTCTTCTTTTGAAGATCAGTTTCTCAAAGTTATTTGATCATTACCTTATTCAAGTTACTTAATTCCTTATGCTTTTTCATCACAAAGTTGATTATGTCACAAACAATCTGCATTTTCCGTTCTGCAAAGCCGAACTGAAGAAATTGCTGTTTTGTTAAGATTGGTTTATATTGAAATAGATCCCGAAGGAGCTGCAACGATTAAAAAAAAAAAGTCTACTTTGTTCTTAAGATCATCATGTAATTTGTCATAGAAACAGCATACTTTTTCTTACTTCCTCTACAATCTTTTCTTTCATTCTACATTTTAACAAATGAATAAAGAATTAACTGCTAAGTGACATATTCTAAGGTGATTCTTCCAGCTAGGCCTTTCAATCTACCATTTCTAGTTCACATACCTCTTTCATTCACATCACTCTTGCAGTTTATATCTTACATCATCTTAAGATGCATCAAACAAATTACTGTAGATGCTAACTTGAAAAAAAAAAGAATTCAAACAAAGAATCAAGAGCGTACAATAAAAGATTGTATAAGTCCAAGGTCTAGTAAGACTCCCACTCCAAGTTTCTCTGTTATGCAGTCTACGTCTTCAGATGCAAAATTAATCCGAGTCAATTGACATTTACACAACCAGTCCCTTTAGCACGGATGTAAAGTGTATTTACAGATATTTTAAAGACAGCATGAAATTAGTTTCATTCAATTCCAAAAATAATTTGATGCTAATAAGCTCTTAATAAGTGGACTTTACATATTTTAAAATGCCTTGACAAATTAATAACTATGCTTTTTATCTGTTATCACTTCTATTGATGTTTGCTAGGATTTTCTGCTGGTTATAATTCCTCTAAGGTCAATTCTGGCTATATAAATGTATCGTGGAATAAATATTTTGGCATTTGCCACATTTGACATGAAATACAATTTCATTGATCGTCTCAAAACTGAGATTTAGCTAACGCTATCCTTCTTTATTTCCAGAAAAATATAAGTTAAGATTTAGAGTTAGTTATGGCTCACCTAAAATATTAGCAGAACTGCAAATGATTTTTATTGCCAACATTTTTATTTGCTAATAAAACTCACATTAGATGTTTAATTGTTATGAAGCCATATTCAAAGTTGTCCCTCTTGTGCAAAGAGCACCAAGTCAGATACCTTATAAATAGCTTCAATAAAACGCAAGTCACTCTTTGCTGCAAGTTCTACATCACATTTCACCAAAAGTTCTGCTATGTACGTTGAGAAAGATGTAAAAGAATAGCTGATGATGGGTAAAAATACAGCTGGATCACCCTTTATTAACCTATTGAGAAACAAAGAGTATTTTATACATAACAAAGACACAAAAGTGAGTCACTTCACACATCTAACCTCAAAAGTATATTAATACAGCCAGTATGATACTAACATCAAATGAGCTTGCACTTCAATTCAGGATTTTTCCAGCTATCTCAATCAAAGGAATTTTTCAAGCACCTCTCACTCAGAGGTCAATACTTCTATTTGTAAGGATCTTGAAACAATGTTTTTGTGAGCCCTCCCTCCAATTGCTCTAACCTTGTAAGTCTAAAACTCAACAGGCTTTACCCTCTAAACAACTAATTTTCGATCTTTAAGGGATGAAATTTCTTCAAGCAGCTTTCTTCCTTCCCCTCACAGATTTTACATGATACCAGAGTACCTTGAACACAAAGATGAGTTTAGGGACCAGCACTTCTGATCCATGAAAAGAAGGAAAACCATGAAGTATTATATTAATGATGAATTTAAGTGACACAGTAGAGTCAAAAGATAGGTTGGACAGATCATTCATCTAGAAAACATATTTGGATGCCGCGGCATAACTACGTACCTAATAAATATCCTAATTTCTCTCAGCACCATGTCTTTGAGATAATTTTCATTCATACATGGTTTTAAGCTATTACCTAATGCAGTAAAGAAAATCAGTAATTTTTACTTCCTGAACCATTCAATCAGTTTTGTTCACACAAAAATAATAGACAAAATTTAGAATATGTATTTTATCTATTTAGGCTACTCCTATGGCTTCCATTATTCAAACATACCTTTTCTTAGTATGAGAAATATGATTTCTGAATCAGCACACATTGTTTACATATCTCGCTGTCATCATATTTTAGCATAAATTTATTCACGCTCCTTCTTACCCAGTATAATCCACATCTCTTGGATAGTTCAACAAGCGAAGTCCTTGCTCTATTTTTCTTAAACTTCCTTTTAGGTCTCCTGTTGCCATTATTTCAAATGTTATTCTTTTAGATCATGAGGTAAGTGTAATACAGTACATTCTTTTCCCCTAAAATAAACAAACAAAAATTATGTATACATGAAAATTTAAAAATGCAATAGATTGATCAACAAAATTGACTTTTTTTTTTTGACTCCTTTTTCCCCAGAACATTTCCAAAATCTTACAACACAGCACAGGGTAGAGCTCAATACTAATGTCAGTAATGTTCCTCATTCAATTTCACTCAGTATCAAGCACTAATACTCAATCCTATCATCTATCAAAGACCTTTAAAGGTAAGGAGATCTTTAGGGCTGACAAACTCACTAAGATGAATTTAAACAAGTTCCTCTGCTATATCAAATGAGCATAAATCTAAAAGTGGTAAAAATCTTTTATACTCTTTGGTCTAGAAAGCTTCCTACTCTTTTTTTCAGAACTCTCAACATGAAGTCCAAAAAAATAAAAAAAAATAAAAAATAATTAGAACAAAAAAAATAAATAAAAAACAACAACAACACACACACCACACACAGACAATTGATCATTACCATCAGGTGGCCTGTTTATGTCATCCTGGCCAATTCCACAACTTCTAAACATACTGTAACATTCCAATGTTTTTCCCAGCTTTTTTCCCAGCAAATTTGAAATAATTCAGAAAACTACTTTAGATCAGTGAGTCCCAACTTTACCGGCCAAAGGGACAGTCTTTGAATACATAAACATCAGAAGATGTGCCTAACAATTCACCACAGATAGTACCTCTAGATTTAAATGATCCATTAAACAATTCTGAAATCGTGGTGGTGGGTGGAGAGGCCACAGATTTCCTAGACATTTCTAGATGTCTAGAGGTATAAATTTACTGCCATGATAAAAAGTGCACCTCAAACTTCTCTATTGTATCACACAAGTTGAAAACCCACTTCTAATTTACTATGAGCTTTGCTTTACAGGAGGCACAGACTTAGCTAATTACTAATCTCAGAGGTGCATTTTTCTCTGCAGAGCTGTTTTGCAGGGAAGTTAAAGGCTGTAACTAAGAGAAGAAGACAAAGGCAGCATCAACAAAGCACAAGATCATCTTCCACATAAGGTTTTAGCTTTTTGCAGGAGACTCCTACTAGTGACCCTTTTTTTGTGAAACAGAACTAATCAATCAATTCTCTAGGAGAGGAGGAAGAGAGAAAAAAACTAATTGCCATAAGAGACATAAAAACACCTGCAACTATGCTTGCCTGGTAAATTGTAAAGAGACACCTGAAGCACTGGCTTCAAATCCACCTGAAGCACTAGCTTCAAATAAAAATATCAGTACTAGTAATCTCAAATCTCAACCCCTCATTTCAAAACACATATTTAAAGACACTCTGGGAATACTGTTTACAGTATCATGTAAGCATTTGTTCCAAAGTCATAAGCAACTACTATTGGTTCTTTTCCAAAATAAGACATTAAAAGCACAAATAGAGAGCCTAACTCTTGTAAATCCTAACTGAAAAGAAGTGGCCTTTATCTCAGTATTCAGACTTGAGAAAGCGTATAAATACATAACATAGTTATGTATCTGAAGAAGCAAAGCAAATAAAAATTAGCTCCAAGTAACTGACAATCAATCTGAAAATAGGATATAAAGGATTATGTAAGCCTAATTATATAATTAGGTTCCAGTCATTACTGAAAGTCTAAGTAAGCAATTCCACCAATATATTCACAACATAGAGAGAGCACTTGCAAAATTCTGAACTCTGCCATTCTCAAAGGAAAGCAATAACGTTTAAAATTATTAATATAGTTAATGACTTTGAAAACAAACTAAAGCAAACACACTGAAGTTTAAGAATCTCTTCCCCACCCCCTCACCCCCCATTTCTAATTCCATGAATTTAGCTTTGAAAAAAAGCTACATTTTAAAAACAAACAAACACTACACAGAACATAATGGTGATCATGGACAACAGAACAGTACAAGACACAAAGGTTCTTTGCAGCTTTAGGGAAAAAAAACAAAATCCAGTACTCAAGCTCAGAGGGTTGATATTTCTCAGAAAAACTGTGTGTATTCAACATGTTCCTCACTTCTTCAAAACCTCCTAGTGCCTAACTGGCTTAACTCACTATCATTAATTCCCAGAAACTTCAGAAAGACTCATGATTTCTGCCATAAAACCTTGGCACAGAAACTTACTGTCCGATTTCCAGCTAGAGCCGGGGAGACGGCTGCCTTGCGCGTCTCTGATGAGCTCCCGTCCTAGCCAGGAGACGCGCGCTTCGCGGCCTGCCCTC
Organism: Nothocercus julius; assembly: GCA_013398735.1. Lineage (NCBI taxonomy): Eukaryota > Metazoa > Chordata > Aves > Tinamiformes > Tinamidae > Nothocercus > Nothocercus julius. Next base: position 6,442,555 of record VZSV01000028.1, on the reverse strand, counting down.
CCAGCCGGGAGGCCTCACAGCCTGGGCCAGTCGATGCAGCTCAACGTTCAGCGCCGTCGCCAAGGGCCGCGGCGGGAGACGCCCGGCGCCGGGAGCCGCAGATTCCGCGCTGCCGCCCC
>VZSV01000028.1:6410835-6441860 GCA_013398735.1 Nothocercus julius | reverse complement strand
TCTGCAGCGCTCGCTGCCCGCGAGGCGCGGCGAAGGGCATGATCGGAACAGAAACGGGCCTCTGAGAGCCCCCGCGCAGGGCAGGAGCAGCTCAGCACTTCACGAACCGGAGCGGTGAGTGTCACCCCTGCGGTGGTTACCCCAGCCGAGCCGTTAGGAGCGGTCAGTGCTCAGGGAAGGCTGCGTAACTGAGCGTGTGGGAGCGTAAGCGGCTCATGGAATCTGGGCGCCGAAGATGGATGTTCAAAGTACATTTTAAAATACAGCTCTAGGTACACTTAAAATAACACAAGGTCTGGTCGTCCAGATTTACAAGCGGCTTCTCCAAGCGTTCAGCCTGGTTTACTGCAGAGCTGGAAATAGCTGCTTGATCAGGAAAAGTAAGTCGTATGAGCTAAAAATGGCATATAAGCTGCTGCCTAACTAAGCACTTAATAAAGCTTTAGGTTTTTCCAGCAAATAATTCTAGATTAGTTTAAATTGTATCACCCTTTGTGTCATGTGAAAGTTCTTCACTTGGTACTGGGCATTAAAAAAAGGTATACCTTTTCATCCATTTTTAAGTTAAAAGAGATGTAAGATTTAGACTGTGATGTCTACTATATCTGTATAATAGCTATTGGAAGAAGAATTACATTGTAAGTCCAGCTTTTTGAAAGATAGTATTATTTTTTTTTTTTTTTCTATCTTGGAGCCACTTGCTAACATTAAATGATCTAAAGTTGCTGTTGATGTGTCAGTTTTAGGTTTTAGCTTAGCAGGGAGAAAAGCCCTGTGAACATCAGCAAAAATTACAGGTGTTCTTGTTAGCTTAAAATTGTTCAGTAGCTTGTAACTTGTGAGCATGAACTACAACCTGTATATAGCAATAAAAAGATGAGACTAGCATCATAAATTTTGAAATTTGTTTTAGAGCTAAGTAAGAAAACTCGATCGCCTGCAACCCCTAGAAATTCTTTACAAGTACTGTATGTGCAACAGAAAGTTAATCTGATCTTGGAGTGGTTTTGAGACTAGTTTAAAAGTGCCAAATGCTCATCTAGTGGTGTAAAGTTCACCTCATAATTTATCAGACACAGTCTTTTGATGATGACCCAATTCTGCTAATGATGCTGCTCTTTCTCTCCTATCTTTTTGGTATATTCTGATTATGAAACTTATCACAATATGACTCCTTATGTTCTTTAGAGCCTTGAACTTCCTGTTACTGCATTTTTCTTATTTAAAGCTTGTCCAAATTTTTAAATGCCTAAAATGCCTAAATTTTTAAATGCCTAAAACTATTTTTAAATGCCTTTTTTTGTCAGTGTAACGTTAACAAATTTATATAGAAATGTATTTTTTATAATGATTTAAAGTATTGTCAGAAGAGATAGCAAAAATACAAACAAAATGCTGTCCTTAATTTGTCTTATCAAAAATTACCTCCAGAAGCAGATTTCAGCATTTAAGAGAAATTTTACTTCTGTCTACATGACATACACTGTTTATATGGAACAGGTTTGATCATTCCTATTTCTTGAAATTTAAAGTTTGTTATGTCAATGTTGTCATTGTTTTCTGTGCTGATTTCTGTTGCTGCTTTGCTTAACTATTTGGAATAATGATGAGGAACACAAGCCCACACGCCTGGTTTTCTCAGTCCTTGAAAATGATAGCTTGCTGTCTGGTTATTCTATCATTTAGTGTAGTGTCAATGCTGTATATTCAGGCAGATTTGCTTCTGTGTTTATACAAAAAGCTACACTCAGAAAACATGCAGTATATATGTGAGTTTCATTCACATTGTGTGCATTTGTATGTGTTTATACATACATACTTTTTCTTTAATATTTCCTTGACATAATTGAGTGAACAATCATTCAGTCATTCAGATCATCTGATACCTGTTGTAAACAAACACAGACAGCCTTGAAAATTTGCATCTCCGTGTTTGCAAGTATAATTTGTTTGCAGTGTTGCTCACACGGTAAGGACAAAAACTGGTTAAGCTTCACAAGATGTTTAGATATACTTTTTTTACTGTACTTGGGTAATTAACAAGTGCATATACAGTGCCTGGCAAAATGGGAATTTGAACTCAGTTGAATTCTGTAGTTCAGTCATAGCAGTCTTTTTTAAAATGTTGTGTTTGTTCAGTATTATTCCTTGTCCACTTTTCTCATCCCTTAGGAAATTCTCTTCTTCATTCCTACTAGCATACTCGGCAGTTAATGCCTACCCATAACAACTGTTTCTTATCTTGGTTCTATACGTCTCATCCCTATATAGTCTGTCTTCTCCAGGGTAGCAACAGCAGAAGAAGTGGCAGCTGGAGCTGGGAGTAACAGGAGACTTCATGGGCTTAATGTCTGTAGTCCCAAATGCCAACTCTGGCACACCTCCTACTGATGCTTTTAGTATTATTGCTACAGTTGGTGTTACTAGCAGTGATACTTTCCTTGGATGAAGGTTAATAGGTTCCTCCTCCTTGTTTAAAACTGGAAAAAGTTGGCACTGAACTGCATCTCTGAGAGTATTAAAAATGCTCTTACTTTTGTCTTGCTGTAGAATGAAAGATACGGACAGAGAATTCTTCTTCTTGTAAAGAAATAGAAATATCTACATCTTGGACTATGTTTCATAAATCAGTGGCAAAAATCAGCGTAAGTTGTGCTGCCACGTGTAAGTGGCAGCAGTTTGCAGTATGACTTTCTCTCATGAAGCAAGTTCACCAGTAGTGCTAAGGACTTCTAAAAAGTTAAACGGCGATCTCAAGGAAATGAGAATAACTTCTTATGCATACATTCTTTAAACAAATTGTATATTGTATTTGTAGTGTGTCTCGGTAAGAGCTTTTTCCGTTGTTTGTTTGTTTTACCTAACACTTGCCTAGTATAACTATGGATTATGGCTTAACCTGTCTTCCATATGCTAAAAAATACTTAGCCTAAATATATAACTGTTCAGGAAGTGAAAGTAGAGATAGAGTTGATTTTCTTTAAAAGTTTGCGTGTTACTATATTGATTATTACATGTATGATTACAATTTCTTCGTACCTTTGGCCGTATTTAGATTAAATGAAGGTCAGAAATGATGGCTCCAACGTTGATTTTTGACATCAAGGACTAGATATTTTGGAATATGTGACTGAAGTAATGAATTCTACAACTGCAGTGAATAGATGTGTATGTGGATAACTGGTCTACCAACCAACTGAACCTGTACCTTTCACCTGCCTCCATATTGCTTATGCTTTTTTTTTGTTTCATTTCTCTGTTTTCCTCATATGATGCCTCACCTCATCTATACTCCCCTTTTTTTCTGTTTGCATAGAACCATATCCAGCTATTTCTGAACTTTAATGGATTAAGCCCCAATCTTAATTTGCTGTACTAGCAGAAAATAAATAACTATAAATGCATGTAACATCCTACCAGCCCAAACCATACTTTTAAAATTCTTTGGAAGTTTTTTTTTAAAAGTCAGCATCAGGAACCTGAAGATTCCTAGTATGATTATTTATAATGAATGTCATCATAGCATAAGTTGAAAAGTAAGAGAGATATCAGTATATATAGACTACTTTTGATAGGATTCAAACATTCAACATTCCCAGGCTAAATTAGAAGGTCACGTGTGATTTATACTACTTTTATTTTCCCCCTTAGTAAATAAAGGATGTTAAGATGAATTATGAAATGTGGCATTCAGAAATCTTGAAAACTAAATGACTTTCATTATCTTTTCCTTTTATTACCATCTGCAAAAAAAGCTGATAGAAAATAACAAGTCCACAGGTTCCTGACTATGATAATTAAAGATTCAAAGCCCTATCATCATTTTTCTTTTTTATGCTATCAATAAATTTACTTTTAATCTTGCCTCTTACATTCTACCTCGTAACTTGTGGATACTCTTTAGAAGTACTGACAGAATGGTGAATAGCATCTAGCTTCAGCTAGAATCTTAGTTTTTATTTCCAAGAGATATGTATACAAGCTCCTAGCCCTCATGACTGTGGGAAAAAAAGGTTGAAAAGATATTTTAGGTGTTCAGAAAAAAGAATCTCAACCCTTAATTATCACTGAAATAAATTAGGAAGGAATATTGTAGCTGAAAGCCATCCCCAAGTTGTTAAGTCTTGTCCTAATATCAGTCCATGCCTAATTGTGCATGCTACTCAGTGCACAGACACTTATATTTATTCTTTACTTTTTACAGCACCTAACTCTTTCTAAATAATCTATTACTGTGAATTTTTAAAAGTAATCTGAGGGTAATCATTCCAAATGTTCTGATTAACTTCTTAACTTGCATGGGACATAGAATAATTCACAAGGATAATGTTTGGTACTGTTTGCAGAAGCTTATTGAAATTTTATAACTCTTCTGGTGCAGTAACTATTGGAAAATGATTTTTGTTTTCAGTATTTATTCAGTTTCTGTGCTGGAGACAGACTAATCTATTAGCATAATTTTGACAAGACTACCTTCTCCTCTGTTCCAATCAACTTTAGTTTTTTATCTTAACTTCTCCAGTACATCTGTCTTAGAAATTTCCATAAAAAGCTGCCAACTCAGTATATGATTTTCATTTTATGTCCCGCAGGTTCGCAGATGGGTCAGGGGCTCTGGAGAGTTGCTAGGAACCAGCAGCTGCAGCACCAAGGATATAGTGGACAAGGTTATTTTACCAGAGAGCATGGTAGGAGGATAGCTACTAACAATGTTTCCAGTACAAGCCATCGCAAACAAACCCAAGGAGGCATTGACATCTACCATCTGTTGAAGACAAGAAAATCTAAAGAACAGGAAGGATTCATTAATCTGGAGATGCTACCCCCAGAGCTTAGTTTTACCATTTTGTCATACCTGAATGCAACTGATCTCTGTCTGGCTTCGTGTGTCTGGCAGGATCTTGCTAATGATGAGCTTCTCTGGCAAGGGTAAGCCAATAATAAAACACCACCTGAATGCAGTAAAAATAATTATTAGATGTAAAGTTTGTCTCAGTACGTGCTTTGTTGGTGTAGTATTTAAAAAAAAATCCAGAGGTAATTGAGATTTCACATAGGAAGAACATGAGTACAGTTCAAAAATGTATTATTCTACATTTGTAATTACTAAAAAGTATTAGTGGAGATCAGTACATTTACACATGTGCGTTACTACAAACCAGTTGGATATATCACAGGGGTAAACAAGGATTTGTCTTTACTTTTTTATTAGCTCAAGGCACAGCTCAAATGTTTCCCTTATTTCCTCTCTGAACTTCAGACAAATATGCAGCTTAAGCAAGCAAACCTACTCAGCTTAAGCCCCAGCTAAAAAGGGATGAAAATTTGGCTACTTTCAGCTGTTCAATGCATTGAGTATGTTTGAGCTTTATTATTGAATAATGGAAATTGAATAACGGAAAATCTAGATGAAATGTATGTGGAGGGTTGAGGTTGGATCAGATAACTTGGACTGGTAGTCAGGGAAAAGGACAGGCAAAAAGCAGTGAATTAATGGTGTAATTTGGTGCAGATATGGCTTCCCACTCACTTGTGCACAGCTGTAGCACAAGGAAAGCAGCACAAACATCTCATATTGCTGCAGGAGAACAACTCTTCACAGTGACCCAGTACTCAACCACTGGATGTGCCAGAAGTCTCAGCTGTTGGGGGCTATTATGATGCCACCTGCTGGGATGTTTTTTGAGACTGCACTCAAATACACCCAAACCTGACTAATAAACATATTAAAAATTTTAACAACAGACAGTCTAAGGATGTAAGTGTTACAAGCAGTCTACTTCTGACTTTTCATAATGTTTAAGTACTTAGTTTTGTGGTGCTGATAATGTTTTGTATGTATAAAATACATGAATGCAGAAAGAATTTTGATATTAGACTTAATTCTATTTTCGTAGGTTGTGCAAATCCACTTGGGGTCACTGTTCTATATACAATAAGAATCCACCTCTGGGATTTTCTTTTAGAAAATTGTATATGCAGCTGGATGAGGGCAGTCTCACATTTAATGCCAACCCTGATGAGGTAAGTGACCTGTTGCTGACAGTAATAAATAATTAAAATGACTGTAATTTTTGTTTAGTAATTATATAGAAGCCAAGTTTTAATAAATGTTTGTTTTACTGCAGGATTGGTAGATAAATTACAGCCCTGCCTTGATTTTTTTTTTTTTTTTTTTTTTGCTTATGGTACCTTTGCACCCCATTTACATGGCTTGTCTCATAAGCACTCTGCACAGCAGTGCAACCTATGGATGCCTGTGGAAGTTTATAACCACATATGGATAAAGCCATGAGGGGCAGATCCTGTCTGAAGACACAGTGGTCAATTTAGAAAGGATTAAAAGTGCTCAAATAAATTATAATGCCAAAATGCTACTTCAAAGTATTGATTTGATCATGCTTCAGTTGACTTAAGTAAAGCAGGTTGAAGCATAAAGAAACATAATTAATTCTGTAACTATCATGTTATCTTGTAAAACATTTTTTAAGTATTTCCACAGTCAATCTGCAAAATATAGTTTATGCTAATGTGCCAAAGCAAAATTCAAAAAAGGCTAATATAAACACACAAAATTGGTATTATTAAAAATATGTACTACTGAATTTTCCTAAATAAGAGTCTGATTTTATTTTTTTTTTCCTTTGGGGGCTGGAGGAGGGGGTTGGAGTGGGGTGTTTGTTTTGCATAAACATAATACTTCTTCACAATCAATGATGCCATATATTAATTTCCAAAAAATCCCTTATAGAACAAAAATGTTTCTATGTATTAATTCATGCAACTAGCTGAAAAAGTCAGTTTCTGCCTTTTCTCTATCACTTGTCAAAGAAGAAGGCAATGTGACAGTAGATAATTATTGCTTGGGAGATACACAGTTAAAACCAGAGTGATGAATGGGATCTTACACGTACAGTGTCAGACCCCTCTTGTTTCATGTTTTCAGGATAAGATAAGCACACAGTACTGGACAAAACTAAGTATTAACTTTCCTACATGTACATAAGAAAGTGGTAATTGGATAAGTCCAAAATAAGAACAGGATTAAGAGGCATGGGAAGATATATTTTTGGAGCTAGTAGTTCATATTGCTGCTATAATGCAGAAAACGTTCTTTTGCTGTGGGGTGAAATAAAGAAAGCAGTCATGAATCATTCCAATAATGTGACTTTGTTTACACTCTTGACTCTTGCTTTATCTCATATTTTACTTGATAAAGAGACCCACGACTCTTATTATTAATCACAAAATAGAGCTTTTGGTAATTTCTCTGGTATAGTGTTGCTTGTAGTGCAGTACATCCTCCTGAGAAGTCCTGTCAGCAGTTTGCCACTCAGGAGTGATGAGCATTGATTTCCAAGAGGATTTTAGTGAATTTAGTATTAAATGTGAAGCTTTTCAAACGAAACTCAATGTTTAGGTAATGAAAATGTAATTTCAAGAGTGCATGTCCTAATCAAAGCTTAATGGTAACACCTTTGCCCGCTAAGATTTTTCTTTGCCTTAATTTGTTTTAAGATACTTCTTCACTTACTGTCTTAGTTTATTATAGGCTGGGATTTTTTTTTTTTCCAGCCTAATGTTAAAGTAATTCTTGTAGGTTGAAAGCATTTGGAGGCTTTGTGAAAGGCAATGAGTAAAAGTGTTGTTGTTTTTAAAGGAAATCAAGGTGTGAAATTGGAGTGATGGATTAGCCTAAATTAGGCATTAAATCTATACTGCTACATTTGCTTCTTCTGGGTTCATTATGGTTTTGTTGCAGTGATGGAGGTTTGAACAAGCCTAGTGCTTTGAGCCTAGTGAGAAGATAGAATATCAGGGTATCTCCTAAGGGCTTCTGTTCCTCTCTCCCTGTGGGGCACCATAGCCTGGTAGGAATCATTCAGGGCCTGGGTTTAAGGAGAATTCACAAATACCGTTGCTTTTCTTGCTTACAACTATGATATTGGCAGAATTACTATTATAAGGACACTGTGACTAGAATATATGATGTGACATTCCACTATTACAAATTATGTCTCCGAATTTCCTGCCAAACTCTGCTTTACATTTGATAACAGACCCGATCAAAATACTATAAAAGTAAGAATACTTACAGCCCCAGGAGCAAGATTCTCCAAAGGACACCGCCCATGTCATGAAAATGGGTAACCAGGCTCCACAGCAGCAGCTCCAGAGCTAGCGGTGACTCACGGGGTAGGGGAGAGCATCTGCACACTTTGTGGTAGGATTCTCTGGTTAGCCCTTGTTGTGTGCATGGCCTTGTGCTATCTGCTGCAATTTCATGTATTGGCTGTGTGCATGAGCTTGCGTAGTTGCTAGCAGGTGCTCACACCCTCCTGAAAGGATGTGCCTAACCACGCTGTATATAATTTGGAGGAAAAAAAAACATCCAGTGCATGTCTTGCTTCTGATTTGGGGGTATTTTATTTTTTCATATGGCAGCACTGTTGTAGAACTGAGGGGCGGCGGGTGTAGTTATCATATCAAGACTCAAATATGAAAAGCATTGCTGTGCAATCTGCCTACGTGGTCTCAGCTGTATTTTATTCTAGTGTATTGTGTATGTGAAGTGTTTATCACGCAGTGCTCATTCTGTATCACATTCTGCTGATGGCTCAGAGTTCGTAAGCACCTGTAAAGTATTTCCAACTGTTTGGTATGCTCTTTCTGACTCCCTATAAAACATACTTCAATTTTGTTACATGGGGTTATGTTATGACTTATAATTGGAATTGAAGGTGGAATAGATAATACCCTTGTCAGGAAAGGAGATTTAACTTCTGTTTCCTTCCTAATGATGACAGTTCTAACCAGTTTTGTTAAATAGCATTTATTTTTATTAATCCAGTGAATTTTGGACAGGACTGAAACTCTCAGAATTCAAAAAGCTCAGGATTTTCTTCACATAGTATACTAACTTAATAAAATACAGCAAGTAGAGACATGCTTACACATGCTGGCTTTCTACTTTCCTAATTGATTTTCTCAGTTATTGCCTTAGTTTTTATCAGGGAGGTGAGTTTTCTCACTTTTTTGGTTATAAATGCATTTTTGCAGACTATCATAAAGAAACCTTAACTGGCTTTTAGTTATGGATGGTCTGCAGATGGTAGAATGTTTATTGTGCAGTCTATTTCTAACCATATTTTTGTCAAAGGCCAGCAGCTTGTGACTTAAATAGAAAACTTACCCTATTTTTTTCCATAGAGAACAAGCCATGTTTGAGATACATTGATTTATTTGTCCTAAGAATATTAAAAGTATGTGTATACGGGAGGGGGAAGGAATTGCTCGGTGTGATTTATGTAAAAAGTGGGAATGGATCAGACAACTGAATCCTTTTTAAAACTCTACATTTAAATTAGATAATATTAATCTTGTAAATTAATAGTTCTGGAAGATGTGCAACATGAAGAATATTTCTACATTTAAAAGACTCCGTCACAAGTTTGTTTAATATAACTGTGGTTTTGAAATGTTTTGAAAATACTGTTAGCAGAAAAGCAAATTAATGCAGAATTTAAATCAGCCTGAAAAGAAAGAAAATTAAATTGATTTTGGATACCTGCCTGTATATAATGAATGGAAGGACTCCATAAAAATAAATGCTTTAATGATTTTTGTCTTGGGCACTGTCAGGAGGCAAGTTAGAAGTGGCATTACTGTTACAGAATCAGTTGGCAATAAAAGCACTGCATGACTTGAAAAGTTACAAAAAAAATAACATACCGAAATGCAAAGAGTTGGTTTTGTTATTACTATTGATCTATAGTTAAGATTGTTACCTGTAAATATAGTGTAAGAAACACTTCCATACATTAAGATTTTATTCTGAGCTGTCTGAAATTCAGTTGTGACATTCATGACCAAGTAAAGCAAGGTATCTCTAAGACATCTTGCCTAATTCTCTAGTGCAAAGGACAGAATATAGACAAATATAAGGTAGGTAGATACAGAGCTCCTGTAAATCTTGGCTGCTAATTGTTCACTTAATTAGCTTTTCACTAAGCCAGAATTACAAGGACATGTGTGTGGGATCCCCGTCTGTGCTTCATAAGTGTTACAAAAATGTCTTGCAGAGGTAGTAGATAGTGGCATAGATCTGTGTGACTGCTTCAGTCAAATGTTTTCTAGAGAATCACCAGGTGACTGATAAATAATCTTAATATAGCTTACCAGAGTGTGTTAACTACTTATTTCAGCTAGTAAACCTATTCCAGGTGACCATTTTATCCAGCAAAAGTGATTTACTTGAAAGGTGGGCTATGAAAGGAATTCATTTACAGTTTTACAGAAAGCAGACTTGATGACATGGTGATAAATCTTGTAAATAAATGTCACTTGTTGTGAGGAAAAAATTAAATTTTGCAACAATAGAAATCTGGTTTCTCTTTAAAATATTTTTTATTCCTTGAGAAGAAATAAAAAGCAACTAAAAATGATGGTGTGCATTGAAGTATATGAGTTACACTCTCTTTATCCTTAAAGGAGATGAGGAAAATGAGTAAAGAAATACAATTTACAAAGATAATGTATGGTAGGGAGAGAGAGAATTTAGAGATAGGGAATAAGAATGCTGTGCAAAGAGCTGGTAGCCTCTCAGATAAGGATCCCACATTAAGCTGTAATCTAATGCAGGAATTAAATGATTTATGGAATATCTTGGCACAGGAAAAACAACCTATTGACTCTTTTGAAGGAGGTGCTACTTTCATGCTGTGCACTCCATGAGATATATTTTTCTGGATATGTCACTGAGGTACTTGTTAAATCATTGTAGCTGGAATAGACTTTAAAAGTAAAACACTATTGCGACTTCCTCGCCAGGCTTCAGTTTACACTAGCTTAAGCAAATGCTTATTACTGAAGCAAATACGTAAGTCTAAGGATGTAAGTAATGGAAACAGAGTCAAGCCAAAGATGTAAAAGGCTAGTGCAGCCCTAGTGTTTTACTGATTATCATATATAAATTACCAAACTACTCAATGCAATAAGCAGTTGATTTTCATTTTGGTCCCTCTTTTTTAGATTCCCATTCGAGATGCAAGAAATTATTTAACTGTATTTTAATAGTCCTGTATCTGTCTCTCTTATAAGCAAAATTGAAGAGCGCTAGGAAGCTATATACTGAATGACAGGTTGCTCCTGTGCCTTTATAGGTGTAATGTAAACTTGAAGGTCAGCCTTGAAAAATATTTTGAAGTTCTAATATCAGAAGATTCATTCAGACATCTTTTAAAATTCATTTAGGTAGTATTGCACTCTCCAAAATTGTTTTATTCAGAAATTTCCAGCACCTTGTACATATTTCAGTATCATGCTGTAAAAAACAGATAAGCAATGTAACTTTTTTTTTTTTTAAAAAAAAAAAGCTCAGAACAACCCTCCTTTCCCATTAAATTGATTTGAAAATAATTGGTTCATTATCCTCAGGTTTAAAATTATTTGGTGAAGTTTAACACTTTTAAAATGTGTTAAGTTTGTTAAGATTCTAAAATCATGAGAAAATAGTTTTCGTGCTGTGAAATATTTTAATGAACAAAAAGAATCCAGAATATCACTGGAATATTTTAATATGATATTTGGCATGTTTATTCTGAAAGAAATGTGTGCTTGACAAAGCATGGAAAATTCTAGAAATGATAATATGAGTATGGAATACATATGTTTGTTCCATTCTTTTTAAAAAACTTTTTTTTAATTAGAAGCAGTGTTCTGAAATATGTGTATGCATATTTACATATGTGCTTATATTGACTGGTGCTTTGAAATCAATGTGTTTGTTTATTTTCATTACTACACATTTAAACAAATGCATTTAATGCATTTATTTGAATGTGGCACACCATATACATGTGAGAACATTAGTGTTAATGTTTTCATAAAAGATACTAATGGCAAAACACATTATGGCTAAGAATTTCTTGTTTACAAGAGGCATGAAATTAAACATCATGGTCCTTTCACCATATGAAGTACAATTATAAAACTATGTAAACAAAAATATTAGTCTGCGCTGTGAAGAAAACACTACAGAACTATTATGCTTTCTATAGGATTCATAATTTTACATTTCCTAATATGAGTATGTGTAAAATCTCAACCATAACAATGCATTATGTTTACTTACATTTGATATAAAATTGTAAATTGTATTGTGCATGTTGAAGTGTAATTTAAGGGAAGAGAAATGATTCTGCTTTTAGAAAGAAAAAAAAAAAAAGTAGGATTATATTCCTGTGTTGCTAAGTACAGGACTTGTTTCTAAAACCAATATGAAGATTAAGCTTAATTACATATAAATGTCTTTTATCTTAAGGGGGTCAACTACTTTATGTCCAAGGGCATTCTAGATGATTCGCCAAAGGAAATAGCCAAGTTTATCTTTTGTACAAGAACACTAAATTGGAAGAAGCTAAGAATCTATCTGGATGAAAGGTAATTTGAATCTCTCATGGGGGTTTCCTTACTCATTTTCATTCATTCATTCAGTCAATAGCACCTTTCAAGAATCAATATTTTGTTTATATTAATGTAATTTAAATATTTCAGTATGCATGAAGAAAACAATTAAATACTGCTGCTGCTAAAAGTGAACAGATACTTGGTTCTAGTATTGGTCAGACTGTAACAATGCATAAGAACCCCTGAAAATAGCCCTCCAGGATGCCTTAATGTTTGGATAGTGTGATATCAGGAAAGAGGAGCGCCGCATACAGAACCATACGCATGAGACATGACTGCAGTCAGCATTAGCAGTCCCTACAGCCATTCATCTTTTTTTCAAAAATAGTGTGTAATCGGGCACTGGAAGTAAAAACTGGGTTTCCAGGCAATGAAACTTTCCTCTTTTTTTTGGAGTGCTTAAAAAGGATCAGTATAGAAGAGTATTCTTTGTTTTTCCTCAAACTGGTTTCCAAATTTGCTTCAGATCTATTTCACACATCTGTTTGTGTAGCCTAGTCCAAATCCTTTAGGTGTTCCTGTGCTAATGGAAAACTCTGGTGTGTTGCACCCTAATGGACTTAGTCTTTAAATAGTCTTCGTGAGTGAATTTTACTTCACTTAAGCCTCATTTTAACAGGATGCTACTGTAGCAGCATATACTTAAGCACCAAATGTGCATCATGCACATAAATTTTTCCTTTTTCCCTTTATCCTGTGTTTTTTCTGGCTTTGTCAGATAGTTTAAAGGAAATGAAGTCTGTATATGTACTATGAATGAATATGCATATGCAGAAACTTAGAATTCTGATTAATGTGTATTTTTGTAGTATTTGGCTACTATAATAAATGTTTGGAAAAGGTATGGTTATATTATTAACCTTGCATTGTTAGTTGTAGTTTTTGTCTTTCAGCAAAAATACAAAACTCAGAAGCTGTTCTAAAGATGTAATTTTTATTTTAAAACCTACATTTTAAATTTTTTGAAGTTAAAATCTGTAATTACGTGGGGTTTTCTTCTTCCAGGCGAGATGTTTTGGATGACCTTGTGACACTGCACAACTTCAGAAATCAGTTTTTGCCAAATGCACTGAGGGAGTTCTTCAGACACATTCATGCCCCTGAGGAGCGGGGCGAGTACCTGGAGACTCTTATAACAAAGTTCTCTCACAGATTCTGTGCTTGTAACCCTGACCTGATGAGAGAGCTTGGCCTTAGCCCTGGTAAGGCAAGAGAACTTTATTCAGCAAATCAATCTTTATATTTTTGCGTATAGCGATATTACTGTTCATGATGGTTTTAAGGTTAGTACCATATAAAAGTACAGACTCTGTCCTGGGAGAGTCTGTTACGCATGTTCAGTATGTAGACATCTCCCATACAGGTTGTAAAAAGACCAAAAATAAAATGCAGACTATTTTCTTAGACATAGTATATAATATTAAAGAAAGAAAAAAAAAAAAAAAAAAAAGGCATGTCTTTTTCTTCACTTTTGTCTGTGCTTATGCTCTCTAGTATCTCCCAGTTCCCTCTTGCAAAGACTTAAACACTTAACATTTTGCCCTTTGGATAGTCCCACAGAAATGAGAGGGAATTTGGGGGCCTCACTGGAGTTAACATGCATTTCTCATCGTCTTTAGCCAGCTTTCAGCACCAGGACTGCTCGTACATTTAAAGACAAGCATTATCTTCAATTTTTATTTCAATGGTTTCTTTTTTAAATTAGTTTATATATGTGTACATATAACTGTGTGCCCAGATGCTTGAGACTTATGATTCTTGGACATGGAGAAAGGTGTTTTTAACAAACACAGTTTGCTTATATTTAATTATTTTGTTCTCTCTTGTCTAGATGCAGTTTACGTACTGTGTTACTCTCTGATTCTGCTTTCCATTGACCTAACCAGCCCTCACGTAAAGAACAAAATGTCAAAAAGAGAATTCATCCGAAATACACGACGAGCTGCACAGAATATTAGTGAAGATTTTGTAGGGCATCTTTATGACAACATCTACCTTATTGGCCATGTGGCTGCCTAAAAGCACAGTTGGCTAGGACTTCACATTTTCAGCTTCAAAAACTAAATCTAGTCAAGAAACTAATTATTTTGTAGACTTGGGGGTTATTTTAGTGCTGGTCATTCTAACCTCTGTATGCAATCAGAGATTGTGTGTGTAAGTGTTTGTATGTGTATACTACCTTTTCTATCGATTTACCATGGGAACCGAACGACTTGGAGATCTTTCTTAATATTTTTTAGTTTTGCACAAAACAACGTGATTTGTCTGACACAGCCATTTATGAATGTTAAACTGACATTACAGTCTAAGCTGATGAAGTGGTGGATTTGTGCATTAGGTTGGCTTGAAACTTTAATAAGTTCATTCTTTTTAAAATACCATGTAATGTGTATATATTTAAAGAGATTTATAATCATAATTATTTTATTGTAAAGTACTTTAACTAAAGTTTCTCCCTTGATCTCTTAAAATAGTGTTGTATTTCTTTTTTCTGCACTTAAAATTGTTTCATTTTTCAGTGCTGATTATCTCAACTATGAGAGAGAAACGCTGGTCGGAATATTACAACAAAGTTTATCCTGTGCCATGATAGAACACTCATAAAATACCTGAAAGTATATTTAGTGGTATCTTAACTAATTTGAATAAAAATATTGGCAACCTATTATTCACTCAAGTTTAAAGAAGATTTCAACGGGTATTTTAGATGAGTTCACGTAGAAATAGGCTAGGGAAACCCAACATTGGGCATGGCACGAACTAGACTAATTGTAGACAGCAGTTATTGGTGATGCAGAGCAATCAGCTGCAGTCAGCTGTTCAGCACTGTGAACAGGAAGGGACCTCACCGGGGACGGTGGCAAAGGGCACGTCGGGCACTGCTGCTGTCAGCCGCTTCCCGCAGCTGGAAGGGTGACCCGTGGCAATGCCTGTGCAGACACGTGCTAGGGGCGGGTTGCCAAAGCTATCACAGCTGTGACTCTGCAAGGTGAGAGCTATTTCAGACTCTGTTGGCTAACTCCGACACCAAAGTGCACTCTCTGGGCCTGTCATAGTTACATTTTAGATAGTATGAGATTTATGGAAATACTTGAAAGATGCTTTCTGTCAGGTCACATCATAACCATTTCTAAAGTGTTCAAGAGTATTACCAGCACAACTGCAGTGGAAGTAAAGGAGGATCTGCCTACTTTTTGTTAAGGTAACACATAGTACTGTGTTTTTCTTAAATTAACGTGATGTTCACTTGAAATAAGAACTATTTCTTTGGTTTTTTTTCCTGATGACATTAATTTATAGAAATATTCAGCTATTTCTACTGTCTGAATTCACCATGGTAACTAATAGACTTATTTTTTTGCCTGCTGAACCCTAAGGTAGGAAAATAGTCTTGGGTCTGTTTTACAGATGGATTTGATTTTTATGTAGGAAAGCCATGGCAAAGCCAGGAATTGAGTACAGGTCGTGCTTCCCCTTGGCACACATGCTGCCCACTCTGCTCTCTTCCTTCGCACATGGAGTGATTTTTACATTTAGCTGAAGCAGTTACAGAAATCGTGATGCTAACAACAATATACTGATTTAAGTCCACAGTATAGCTACATCAATGAAGAGGAGGAAAAAATGTAGCTGCTGCTCTAAGTATGTAGTATAACCAACAATCCTTCTGTAGTTCTGGACCGTTAGCAAAAATGCACTGAGAAAGAGTTGTAGGCATTACCTTTAATCAGGGGTGAACTCCCTCTGCGTTTGTGCAGGAAAAATCACCAAAGCCAGGCGCCTGCAGAACTGCTACTGTCTTCCAGCTGACTTCTACAGTGTTGCTCCCCTTTCTCAGGGGAGGTTTTCATCGTTTTGCTCGGGGTTGGTTCATGTATTTCAGAAGGCCTGAGAATGCAAGTATCAGTGGTGAAATAACTTCAAGCATAAATGAAGATACAGCACAAGAGCTTTGTTTAAATGACACTTTTTAAATGATAAAAAGCATAATATTTAAAATTGCCTTAGCCACAAGTCTGTAATCCTATAAGAATGAAGATAAGTTGTGAAAAAGTAAGGTAAGTTGTGAAAACCTTTAACGTCTTACTCTGCAGAACCAACACTAAGGAAAAGTGTTGGAGTATTCCTCTTCGTGAAGACCACAAAATACAGCTTTCTAGGAAATACTTCTCAGAAGTTACACAAATTAAAAAGATTTCAGAATTCACTGAATTCTTTTACCGCAACTAATTGGGAAAAGTATTCTTCTCATATCCCAAATGAGGAACAACACCTAATACTCTTCTCATCGCTAACTATGTTGACATCAGTGAAACTGTTTGATTTTGCACAGTAGATGTGTGTGTTATTCTTTAATCTGCATTTTTTTCTTAATTCCTGACTACTCTCAGTACCCATCCTCAACCTCTGAGCAGGAGGAGCTTGGTCTGTGTGATGTGCTGAAGCACCTCTCTTTCACAGGGTTTAGAAAGGCTGAAGGACAGCATTACAGCCCAGATGATAAATTAGAAACAGGATGATATGCTTAAGGTTTTGATAAGACCTAAGTCTGGAGGAAACAAAAACCCACCTACGCATGTACAGATAACAGTATCTGACCTTTGCAAAAGGATTTTAACTAGCATTAGCACTGAGCCCACACCATACATTACTTTAGAAAAGAGCAAATAAGAACATGCCAAGTGTGCTCCCTCTTTAGGATTGCAATAGGCATTTCTTCCACCCTTGCTGGGCAGAAAAGTTACTTCTTCCTTACAGGAATCATTAAAGCAGGTAATTTTCTTCCATCTATTAACAAACAGAAAAATTTTAAGCAGGTTTAACTCTTTTACAGAGGCAGAAAGATAAAGTTTGAATTGTCTTAGTCCTCCTCCATTAAACCTCTGAAAGCGAGGTAGTGGGAAGGTCTTCCTCAGCGCACTATTGCTTTCTCCACAAACATTTTAAAAGAAATAAGTGACAGAAACATCGCTGATCCTGACGCTATTGAGCATGCTCATTGTGGTGCGCTGTGGAAACGATCTCAGCAAGCACTCTGCAAGACTTGGGTAGAAGATCCCAAAGCTAATTAATGACAGGAGCCTGATGAGATTCAGGGCTGCAAAGGGATTCCCCAGTTAGGGTGCAGTTCCCCCAGTGCCTGTCCTGGAACCTGGCTGTGTTTCACAAATGCGTACTAGGTTCGACACCCTGTGCCTGGTCCTCAGGAACCCCTGGGAGAGCTTCTCTATCCCGGCACGTGGACGGACTCGTGGAAGCAGCGCCCTGGGGGCCCTCGGGGCTTGGCTGAGGTAAGCGGACGCCGTCTGCGTGGTGGATACGCCGAAAGCAGAAGCGGCGCCGCAGCGGCACCAGCGCCCGACAAACGCTAGCTCACCCCAGTTCTGGTGCGAGGCCCTGGCGAAGCCACGTGCTCCTCGCGGCCGTTTCTGAAGCTTTGGTAGCCTCACTACACACGGATGAGCCACAAGTACCATTCCCCGTTACGCATGTTGGCGAGACTGGTGTCTGTGTATCCATGTCAAATGTTACACGTTTAAGGAACGTGACATGTACGATGCATGACTCAGTTACAGAAAGTGTCTGACCTTTCTTTCAAAACTATTTCTACATTTGAGTGATTTTCGTTCACACGCTGAGGAATACATACATACAGCTGCGGCTACGGCTTCGGCTTTCCGAAGTGAAACAAACCTTCTTCACGTTTTAATGAAGTGTAAAAGCCTAAACTATTGTAAGTGAGAGTCAAGGCTGCCAATTTTGAAATGGACAAGAAATTATCATTCAGCATAAATATATTTCAGTTTGTTCTCAGCAACTTACATACACAGGAAAAAGGAAGAATATAAACAACTTTAAAATACAGATTTAGGAAAATGTTTAGCTGGGCAAATAAACCTTACTATTGTCTCCTCAATATGCTGAAGTTTAGTGATGATCATTGTATAGATCAGTTAATCAACAGGAGTTGATCTTTGTTGAAGTAACAGTCTGGGTTTCTGTCTAAGCTATCATTGTGCAATTTGGTATTTTTTACAGCTCTGTTTCAAAAAAAAATAAGTGTTAGATTGAGTACTTACGCAAAAACTGAAATATATCTACTTTTTCTTACTAAAAGATAGACAATAACATAACACTAAGCATTTATAAAAGTCAAATTTATTTGCCTTATATTGGATTACAGTTAAAAAGTTAAGAGAAGGGCTTTTCACATATTTCATGTGAGTATCAAAACTAATAAACATTAAGGTCAATGACTTGTTCTCTGCCATTGTAAAATCTACCCCTCTAATCTCAAAAGCACTGTTAAAGTGGACAAAGGACAGACTTAAAGGATTTCCTGTGTCTCCCATAGGCACATTATGGTTTCATTTTGGCGTAGAGAGAAATAATATATAAACATTTGTAATCTGCAAATAGCAGTAGTTTTAGTAAATAAAGTTAAAAATCTATGTGGTCGTCTAATGTTTTGTATCAGATGTTAGAAGTTAAGGCTTAGTATATATGTAATTAAATCATAACCAGCTAGCTAGAATTAGTTACAGAAATGTAAGTTACGTGTAAAAGCCTCAAAGGGCCACACTGCTACAACATCACTTCAGTGCTTTGGCTGACAGTGTTAATAAATTTACACTTTTCCATTCTTATTCATCCAAACAAGTTTAAAGAAGTGGATTGTAAAATATTTACAAAGAACACACTCATTGCCTCTGTAGGAGTTTTTTCTATTAAAAGTGAACTTTCCGTATATTCTTTATAATTTTAAACGAAGCAATAACTATAATTTGTCAGAAAGGTTGAATAAATGAGGAAAATCTGATTTTCAGAGATATTCAGCCCTAGCATCTATTACAGAAAACTGGTACAAAAAGCACTCAAGGCTTCTAGTGACCTAACGCCTGCATCACTTTTAAGGTTAAAAATAATACTTATTTTGCATGTGTACATGACAAAAAGAAATCAAACATATTTGTCTGAGAGCAACATGGTCAGGATATCAGATCTTTTCAGAGAGAGTACTCATTTGTAAGAGTCAGCTTTTTTTTTCTGAGTGGTATTGGAGAGGAATGTTGGATTTAATTTAAAATGATTAATGAGATTTTGTCAGACTCCCTGCCTTTACCACCACTGCAGTTTGTCAGCACAACAACCTGGGAAACCCGGACGCCGCTCTGTCGCCCAAAACAGCTTTCCAGGAAAAAATAAACCTGAGTAAGTAGTGCCAGGTACATGTCAATGGGGTTGTCTTTCAGCTGCTGACAGTTTAACTCTAAGTCAGGACATTTACACATTCTAAGGAAGTGAACCTCATTCGTTATTTCTATAGTCTGGCTTCAACAATGCAGACCAGCATAAACATTGCTCAAGGTTTCAGGGAAGGCAGATCATTCATTACTACCTTTATAGGGAAAAAGAAAAAAATTATAATCCATGCAAGCCAAGACATTTTGGCTTTTTTTTTTTTAAATGAAAAAGTATCAAATCTTGTTCAGAGAAGTTTTTCTGGAACAAGCCCGTACACACAACCTGTCTCATTTTGGGCTGTATTAAATAGTAAGAATCTCCCTCTCTAAGCCTTGCCCGTGCGCGTCGGCGGCTGAGCCACCAGCCGGACCCAGGGCAGACACATCCAGGTCCACATAATGGCTAGTGGTCCAAAGCTAACAAGTTCACAGCACTTTTGATAGGTAACAACAGCGTTAGAAAATAGGCAATTCCTTTGAGATACAAGGCTGCTACGGAAAAATAAATGATGATTTTTCTTATTCACTTCCCCTGAGGCAATTCATTATGTTGCATGTAAGAGAGAGAGAGGAAAAAAAAGTCTTTTCCGTTTTCACAACCAGCAAAAGCAGGCCTCCCCCTTACAAAATACGTACATCTCCCTTGCACTCGCACAAGTATTTCTGCAATTGTGTGACCACGCGCCAATTGACTGGCCTTTCATTTCCATCCTGTGGACCTCTTTTTAGGCCACTTCTACTTGCTACTCAGCAGGCCAAAAGTCCTACGAGAGTTCGCAGAGATTTAGATGGTGAGAAAAGACTTAGCACTTACTGCCCTACACTAGGGAGAACACACCTGTTCTGTGACAGGATGCCACGGGTCTCTTCTATGATTTATGTATTAGGAAGAAGTATTTTCACAACTTCAGTTTCCTCGTCTTCACAGTAAGAATTCCAAGAAATGTTATAGCTAGGTTAGACTCAGTTTAATTGATATCTCTTTTTCTATTTGGAGAACCTCTCCAACAGGCCTGCTGACTACACGCAATGGTTTGTGTTTGCCTCCTGGAGCGGGAACCACCCGCATGGCAAAAGGAGTCAGGAAACCACCGAACTGCTTCAGATGCGTTAGACAGATGGGAGGGTAAACAAATGCAGGGTCTTGATACCATTGAATGTAACCTTTTATTTCTGTATTTTACTGAGGAATTTGTATGAATGAATACAATAGTGACTGAGGCTCTCTAAAATGTGCCAATTTACAGTAGACACACAACATTCATCTAGCATAGTAAAAAATATGCTAATGCCTGAATCATTTTCCCTCTTTATTAGAGGACCTAACTATGTAATAAAATACAAAGTCACATGGTTAAGAATCAGCTTTTGTTGAAATTTCCCTTTTAATTCATTAATATATTATTTCCTTTTCTTGATGTTAATTTTTAACAGTGCACATTATGCTGTATAAGATATACCAAAATTCACACTTAAAGACCTAATTTGAATATAATACACCTAGACATTGTCCTGAATTTCTATACAAAAACAGGTTTTATTTAAGCTAAGAAAAACCCTGAAATGCACAGAGAATAACAATCTAATTCCTTCAAATGAACAGTATTATTAATAGTAGGAAAAAATAAGATGCATGGTCTGGATCTGAAGATACAAAAGAGTAAAAGAGGAGGAAAGCCCAAAAGGAAGAAGTTACCTTTGATTTATTAAGGCTAGATTTTCTTAGCTGCACTGAGGATCAAGACAGAAGCTTAGAAGAGGTGAGATTAGAGGGTCCGTAAGAGGATACACGGTCCCAGTGATGCTCATCCCTCCCTCTTGCCAGCAGTATCGGCCGCCCTGCCCACGCCAACACTCATGTTTCTATGCTCAGCTGTCCAGGATAAGGCAGAGCAGCATCTTCCTCTGTAGCCTGCTCTGCTCTTCCCCCCCGCATTAATAAATGGATGTGTATACTTTTGGAATACAAAAAGTTCTCCAATTTCTTAACACTGGCAAAATAACATAATCAAAAGAAACTGTCAGTTAAGGTGTATTCTTGGTGAATGTTGATAATTTTTTAAGCACAAGCAGTGCTTATACAACTGCTTTATCATATAACTTGCTTTGTATGTTAACCATCAGTTGCCATAGAAAAGAAATAGAAATGGAAGCCCACACTGCCAGCCAAACAGCTTTATGTCAGCAATGCCAATCTCATTATAATCATCCTCAGAGTAAGTCCATGAATGCTGATTAACAATCTTTTGGCTATCTTAAACATTGTTCATTACATACTTGAACTATGAAGAATTCCACATGGGCTATACGATAGTGGCAGCTGAGTAAGCCATCAAAATATAATGGGAAAGGCTTGGCTGTATTAACCTTACATCACGTTTCATATAACAGAATGCTGGCCCTACCAGTGACAGAAGCAGATGAGCTACTTACAGGAGCAGAATCAGAATATCACTAGGGTTTGGAAGATTACGGTTGTGATTAAGATGAAAACCCTTTTGTTTCACCCGCTTTGATGCCAATTTGCAGGGTAGAGGCATAGAACAGAGCAAAGGAAGAGGTGGGGGTTCATAGGCCAATAACCCGCTCAGGAGACAGCGACTGACACAAAACCAGGGTCAGAGGTATCTAACATTTCTAAAGTCCATTTATTTATGTCCTATTTTAATTGGAAACTGTCTATTAATAATTTTATCCCTCTGTGTCAGTCTTAGCCACAACAGGTTCTTTCAAGGTTCTTAACAGGTTTTTTACATGCCCGAGAAGCCAAGCACACCAACTTGCCATGCTACTTACGTCTATAAGATACAAGCTACTCGCAAGCACATCAAAAACAGCTTTGTCGCCACCACCACGATTTGTCTTAGGCTCCTCATGCAATTTGTATTAGCAGATAATGAGTGAAATTGAGCCTGATATTGAAACACGAACTCACATAACAAAAACACTAATACAAGAAACCCACGCCTGACAGCGGCTCCTTGAAGGAACGTGGCCACACGGTCCTTCTTGGGCAAGACCCGTGCCACGGTCCCTTGGTGCTGCAGCTCCCCGGGCCCTGCTCAGGGCCTCAGAGAGCCCATGGGTTCCCTGGCACACTCTGCAGGGCAGGGGGACAAAGTTTAGGCCCACGACCACCATTCCTGCAGCAACGGCCACTTTCCTGCCCGCCTCAGGGAAACGGTGCCACAAGCTCCTCGACCACCCAGTTCCTCAAGGGAGCACACGATCCTCAGCGCTGTGAAGGAGGGCGCAAACCCCAGGCCGCGTGCAGCGCTCGTGTTAGCAAAAGGCCATTAACCAAATAGGCCGCAGTTTCAAGGACCTATCCCTTGATGCAACTGTGCTTCAAATTGAGGAAAAAGCTAGAAACATACGTGCACACTGTGCTGTATTTTAAAATGACCTGTTTTCATGCTTTTCAGCCACACATTCTTGAAATGCATTGCCCCGACCATAGGCGAAACAGCTTCTTACGAAAGCCCACAGACTATTCGGACTTTTTTCCCCCTTCCCCAACACCGCCCTTGCTGGCGTCAAGCACAAGCCGCAGTACAACCTCCCCGCACCACCTGCTCGTCCCCTCACCTCGGCTTCCTCGCTTTGCCCGCTTCTGCCCAACACTTAGAAAGCGGCTTCTCTTCGAAAGTCTCACAGGAGAGACCACGGTTGCAAATCCTGCCCCGGGGAGGGCTCGAGGTTTTTTCCAACACGCTGGGGCCTGCTGCCGAGCCGCAGGAAGGACGGACCGCTTGCTGACAGACCCCTACGGACAGGGCAGGTACCCGAGCAGGTACCCAGCACCCACAGAAAGGTCAGATACAGCTCAGCCCCCAAACCAGACCCTCCTTCCCCTGCCGTGGGGTGATGCTGGACCCATGTGGGTCCCATTAGGGTCATTTGCTGCCATTGTAGCAGGGATTAAAGCAATTAGAAGAAAAGCAACTAAATCATCCTCCCCTTTCTTGCCAGCTGTGAGCAGAAAGGGAGAGGAGGCTCCGCCGCACCTGTGGGGCTGGTGCTGCTCAGAGGGGTGTTCTGAAAGGGGGGAAAGGGAAACAGCAAACAACAGCACCAGGGAAACAAAAGAAGGCCCCTCACAACTGTCAGCTGCTTCACAAATGCTGGATTAATGCTGCCCAGAGCGTTGTCATACCGTGACCTTGCTGTTTTCCAATGTGTTTCCAACCTGGAATTGTTTGTTATGGCTCCACACAAGGAGAGCAAAATACTCGCAACACCCCTCGCCTCCCAAAGGGCTCCGTGGACTTTTTTCTCCTTTTCTTCTTTTTTTTTCTTGGGGGGAGGGGGTAGTGCGGGGAGGAAGGAGGGATGGAAGAAACATTTCATTTTTTTTCCCTGTGACAACAACAAGCAAAAAAATGTCCCTACATTTTGTCGTTTGCAAGAAAGCAATAAACCTGGCAAAAGGATTTAAATGTTTAAAAAGAGCAGATGGTTTCTAATCGGTTCAAGGGGAAACTGTGTCAGTCCTTCCTGATTTTCAAGTAGAGTGCTGTGGACAAGCGTGAAACTGCTTTTATATATATATATATGTAAATATATATGAATATAAATGCAAAACCTCTTGTCTGTCTTTACCTACAGATCCAAAAATCACTAGGGGAGAGTCTGTGGACTTCACATGAGTGGGAGTGGGAGGAGAAAATTTCGGGGGAAAAAAAACAGATTGATCTTTATGTTGCTTTGATTCAGCATGGAGGGAAGATCCCTTTCGCTTTCCAGGGGTTAATTTTCAGCTACGCAAGTTTCAGCTGTTCCAGCTCCCTCCCCGGCAGCTGCGGCTCCCCTGATGCCGCTGCAAGGGCGACATCGGCCCAACCTGCCCGGCTCCCTCCCGCCGCGGCCCCCGGCTCGGGGGACAGCGAGGGGACGCGCGAGGAGCCCCCACAGCAGCCAAAGCGCCTTCCCCATCTGGGGCTGCGCGGGGAGGAGAGCAGAACTGTGCAATAATAATAGTAAGAGCAATAGCAACAACAGTAAAGCAACAGCGGCCATACCGCGTTTACCTACCGCGACTGGGATGGCTCTCCCCCTCCTGTGGATCTGCTCTCCTCGGGGAGAGGGAAACAAAAATAAATCCTCTCTTTTGGGGGGGGTGGCGAGGTGACCCTAGTACATTCATCAGGGCTGCCTAATGTCTTGTGCGCAGAGCAAAAGCAGAGCCCGGCGCCTGCTCGGGACCCTGCGCCCGCCTGCTCCTGCTCTGTCCATCTCCAAGGGAAAAAAAAAGGAGAAAAAGAAAACAAAAGAAAAAAAATGAGAGGAGGAGCCCAGTGACAAGGAAAAAAGGATAAGAGGCAGCAAATTTCCCCAGCAGTGGGGACTGTGGCCAGATTTATTTACCTGCGAGAGTAAAGCGGGACGCGGGGACGGTGCCGAGGCGTGCGAGCGGGCAGGGGTGCTGAAAAGGAGCAAGCAAAATTAAGAGAAATATGCCGTTTTTTTCCTTCCTTTCTTTCTTTTTTTTTTTTTTTTTTGGCAAAAAAACAGCCCATGCTGCCTGAGAGGCGCAGCAGGATT
Source organism: Nothocercus julius (assembly GCA_013398735.1). Classification (NCBI taxonomy): domain Eukaryota; kingdom Metazoa; phylum Chordata; class Aves; order Tinamiformes; family Tinamidae; genus Nothocercus; species Nothocercus julius. Next base: position 6,416,604 of record VZSV01000028.1, on the reverse strand, counting down.
AACGAAAGAAGCCACCCTTTCTGGTTAGGTACAAAAAGTAATGAGATTTGCTCTGATAGGGATTTTTTGTTTGTTTTTTTCCCCTTAGCAAGTGCTTTGGGAAGCCTGCACAGGCAAACGTCTCTCTGCACAGAAGGGATCGAGATCAGCTAATCAGCTATAACTTAATTTTGGCGGGGTGGGCAAAAGCTCCGAAGACTTTTAATTCTGAGCCAAGCCAACAAGGGCTGGAAACGAATGTGGACAGAGAGGGTTTAGTGTCTCCCCTGAGCCTGGCCCAGGCTTTCTGCCTGTGTTTCTGCGTGCAGCGGGTGCAGGAGGAGGGCGGCCGCGAGGAGCCCAGCCGCAGAGCTGCTCCCGCCGCGGCTCCTGCCCTTGGGCTTTAAGGGGCGCGCAGCAGCGAGGGGCTCCGCGCACACGAGCTCAGACCACAGACCAATCCGGTTCTTCCCTCCAGCCCCTTTTACACCCACGATAATAAATAACAACCGCAATCAACGGCTCCAACCTCCCGTCGCGGTGTTCTCCCGCCGCTCCCAACGTGCTGCCGCAATGCCGAGCAGTTGGAGCGAGGAGCCGCAGGCTGCAGTTTCGGTGCTGCTGTCGCACTCAGAAATGCTCCCCAACATTTCTTCTCTCTCATCTGAGCTGCTGCTGGAGCCAGACCCAGCGCGGTTTGCAGCACTCGAGCTAACAGACCTATCCTAGACCTGAATTCATGCGCATATGTACGTATTTCTAACAATAAATATCTGCACTGTTTCTGATACCTGCACCTGCCAACATCTATGTACTGAATGCTGAAATAAATGTCATTAGAAATGGTGTTCAGTTCTTCGTATACAGAACATATTTGGGTCTACCAAGAATGGAGAAGGTGAAAAGAGCTTGCAGTCCCTTTACTGAGGCTACCTGGTGTGGTACCTACACTGCTAAGTGCACTAAACGCTAAGATATCTGGGGAGTAAAAAAAAAGAGTTTAAGCATTTGCAAGATATGGAAAAGAAAAGAAAACATATAAGGAGACTGTGCAAATATTTAAAAAGACAACATCTTGCTGACGAACAGGCCAGTTGTGAAGTGAACGTGTAGGCTTAGTTTACAAGTTCACTTCTAAGGAATTAATTATGGAAACGTTACTGGATGAGACAACCGTGGACTTTTAAAAGGAAATATTGCTCTAAGAGACCCAGTCACTGACTTCTAGCCATAATAATAAGAGAGCTGGTCGGTAGCTGGTAGCATTAATCAGCCCCCTGCATCCTGGAGCTGAAAGCCTGGGACAGTAAGGTAAACACATATAAATCCTGTTGTCTTAGGGAGAAACCCTGCATTAATCTGCTGTGTGGTAGGATAAGGAAGGATTAGGAGGAAAGGCTCTGCTGCCAGGATGGGACCTTTCCACATTGCTCCTAGCAGCGAGCAAGAGCGTGGCCAAAGCACTGGCTGCCCTGGGGCAGCGATGGTGGCGGGGCTGGCAGGATCTGCGGTTTGCTCACAGGAGAAATGTGAGCAAGAAGCAGAAGCAAGTCCAAGGACTTTTTTGTGCGTGGGCGACCAGCACCGCCTGGGTCTCGGAGCACAGTGCAGGTGCTCCTGGAGACCCCGCGGCTTGGGCTGCTGCGCGCTGCTCTGAGCGTAAAAGTCGTCCTGGTGGCTCGGACACGGGCCTGAGCTGGCCTGCACGGTCAGGATGGGCGCAGCAGCAGGTTACCTGCCTTGGCCTGGGCCATGATCCTGCCAAAAGGCTGGGGTGCTCCTTCATGGAAGCAGCACAGCTGCTTGTCCAGGCTGGACAGCACTTACTGGTTGCACTGCTTTGCAAACTGGGGCTAGACTGCTTTTCGAAAGCCATAATGTTCCTGTCAAGAATAGAAGAAACACCTCTACAAACCCATGTACTCAGGAAATTCAGGAAAAATCCTTGATAGCGAGACGACATTTGAACAAAACAAGGAAAAACTAAAATTGAGTTATCACTTTTTAAAGATTTTTTTTAAACATCATGGATACTGCCTTCCTGCCAAAACAAGATACGTCATGGTTATAAATTCATGAACACCTTTAAAGTCGCTGTATTTTAAATAGCATCAGGTTTCAGCTCTTTGACTTAAAAATGACTGATATGAGATACATAAGCCCTCTCAAAGCAGTGTCCATATGCCAAGCTCAGCCTGGGATGAGACTGGCTGCTCAGGGTTTGGTATTGCACTGTGGATCCAAAACTCAGCCATAGTTCCCCAGAGAATTAAAATATTTTGGCAATATCCAAATTTGGCTATTCTCTCTTCTATTCTCTCTTTTTTTTTTTTCTCCCCTGGGATGTCGTGTCCTTATCTTCCCTATGAAAGTCCCTGGCATGGAAGTGAAGTCAAGAAGGGCAACTACTGAACTTTTCCCCCAGTAAAATATACAGTGCACTGGATTACTAGAGATGCTCCAAAATGCACAAAGTACATAAATGAGCATTTTTTCCTCATTTTTGAAGAATCAGGAACTCTGTAGATTTGAATACAACACTTACTACCTAGATACTCAAGGGCTGATTCCTAGGGTTGCTCGACACAAATTTACAAAACCTCTCGATTTTGCCTGACTTGTTTATGGCTGCTGAAACCCATCCAAAGGGGGTAAAAAATCTAAAAACCGCAACTGTGGATTAGGCGCAATAAAAGCTTAAGGATTTCTGAATCATGGTTTTGGACTCAGATACCTAATTCTTCTTTCAGCTTGTTTCCGTAATGCTTCAGTTCAATAGCTGTGCCCTTTCTGATCTTAATTTCCCATGCACCTTGAATTTAACCCCGAATAATGAGAACTAAGCCCTAAGACCACCTGGGACAGAGAAAGTAAAAATTTCTCTGCGGAAATCCCCCAAGGACCCTCATCCAAAAGACTTGCACTAATAATACCTCCGGCTAACCACCAGTAGAGTTATTTATAAGCTGCAGTTGCGTTGGCTTTGCTTGCAGAAGGGCACGTTGTTGTGTTATTGCTGTTTGGCTGAAGCAGATACCCAGGAAATGAGAGACTGAGGCTCAATGAGCATTAAAACCTGGTAAAGCTCAAACCCCATAATTCTTAGGAAAATTTCCTAACCGCTATTACTGTACTTAAGAGAAATACAAGGAAGGGATTAAAAGCCAAGGGATGCACGCAGGGAGCCTCCGTCGGGGCCGGCTTTGGGGTTGCAGAGGCAGGTCCAGCCAGCAGCCAAGCAGAGGGGCCACACGTGGAGTAAAAGTCTCCCCCAAAAGAAAGGAAAAAAAGGAAGGAGAACCCCAATGGGGAACGGGTCTGCTGGGAAGAGGCGGATTGCATTGCAAGGCAGTCGAAACAACTCCCTGACGCCTGTTGTTTTTCCAAAGGGCCCGTTTTCCCAGATACCTGCTGCAAAAATATTGCAAGCCCTGACCTGATTTATTTGTAAATGAGAAAGCCACCGGGAGAAAAAAACGCAAAAACGTTTCTTCAAGGGGAGTTTGATGTGCTGTTTAGGCTGCTCTGTCATTTTTCTTGTCTCTCTTCATAATCTCTATGTAACCCAGAAACGGCTAGTAAAAAGAGAGAACCTCTGCTTGTTTAATTGCTTCCTGAAAATTTGACAACTCCTACTCCAGCCTCATTGGATAATCTACTTTTAAATTGCCTGGTCTTTCAAAGACAGCATAATTATTTGCGTACACTTACTTCCCCAGCTATACATCATGCCTATCAAAATTAAATGTTTCCAACATACCAATGCAGTGTTTTAACATTTCACTTCTGTAATACATTGAATAGTAAATTGATTCTATACTTCCTTGTTAACAAATTTTCATACCTTTAGCAGTAGAGCACAGCTAGAAGTAAGATTTTTTTTTTCTCTCTCCGATTTGGGAAATAAAGGCATTTAGAGAATGACAGAGACTTATAAAATGCAAAACATGATTACAACACTTGTGCAATGTTTAAAGGACTATCCTGCAAAACTTTTTTTTTTAAAAAAAAGACCATTTATATGACTCCTTTCTGAACAAAACATTTGAGCAGACACATACAGTTTTGTTTTACGTATATCCAGAATAATAAATGTTATTTTGTAGCAATTTACATGCTTTTCCTCTGAAATTTTCTGAAAATTTTCTTTTAAAAAATACAATCATTTACAAAAAAATAGAAGTAGAAATAATTTAGTATATCTATTTATTTAAGAGAATTCTACCATTTTTTTAACTTGCAAAAATGTCCATGATTCTTAGAAGTTACATTTTTCTATTATCTATGTGATTATTTCTGCTTCTGTATCAGCAGGAAACTAGAAATGTTCTTAATATCATGTCTTATTAACATTCCTTAAGAGGACGATCATAAATTTGTCACATATTCATGGCACAATCTCTGCAGTGGGTGTGCGTATCATTCAAAGCCGAAGGACAGCAGCTCCTTCCCATGCCGTGCTGAGATTTGTTCTGCAAAGAAACGGGGCGCTAAGGGCAGTCGTGAACACAGACTTCCCTTCTCAGATACTAACATCACTTTTGAGCGTTTTTTGCTTAGGATCTGCTGAAGGTCTTTTTTGCTTGCAAACGTGCCACAGGGCTCCCTTTTCAGGAGTGAGAGCGGTTTGAGTCGGGAGGGCCCTGCGGTGTGTGCACCACACGTGTGCGCACGCATGCAAGCCAGAAGAGCGGCTACAGCACATGTGCAGGTCAGTCGGCATGAGCGAAACCAACAGCGAACGGGGTAAAGAAACAGCACGTAAAAAAAAAGAAAAAGAAAGAACAGCCCCCCCACCCTTGGTTCTAAATCATCCCCAAGACTGCAATATCCTGTTATCTATTGCGGTAATATCATACACCAAATTAAGAAGCAAATGTTGCCCTTCTGTGAAAAGAGATAATAAAAGATTGATTCATTAAGAAGGAAAAAAAAAAAAAAAAAGAAGATATGAGATACTTTGCTTTAAGAACTATACTCAAGAAAAGTATAGATTGGTGCACCTCTTAAACAGCTCAAAATTTTTTATATTGGTGTTGCTCTTATCTCTTGGAGCGAGCAGTATAGACACAAGATAAAAGACAAGTTAAAACCATTGGATGTCTGCTTGCCAAAAACCTGTCTTTAAGCCATACTATTGACCCAGCAGAAAAGAGTTTTGTATGCAAATCTGCATTTATTTTTTCCTATCACAAAACTAAAAAAGGCAAAAATAAGAGATTAGAAAGTTCTGCATGTGTTTTGGGGGAGTTAGTAACAAATGCATTTTCCCCTAAAGAGGTAATTCTACTCCCTAAGGATTAGTGAGGATTTTGTGCATTTATCCCTCTTTAATTATGTTATTAAATACGTTACCTACAGTATTTGGAAGGCAAATGTGTCAAGCTGTAACATTAAACAATGAGAAAATGGCGAAACATCTTCAGGCATCACCATTATTTTCACTTTAGAGTCAAAGAATTAAAACTAGTTATTTACCTGCTTCTAAAATTCTGCTTCGTGATTTCATTGATTCATTAAATTAATCGGTTTCCTTCTCTTTCAGCTGGTGAGTACACTTCAAACATTCAGGAAACATTCAAAATGGTACTTCTCATTAAAGCCCGTGAAGCCTGCAGAAATAACATATAAAATAATAGATGGTATGCCTAAATAAATCTGCACCCCTTCCTCTACAAGAAGATCAAGACAAAGCAACGTATGAGAAGTGAAGAAGGATCCACGGAAGAAAATATTTAGACACTACACACAAGCCATGTAACAAAAAAGTTAATCTCCAGAACAGAAGCA
>VZSV01000028.1:6376594-6407616 GCA_013398735.1 Nothocercus julius | reverse complement strand
ATCTCATAACTTGTTCCTAGAGTAAATGGAATAACTATTGAAATCTATAAAACATTAATGTATTTGGCTCATGAGAGTTCAGTATGTGGGCCATATATTTTAATGTTAACATCCTGGATAAAAGTACATGAAATTATGACTGAATCATTAGGATTTTAACTTTTTTTTCTAAGAAGAAGAAGGAGGAAGAGGAGAAACTTGCATAAATCTTTCAGGCACCTCAGCTCACAATTTAGTTAAGCTCATTATGTTGGATAAGGAATTAATGGCTGTTGAGCTCTTGTGTGTGTTCTGGGGATTTAAATGAACATAATTCAGACATTTATGACAGCACGGTTTCATTTATGCGTATGTGATCACTTAGCTTTTCATCACATGAGCGTGTTGGATCCTGCAGGCCTGTTCTAAATTTGATGAATGCAGGAGGAGACAACGACTTTGGGTGCTTTAGATTTGGCCCACTGGAGAAAGCAGCTCTCTGAAGACAAATTTAGACCTTTCCTTCATCAGTGACCTCTCTCAGATATATCTGGAATTTGGAACAAATTTAAACATGCCACTCAGGGAACCAGTTCTTGCCTGTTAGTCTTCCACTGAATGCTTCTCAAATTATAATCTGAATTAACGGGGCCTAGATGCAGCCATTAATAAATGCACCCCAAAATGTAGACCATAATTTCTTATTTAGGATATTGAATATATATTTTCTGACTCCCTTCCATGATTCTGAGTAGATAAGAAAAAATATTTCCCTTTCAACTCTTAATAGGATCTGAGACGCTAGTCAGGTAGTGGTCATTATTGCAGCAGTGATCGAGTCTGTCACTGAAGTGACCATGCAACAGCAGCATGGCCCTATCTCCCAATTCGTCCTTCAAAGGACCTCCTGGCACTGACTCCCTGTTAGAAAAGCAGCTGTTCGTCTGCTTTCACAAAATTTCTATCAAACCAGGAAATGCACAGGACTAAGCAACTGTCATCTTTGATGTTTGCATAGCTATGGTTATGGTCTATTAAAGTTATGGTCTATTTAAAATATTAAGAAAGAAATTATAAAATAAATATTTGCATAGGATCGCAATTACCATCATCTCCTTTGCTTGCTCCCTTCCTCTCTCAGAGAAAAACTTTATGCTTTCATTAATGCAGGGCTATTCTGATGAACTGAAAACAAATACATAATCAAGGGTTCCCTTTTCCTTCATCAGAGTCTTGCAAGCTCCGACTCTGGGGTTTTGGTAGCACAGGCAGGTGGAGAGGAAATCTGCAGACAAATCTTACTTCTGCCAACAAGAGAGGACTGGAAGACAAACACGCAGGCCAAATTGCTCCTTCAGATGGTCAAGGTGTACAAATAAAGTGTTCTAATATGTGCAGAATTAGCAGAAAACATCATTAGACAGAAATGGTAGAATTTAGCAGGGAGGAGGAGAAATTAGCCCTGCACAACTCTGAAAGAAAAGTTTTGATCTCATTCTTTTGCATGATCCCCACTGTTTAGCATTTTGCCATAGCACATCCTTTCCATCATGGATTTTCATCATTCACTTACTCATACCACCCACAAACCAAAGAAAATGCAACCCTCAAGACTTTTAGTCCTATGGTAGTTACTGTCAGCCCCAACACTTTATCACCTATGTTTTATAGATGGGCACTGAGAGACTGTCCTTTACTGTGGTCAAATATACAAGACACCTAAAAATAAAACTTCTCAGGAATACCATGCCTATCCATACCTACAGGTATATATCTGTATTTTATCAGTCACATACTATGTCCTCAGAATCTGATGGGACAAAAGAGCCTTCTCACTTCTAATAAATCTATTTTGACTCCAAGGAAAAGAAACTGACTTGTTTGCTATGCTTCCCTTGACAGATTGCCTCCAGGGCAGTGTTCAAAATGACCTTACATAACAGTTTACATTCATAATCCATCATCGTAGAGAGAAATCAAAACAACAGAATATTACCCACTACATATTATAGTGTCATTGTTCTTCTATGTTGGGTCCTCAAAAAAGTAATACCAATGTAGCTAAAGTGAAAAAAAATCAAAAACAAAAAACTTAAACACCAAAACCTAGCAATATGTATTTTCATTTCTTTTTTGCAAGAATTGAGTGGTTTAAAGCAGAATAAAACAGCTTTTATTCAAAGCTCAAAGGCCTTTTTAATATCTGGTTTGTAGGTCTCAAATCTTGGTGCAATATCTCAAACTCACATTTAGCACAGATTAACTATTAACATATACACATATTATGTCCTTTTGCATATTACAGATATAATTTTCAGTGAAAATTGCATTTTAATCTAGACTTTTCTTCCCTTCCACCTTTTTTCTGCACCTAGCAATATAATTTTCCAGGATCTTGCAGAATAATTTTATTACTTACCAACAAAGGAGAAATCTCACCCTCTCTTAAATTGAAGCTGATAATAAAAACCCTCTTTCTACTTGTCAGTCAAAAAAAAAAAAAAAAAAAAAGAAGAAGAAGAAAAAGAAAGAAAAAAGAAAATACCCAGTCTTACTCACCCCACAGAGTGGGTGAATAAATAAATATTACACGGCAGGTTTAGTGATAAGAAGTCAATGAATTGATAAAAACTTTGAATTCTGAAGTATTCTTATTATCACCAAATCTAAAACAGTTTCACTAAACAGCTCCAGTTCTTTGGTAAGAGAAACAAGGATGGAAGCTTACAATGGCCTTCAGTGCTTCTTGATAAATAGCAAAAAAGTGCAGTGGAAATGTTCAACTTCTTTATGATTAAAAAACAAACCTTTAATGTAGTTTTTGTTTACTGTGTCATAAGTGCAGCGTTGGAAGTTGTTGCCAAAGAATCATTGGAACAGGCATCACTAAAGCAGTGTCAGCCAGCCAGCGCTTTGAAAATGATTCAGTTCCTCTAGTCTTATGACTAAAATAATATCCAGTGGCTCCAGCTCGAAGCCTGGTTAATACATCTGTCCAGAACACATAATTACTTGGTCATAACATTCCCCCGGCCACCAGCCAACAAACCAATCAGCATTTCTTCCTAACTCGCTAGAATTTTTGCTGTGTCAAACTGTTTGATCTCTAGGTAGTAAAAATGCAAAAAATGGAAGGACACTGCACTGGAAGGTTTTAATTTAACATAGTTTCTCATGGAAATTAAACTGAGAAGAAACATGTTTTTGTTGACATTGCTGAGATTTTCGTTCTGGTTTGGGAATTATGTTAACATATCTATCTTGCAGCTTTCTTGTTATCTCTTCACCAGTTAAGATGTTGAAATGTAATTTCAGTTTTATTAACTGTTTTTACCAGGAAACTCATATTTAGGAGAAAGTGAGATTATATTAGCAAATTTAAAAGACCTCTAATACTTGCAACTATCAAGGAATATGTTCTGTAAACTGTGTACATGAAAAGGGAAACACATCGACCATCCCTACTTACATTGCCAGAAATATCCACAGTTCTCTCATCTTTACTCATGAGTGTATACATTCAATTTTCTGAAACTCTATTTTGAAAACTCTGATTCAGATCCAGTAGCACTGCAATCAATAAAAGCTTTATACTGACCTCACTGGGACACAAAATCAAGAAAACTGTGTCATTATACTTAATTCCCATGTCATGTGCCAAAACCACAGCCAGGAAAATGCTCCTTTTGCATTTCAGAGTAGTTCAGTCTTTTTTTTATAGCACAAGGTACTTCTAAAATGACAGAAGAAATTGCCAGAATTTCAGCAGTGAAGAGCTTAGACGACCTTCTCAAACTTCCAACCTCAAAGCACCCACATCATTTTTAAGAGCAGAGCACGTTCACTGCTGAAGTGCTAATGTTGCAGAGCTTCCTTTATCACAGTGCCTGCAGAGCAGCAAACACCTCTAGGTCACGGCCTATAATTAGGATTTAAGGGCACTACAGGAATACAAATAAAAAATAATGCACCTCCCTCATCCACACTGAATATTCATTGTTCCTCGTGGGGAAAAAAAAAGGAAACAAGCAATTTCTGTATTTTACTTTGCCCACAAGAGCCACACCAGTTGTAGAAGGACTGGCTGTGCCTAAACTGACCCCAGGCGTGGGTGCTCCAGGCCTCAGTTCACTCCAGGCAGAAGCCTGGAAGGAGCATGACGTAGCTCTCAGCTGGACCCTGCATATAGTTGCTTTCTATATGAAAAGGGATACAGAAGAAGGAATTGGGAGGATCCTTTTTCATATGGAGTTGTGGTGTGGCTGGAATGTCCTTCCAGAGAAGCTCAGAAGCTCCTCTGATTTGGCCTCTGATCAGTATTTATTCCTTATTGGCATGAAATCTCTCAAATTCAGCATCAACTTCCTGCAAAGGTGTAACTTAAGGTAGATAAAATCCAGACAGCATATGTTGAGTTGCTGGCCTACTACAATATAGTGTCAGACAGATGTCTTTTCAATGTCTTGTTTGTTCTAAAAGTGTTCATAACATTTGCATATATTGCAACATAAACAAGATTTTCTGCCCCAGACATTTAAGTGTTAGACAATTTGTGACAAAACTGTGGAACTGTTCACTACACTCACAACGACTGTCAAGAGATTATATGGCTATCATGTACACCACCTTCCATTCAAAAGTGCTCTTAGATTCCTGAATCTCAGCCTTCAGGTCATCATACTTACAAACAAAGGCAGCCTTCACAACACAACCTCTCTAGAAACAGAAAATTGTTCCTGAATACTTATCTGAATTTTCTATTTCACAAATTTGTAAAGTCAGCTTAACATAGTAATGGGGAAAAATCAGGCACCCCATACACACATTCTAAAGAGCAACTCCGAACAGCTTCCGTGGTAGCATCCTTGAAGAGGTGGCCGCAGGTGCTTCAGATTAGTTACACAAGATTTTACAAACACAAAGCAAATAGCCAGATAAGAGAACTATCATGTGTGGAGATGACTTTGCCCCTCAGCCCCAGGGAGGACCCCTTTCCCAAAAGGGAATAGAAACCAATCTCTAGGTAACACTCACTATCAGCCTATTTTTTTCTGTTTTCCTGTTGTTTCATCTCTTTCCAGGACCTGTGATAAGTAAAGCAAAATTCCTACTAACAGTATCACCTTAGCTACAAAAGTCTTACTCATCTTGGAGCTGGGCCACAGCATAGTATTACCATATAACACAGAACCAGCTTTCTGGCTCCAGTCCTTATTGCTCTCCCGTTGGCTTTGCTTTCGGAGCGTGCAGAAAGAAAAGGGGAAGAAGCACATCCTCTCCATTCCCTTCTCCTTAAAAAAATAAAATTTAATTAAAAAAAGACTTAATTTATCTCTAGAGAAACAAAGCCGAGGGTCCAAACTCTGGATTTGGTCAAAAAAGCTCTGAGGATACTGCGATTAATTTGTAGGATCCTACATGCTTAACTTTAGGCCGAAGGCACGTGAACACCAGGATTCTTATTTGGAAACCTCTACCAGTTTCTGCCAAGATATTCTCATGGCTAGGGTTTTAGTTTTGAAGTTTGTCCCTCACAGCGGTATAGTCACATACGGTTTTATCTTCAGCATGAAATTTCTATAGATGTCGATATAGCTCTGCTGTCAGTAAGCAGCAGTGGTTTTAGTGCTGCCACTGCCTTCTCTCTGGCAGCTCATCTTTGCTCATATGTTTTCAGACACTATTTTGGACAAATTAATTTATACGAAAGATGAAGGCAAAAATAATTGTCAAGTCTTGTTTACAGACTCCTAACCAAATTACCTATGCCCTTAGCAACATTTCAAAGACTTAAGTAGTGGCTACGCCAATCAGCCAAATTCATTTTACAAGACTACATGTATATGCTCATGTTACTTTTCCAGAAAAAAAAAAAAAAAACTTTTGCTCAGATCTTAGAAGTAGCTGTGGGGCTTCATCCAAACTTAGGGTACTTTCTAAGTGGAGCTCATTGCCTCCAAGTGTCTGCAGTTCTTCAGTTTTTAAAACTGAACCTCTATTCATCCTCCTTGTTCCAACAGCAACGTTGTTTTTATACTGTACTTGATAACAGTTCTTACAAAGAGGTGAATCATCTGCTCTGATTTAAATACTTGTTATATATTTACTTTTAAATCCACAGGAAAGATTGTTATTCAGGGTACCTTTTACCTAGAGAACTGAATGAGAGTAACGCGTCTGGTAGTGCATGACTTCAAGCACCTCTTTCTCTCTGTTGATGACAAAAGCAGGTTCTAGATCACGAGCTCGGATTATTTCACTTGTGATATCTCTATCTGCAGTGTTGGCAATTATTCTCACTAGCTAGTCAGCAACATACATACATGCATGCAATCTGAATACCAGCTCCTTTGTTCACCACAAAAACAAGAGGAGGTCAATAAGAACTCATATATTGAAATAGATCAATTAAAAATTCTATTGTTGTTCAAATGTGACCCTGTGTTTTCTCACTAAGAAAAATCACTATTCATTTCCAATTACTTTGTTTCTGTAAAGTGTTTTTGTTTGTTTTTGGGCTAAACCTAGACAGCAACTTCAGCATTAAGTACAATACATTCTCACTAATGATTGTGTCAGATAGTTAGGTAAAGTGCTGTCAGTAGCAGAGCAAATATTGCAATTCATTTGACCCACAGAGCAAGAACTATTTCAATGGCACAATTTTGTTCTTCAGAAAGAACTATAGATAAATAAGACCATATTTTAGCACGAAAATAGGTAGCTGCTATATATACAACATCGGGTTTTTCCAGACAATCAATACATAGTCTGAAGATACCAACTAATTTCCATCTTTAAGTGTACAAAATAGCTATGAAGCTCATGCATAACTGGAGCAGAGTGACATCTGATGAAAAACGTCTAAATCAAGTTGGGCACTTAAGCAGAATTGTCCATTAATTTGGTTTAATTTTGAAATGAAAAAGGAGGGAGGAACTGACCAAAGTCTATTACCCTGAAACAAGTTGCCAGGCTCGTTCCAGGAAGGGACAAGTTTGTGACGTTGCTGCATACATTTGGTTCAGAAAAACTAGGTGTTTCTTTCAGTCCTTTTTTTTTTTTTTTTTTTTTTTTAAATCGTGTGCTTGATTCTGTTGATAATTAAACAGTTTGGAGCTCCATCCTCCTTAAATACACCCCTCTTTAAATACAGTGACCCAAATTGAATTCTCAGGATCCATATGAACAGAATGTTATACCAACCTACTACTTCACGGAGCTCATGGTAAAACCTAATGTAAAAAGAAAGACCCCTTCCACTCCCCTTCCCCCCATTTACTTCTGCAGGAAGCTCGACACCACATGTTCTTTAGTTCCAGTTGTTCCTACTTTCTAGGGAGCCTCATCCTTTCCAGCATTCCCCTCTTTTATGCTCTTCCTCTCCCAAAGACCCATATTCCAAGTCCAAAGATCAAATTCTCACTACCATTTCTGCACATGTCCTTTGGCCCATAGCTTTTCCAGTGCTTTTTTGCTTTATTAGGATGAGGAAAATATGTACCTGGCATTTCTCTATAAAATATTCTTTAAAACATATATATTAAATGAAGAAAACATTATGAAAAAGACCATCATAGGTATCACTTTAATATGTCATTTGAAAAAAGAGAAAGCCTAGCAAGGAATTGTCCTAATCTGTTTCAAAATTATGGTTAGTACAGAAATGATAATTAGAAAATATTAAATTACAGCCATGGGGTTTATAATACTTAAGATTTTATGCACCTCCTTGAATTTCCCCCTTCTAATTCTCAGCTTTGAGCCTTTAATATACCTTGGCCTCTTCAACTTACATAGATGATGGCTCATTCAGTTTTTACCCAGATCCACATTCTTCTTTTCCCAGTACAGAATTTCCTAATAAAATGGGAAGCCCAACTTCCCCCAAACCCCACCTAACATAAGCATTGAGGAATCCATATTAAGAACACGGGGCCTCTCTATCATCTGTGGAGAGACCGAACTAAACTCTGAATTGCCTTGTAGAGGTACCTTCCTATGGGTCCTGAGGCTCAATGTTATCTTAACTTAAACTTAATTTTGTTAACTTTATCTTCCTTAAGGTTACCCTAACCTAGTCACCTCGGTTCCATGTATAGGGGGAGGCTGGGTGCATTCAGGCCAACGTGGAGCAGTGTCTTCAGTTACAAAAAAAAAACATCACAGCAATCCCTTAACATATCGCTTCCCCCTTTCTCCACTGCCACCCCTTCCAAAGGCAATATTTATCCTTCCACTCAGAAATGAAAATGAAAGCTAGTGCGTGACAGAATGCAAGGTATGATACCAAGTACTTCAAGTCACAGCAAAAACATCTTACAGACAGCATGCCAATGATGATATCATTCATAGACAACGGTTAATTTGAAAACTGGAAGGGAGAAGTTAATATCTCTAGTGTTAGGTGATTTTATACTGAAAGGCCTTAGCATAACGCACACATGTGAGGGATAGGAATTAAAAGTATTTAGTTTTGGGACTAAGCACCAGAAAATGTGCAGTTGGGAGCAACTTCACCTTGGTCTGTAGATGAGATAATTTGCTTTATTCTTTAACTTGTTATTGAACATGTATTAACATCTCTGTTCTGCAGGCTGAACATTAGCAGAGGGCTTTCTTCTCCCTTAGCATGTGCATCTCTTCTGAATGATTTGTCATGATTCCTACCAATATAAAAAAGAAAATCTTAAATTGCTATTAAATATACTTTGACTCAATCCGGGCTAGAAAGTAATGAGCAACTATGTATTCTGGATGAACTCTGAAGAGTTTCTTACAGTCATATATTCATCCCTCCACAAAGACAATCCACTAGACTTCAGGGAGTATATATTGCACTCTGTGTATATAGATGCTGTATATATTACTGCTTCCTTAAAATAACAAGCAGAGTCATTGAAAAAAAAAAAAAAAAAGAATAAAGATGAAAGACATAACTGCTTAGTTTGGAAATTAAACATAAATTGAGGTGGAAGAAATTCTCATTATTTACTTAGGGTCTGATCCAAAACTCTTTAAAGTCAGTGGAAAAGGCATCGACCCCACTAGGATTTAAACAGCGACATTACAATTAGATACTTTAGCAAATTGTTTGGGAAAGCAGCATAAAAGAAAGTCTGTACAGAAGCGGGGAAGGAAAGGGCTTCCTGGATGATCTTACATTTTTTTTATATATGGGGCAGTCTTGATCTCAGTGAACAAGGACACGAATTGCATTATCACAGTTATGCAAGAATGAAGTTTGCTAAAACTTTGTGGCATTGGATCAAATAGAAGAAAGGAGTGGAGCAGGAAATAACGCTTATTTGAGAATTTTTTACATAAACACTGTAACTAGGCAAGGACACCTGAAAGCAGTCACATCTGTGACCTCTGCTTGGGCGAGACGCACTACCTCCAACCTGGGTTCCCGCGGTGGAAGCTGAGATACTCCCTGGAGAGATCTGGGGGAGATTATGTTGTCTAAATGAAAACAGGTACTTTTAGTGGGGATAGAGTTAAGTGTTGGCTCCCCAAGCCTGAATATGACTCAAAAATTTTGAACAAATCCTCAATCTCTTCCTTGCTGTAATGCACTTTTATCCACAGCTGATACTGAAAAACAGAAAGACGATTCTGCCCTTCTGCTCAGCAATTTTGGGATGACCTCTGAATACAACAGATGCTTCTCTAAGGCCAAGCTGCTTAAATCTGTGCAGAACTAAAGATAACAATCCAAACAAAGCCATTTATTTTCAGTATTTTCACTGTTCTTTCCAGTATTATATAGTATTTTCAGTAAAATTAAGCGGTGCATTCACAGAATCACAGAAGGGTTGAGGTTGGAAGGGACCTCTAGAGATCATCTAGTCCATGGGGTCTTTGAGGCAATTTTTTTTTCCTTCTGGTTCAATTATTTTTTTCCTGTCTTTTTGGTCTCATATTTGTCCCCGGAGCTTTCTTCTCCTTCATTATTATATTATTTGGAATATTTCAGAGGATATTATTTGGAGGATTCCATTGCTGGAATCCTCATAGTCAGTAGCTGTTGTCTTCTTCACAGGCAACCAAGATCAGGTGATGTAATTCTGTAATTTTTAATGAACATTTTAGTATGAATATAAACTTGAACAAATGATAATGTGCCTTTCAAACTTCAGTGAAATTCATTTTCTTTTGCTTTTAATTTATGTAACCCTATTGAACACAGTGGGTTGCATGAAAAACAAGAGGAAAACAGAGCTTTCAAAATAACTTAGGATACTTTTTAGTGAAAGACAAGTGAGTTTGTTTTGATTATTCCCTTCATCTTATTTTCTGTAAGCATTTTAACATTAAAATAAAAAAAGGGAGAAAAATCATGTCACAAACCATAATCATTATTCAAGGTCATCGTTATCCAAGTTAAATGGCATAATTATGCTGCCTTCCAACTAGTTAACTTACAGCTTGGTGAGGTTGTGTAGTATATTGCATCAGCAGTATATTTTAATTAATAGGTAGTATGTTAAAACAGCAGTAAAGATCATCAGTTAGCAAAGTCTGCGTCTGAATGTTTAACAAAGACTTTGCAGAATTAATTAATTAAAGCAACTTAATTACTTGTATAAGGTTATGTCACCAAACTTTTCCTGCTCCATTTTGATTGTGAGAAATCCAAGGAAAGAATAAAAAGGGAATTTAGTGTTTGCCTGTAAAATCACTGGAAACAGAAACCTGAGCCAGCTGAAGTCTTACAGTAAAAAGATTTCCTCACCACCACATTGCTACCGTTTAATTGTTTATTACTTTGAAAATGGAGTCCCAATAGTAACATTAAAATCTGGTTCTAGGCCAACCAAGGCACACAAGGTAGAGCTGGAAAAGATCCAGTTAGTTTACAGCATCACATTTTGCAGTGTCAAAGCAGTAAGTGTTTACTTTAGGTACAAAGACATTGTAATATCTTGTTTAAAGGAAATGATGACAATGTAAACAGATGGAGATTTTTTTTTTTTTTTTTTTTTTTTATGTTTAGACTCATCATAATGGAAACAACTTGCAATACATGAATAAAACTAAACAGATACAGGGATCTTATTCTGGGAAATCTAACTCTTACCTTCAAGAGCTTGTGTCAGCCCTGGAAAATCAGTTGAGAAGTTCAGCTGCTTAAACAGTGACCAAATTTAAAAATAAAATAAGTCAACATTGCAAAACAGGTGTGAGGAAACTTCAGCTTTCACTTAAAGAAGAGTTTTCAAAGGAAATACACACTGTTTGACTGCTACTTCTATTTACAGCATCCTTGGTTTCTCCCTTGCTAGAAGCACTGGTGCCATCCCTTGAAGGTGATCACAGCACAAAACCAGCACAGAATAGGAGGTGCCTATTACTATTTAGCTTCTTAAATTTGCTGGCTAGCATACCCTTTTTCTCTAGCTTGTTAGCTTGTCTCCCAGGTTGAGGACAGGGAGGAAATTAATTTTCTTTTGCTTTTAATTTATTTATAATTTTACCATCCATTTACCAGGACAGTAAAAGGACAGGCAGAATCTTAATTTTGATAAGTGCATTTTAATAAAAATTGTTGATTACCAAATTATTATTACAAGAGAATGTGACACATATAATATTAGATTGAATTATATTTGATGAAAAATCTAAAATCTGTTCTTCATAGCATTGCTAGAAATATAATAACACATGAAATACAACCTAAGTACCTGATATTTTATTCCTTAGCCACAATAATGTTTAATCTACAGCATAAGTACCTAATATTTTATTTCTTAGCCACAATAATGTTTAATCTGCCTGATCTCAAACTGCTTTCCCAATTGATGTACAAATAACATGGCTTAGCTGCTAAAGCCACACAAAAAACTGCTACACCACAAAACAGATTAGAACAGCTTTTTTCCTGGCAGAGTGCATTTGTTATAAACTCTCCAACCAAATATTGTGTTTCACAGAACTAGATTTTAAAGAACATATTAGCAAAGACTCAGTCCCTGTCTTCCAGCCAAAAAACATTTAGAATGGAGTATTGTATTTTAGCTTGATTATCCCAAATATAGCTGCAAAGGGAAGCTTATTCAGAAGTTATCAAGCAGGAACAAGTCCCAGAAGATTGTATTCCAAGTACCAGAAGATTGTTATGGTATTAAGAAAAATATAACATTTCACTCAGTCAAATTGCTTAGTCAAAATCAATTCTTATAAACACATACTAAGCATTGTAAGAAAAGTTGGTATCTGAGACTATATAAAGCAACAAATTACAAGGAAGGTTATAAGATCCTTCCTAGAAACTGTTGGATTGATAGAAACACTAGCTTAATGTTTAGGAATGGAGTGGAAAAGAATCACAATATATGACTCATCACACACATGGTACTGTAATATCTTCTTAGCACTGAATACTCTCTCTTCAAAAGAAAATCCTTAAAGTTTTTTTGCTTAACAGAGAAAATCACTTTGTAGAAATGTGCCCCTGGGCTAAAAATTGGTTGATCATATAAACATAGACGCATATGTTGCCTACCGTAGAGTTGTACACATACATAGCAGAAGAAACACTGAGACTGTATATTTGTTTTAGAAAAACACAGGAAAAGTGTGTGTGCCAAAGCAAGCTGTGTAAAGCTCCAGGAAAAAGAAGGCAGTGGTGAGAACCTGAAGCAGAACCGGTGCCACTCCTGCATGGCCTTTGGTAAAGCTGTCACAGAGGCTGCATGGACTGGTTAACGAACACCTCGCGGGATCTCCTCCAATGCCTCCTATAGCTCTGCGCACCGACACGCTTAAATCTGCACCACAGCGGGCCCAGGAGTCACCTTTGGTTGGTACAGGCTCCTGACATTCCTGCTTTCTTTCCTACCTCACACGTGCATGGGTGGGTTTGGCTTGTAATTATAGGGTTTTATAGCTTCCTTTGAGCACACCAGCAAATAATTCAAAGTCAGAAAATTACACAAATTCAGCTCTTCTCATAATATCTCATTTCCTGTTTGACAAGAACTAGGGAGGGAAAAAAAAAAATCAGATTTCATACTACTAAATCAGGTTTCATATTACTGTGGTTTCTTACAAACCTCTCTACACTGAAATAGAACCCTGTAAAGCACAAACACCAAAATCAACAAATTAATTTGGATTTAAGAGAAAAGTCACCATACTTCCATACATGCCAAGCCAGGAAAGCATTGAAACAGCGTGCTTAACTTAAAGCATATAACATTACAGGTGAGGTGGCATGCTCAAAGATTGGCTTATGCTCCTTCACTTGTCTGGGTCAAGGCTGAATTGGCAAGCTTTGAGTTTGCTACTTATGTGGCATCACTTTCAATATACTATTACCACAAATATATAATGGAATTCTGCTGAAACTTTTCCCAAAGATCCCTGCACGTCTTGGTCTTATCTTGAAGATTTACTGTGCTGCTTAGCTGTATCATAGTATTCATCAGAAAATGTCAAAAGGAGATGGAAGTGATGAAACTGAGCGCCAATACCCGGAAGATACATTCTAATTTTCAGTTCTGCAATATTTTGTTCCACCCAGTTTGATCCCATGCATCAATTCAAGTCATGTATTTGAGAAGCCACACTTACAAATCAAGCGATTGAAAGTTAGGCATGAGAGCCTAAGGGAAAATGCTCAAAATTTTCAAAGATTTGACTCTCGTGTAGCAGTTATTTTTAACACCCTGTTTTTCCTTCTGATCTGCCGTGACTTCGAAAACTGATGAAAGTACCTTGATTGATGTCACTGTAAAATATCCTTGTCCATTTCCCGGACAAATGTTGTTTAACAAGGTATCATATTTTGATTTAAATTGAAGTAATCTCAGTAAAGGAAGCAGAGTAGAATACAGTGGAATCAGTAAAAAGTGCCAGGCTGGAGGAAAACTACTTGAAATTATCTTTCGAGCTTAACTCAGAAAATCAAAAACATAGCTCATGTCTGGATTTCCTTAACACTATTAAACAAAGATAAATAATTCCAATCAAAACCAGAATATTAGAGACAGATTTTCGAAGGCACTTCCAGAGACACATGCACTATGCTTGTACACACTTTTCCCCAAAAGCTCTTATGTTTGCACAGATCATGACAAAATGCACTCTGCACAGAACAGAAATTAATTTTTCATTTTAATTAGCTAGTGTACAAGGTCTAAAGCCCCAAATGAGTATAGTGGTGTCTTTTTTAAAAAAAAAAAAAGAAAAAGAAAAAAAAAAGAGCGAGAGAGCGCGAGGAGCATACCATAAACTTTCAAGCATTGTGTTTAGGTCTTTTTAATTTCTTGTATCGATAAGGTAAATCTGAATGTGGTGTTCCTTACCTGGGTATGGCACATGGAAGGTAAAAGATCGGAGTGAAATCCTGTGGCCAGGGAAGTCGATTAGGCTTTACAAGCATCATTAAAGTCAGTGGTAAGTCACCCATAGCCCCAGCACAAAGGAAGCAGTGCTCTAGGATAAATAAGAAAACACAAATAGAATACCAAGATCCTGAATATTATTATTTTATAAAGCAATTCATCATATTACTTACAGGTTTTGTTCATAACTTCATATTTTAATTTCAGAGTTTGCCATGTAATTTAGTATTGCTATTGAAGAGATGTGAAGAAAGGTCACTTTGAAACTGTATGAGGGCATTGACTGTATGAAGAATTTGCTTCATCTACTTGTTTATATTTTCTTTCAGATGCGTTTCAGTAAATATGTAGATTGGCCAGTTCATCAAATGATTCTTTTTTTACCTGTAAATATAAATCTGTCTCAAATTTAGGCTCTTTTCCATGTCTCCATTTCCCGCACGTACTCCCTCCTCACACCCCCTCTTTTAAATCCTTTTCAGACCCCAAGATTAGAACTGGTTTTAGTCCAACCTTATGAGAATGCTTTCATGTTCCTTATATTTGCACACAGTAATTACTAAAAGATTTTCTTAACCCTTACCCACGGATCCCTAAGAAGCCTTAAGAGCAGCTTTTCCATGACAGAGTCCAGTCTGCTCTACTTGCAGACCACTTTCTAATGTTCTTTAACCTTGTGTCACTTGGGCTTCTCTCTCCAAACAGATATATTTCCGTAAGTGGCTCATTAGCATTACATAGGAGAAGAATCCTTATTTTTTCCTCTTAAAACCACCGTATCCTTTGCTATCTATCTCTGGTGTTTGTACTGATATTACAGCCACTTCAGTAAATTGAAGCTCTTCCACAGATCTCTACTCCAAATCAGCGCCAGGCTCAATTCTTTGGCTGAGTTAAATGCCAGACGTTGTTTATACAGCAGTAATCAACATGGTAAATTTAGAATATACTAGAATAAATTATGATAAATTTGCTGCCTCAGGATAAAGATAACATACGGGTAGAGTCAGTGGTTATCTCTTAAAAAGAGGGGAAATTGATGAACAGACTCTTTTTTTTCCCTTCCAGGCTATCATAATAAATGTTTTTTCCCCCTCTGGGAATTGCAGAGAAAGAAGATGAGACATGTGGATCTCATGAACCCTGATGCTAAATACAGCTACAAGTTTTGAAAGTCTGTCATTCCTATATTTCAAGCTGAACTTCATATTCACTTCTCAGCACTAAGAATTGTTTTCTTTCTTTTTTTCCCCCCACCATCTCTCCCGAGGTCGGGAAATGAACTGTGTGCCAGAGTGCAGAGCCGCGCAACGCAGAGGAGCCTGAGAGCGCTGCTGGGTTTTTCTCCCCCCTCCAAAAAATAAAATAAAATAATAATAATAATAATAAAAACAATTAACAACAACAACAGCAGAAACACTTTCCTTGAGCCTGGGGTTGTGCTGCACTTTCATGCTCGCGTTCAGTGCTTGAGAGCTTATACAGGAAACTTAACTTACCTCAAGAACAGGTTTCCAGAGAACATCCAGTCAAAATTCAGACTATTTTCAGAATAAACAGAGATTTCTCTCTCTTGCTGTCAAATACTTTTTCTAGGCCCAAATTAGTAGGAGGAAGACAACATCGTTATGCCAGGTATCTAACTACGGCAAGTTTTCTGGGGAAGGATGACAATTAGGCTCTTCCCCCAAGTCATAATCCACCTGCAAAACATGGCAATTCTCCATAAGAGAATTTACAAATATGTCCTATTATAAGCAGGAAGATGAGGAAAACGTAGCTATAATTCACACACACACAGAATGCGCGGTTGGTCCTCTGTTGAGCTAGCAGACAGGCTTGGGCTCCTTCAGTTTCATTTTCCATGTCTGCCTTTCAACTCCACCAAACTTTAAGTACGTGTTTAAGTCCAACTGGCTTTAATAGGATTTAAGCACATGCTGTGCTTCACTAAAGAGGAAGGGGATTACTCACATGCCTACTCACTTAAATTATGTGCTTTGCTGAATCAGAGAATTTATGTGCTACTACATTAGCACTGAGAGAATATACGAAGGTAGGAACCTGAAGCCCAGCGCCATTTTTGCCCTGACTTCAGGTCATGGCAAAGATGATGAAGAGACAACACATCTCTTGGTGCGCCACCAGAGCAGGGGCTATCCCACATGGTGCAGAAGACGGGAGATACATCCCTACCGCGGCGCTCACAAACGCACTAAACCCAGATGAACAGCAGTAGGACCGTGAGGTGAGACCAGCTGCACGGAGCCAGCTGAAAAGCAACACAGCCATCTCAGAGGTGGCCGTTGCACTGATCCGAGTCCTCCAGAACAACAGCAGACCTACAAAATTCCAGTGCTATGTCTTGTTTTCTTTAGAAAACACAAGAGATTTTATTTAAAAGTCCTAATCCATTAAGGAGAACCTTGGCTTCCCACAATATGGTAACTGCTATGGTATGAGACAGTTTCTGGAGAGGACCTGAGAAGAACCCAGGTGTCTTGCCGCCGGGAGAGGCTGGATCTCCTGAGCGCTCTCCAGGTCAGAGCGTGCTGGGTGAAGCGCTATCCCTGGCAACTGGGAGGTTCGGAAAAGGCCTTCAGTAATCACCAAGTGCATTAGAGAGCAACTTGAAGCACTTCCCTGTACCTCAGCCATTTCACTCTTTTCCCATATGCCTCACTCTCCTTTATTTCACTAACTGCAGCCATACAAACACCATAACATTTCAGAAAGATATTTACAGTCTCAGGAACCCAAGCAACCAGCATTTCCCTGCAACCGTCTCACCCTATCAATTAGCTCTAAAGTTTTTCCTGTGCTATGTTCTTCCAGATATTTTTTCCGTCAGCTTCTTTATTTTAAACATGGCCAATATGATGCTCGCACTGGGAAAATTTACATTTGGCTGGACTGCGGCCATACTGTGAAAGCAGCATCCTGGCTACCTGGCACAAATGCCTTATCCTATAAACAACATCTTAACCCTGCAGCACACAGCACTCAGGAAATTTACAGCAATATTGAGCTGCAAAGATAACTTTCAAATTTCCATTAGCTCTATTTCTTAACGAGGCAAATTATCCAGCTGGCTACTGCTCCAAAAATTCAGGTATTTGTGCCTGTCATCATATTGAAATACAACTTTAAACAGATAGTGATAGTTCTTTTCTTGTGCTATTTGAGAAAAAGATGTGTGTTTGGGAAGTTTGTGCTTTAACTCCCCTCACTTCCTACACACACACACACCCCAAAAAAACACCAGTGTTTAATTTCCCAGAGCCAAAAACGCAAGAACAAATGAACAATCTGGGATATGCTATAGGTGAACTGTTTTCACAAAAAGCCTCAAAGATTGCTATTTCAAAAAATGCTTCTGGAGACAATAAAGGAAATAAAAAAAAAAAAATAATTGGAAATTCAGGCATCCTTTTCCTAATTCTAATGTTTATATTTACACATGCACACATGTAAACACATAAATGGCATAAATAAGAAAAGTGGAACTGCAAACCACTTCTGGTTCCTAGCTGTTTCTAGCTTCAGTTACTAGTCTCAGGGACATCAGTCTAGTTCCTGTCCTGGAGATGTCAAGCAAGCATTAAGGCAGGATTGATAGATGCCCTTGATAGACTTGCTATAATATACTGTCTATTCCATCAACTCTGTTCGTTTCTAGAAGTGCAATCATTGTAATTGCTCATTTTGCAATTAGGAGTTTCAGTGTGAATAAGCCATACTCAGTTTGAAGAATGGCCACTCACATGGGTTTCCTGATTTATTTTACTGCTTGAAAAGTGGCAGTGGCTCAGAGTCTAAATTCAGTATGGGGCCTCCTCATCCCAACTGTTGTAGATCCTCATGTGAAAAGACAGCCTGAATCTCCAAAAACTCACCAGGATTTGCAGAGACAAAAGCCAGGTATGTGCTTTGCTCTTCCTAAAGACTCTCTATAAATAAAGGAAAGACAGGGAAAAGAAGTGCTACTGTGGAGTGCATTATTTTATAGGTAGAAAGCTGAGGTAGAAGAGTGTTTGAAAAGTACTTTTTTGAAAGTAATTTTTTGAAGAATTTAAATACCTCATATGAAATAAATAAATCTGGGCCTAAGTGAACTAAGGTTATACAGAAGGCTGGAACAAAGTGGGAAAATTATTGCCTGTTTCCAAGTCCAACACCAATCACAAAACTCCTCGTCCTAGTCAATCTGCTTATTAAATATATTCAGAAAAGTCTCCCATTGCAGGAAGCCTGAGTTTCAGAGAGACAGTCCTCATGCTGCTAAAAAACTCACCAGGAACAAAAGAGTTAACTCTATACACATGTAGTAAAGATATATCAGGGCTTTCACACTTTTTTCCATTCTGTAGTTTGCTCCATACTTTAAAAATGTATTTAAACTGAGTGACCGTGTATGTGAAGGAAAACTTTACAAGCAGATAAGTCTTCTAGTTCTGAATGCCTGCCAAGACAAAACTGTGTGGTTTATTTTAAAAGGAGGAGTGGTTATCACTCAGAACGCACCATTTCTTTTTAAGCAGCAAAGGCAAAATTAATGCCTACAATTTTTACTTGTCATTAAACTAGAACTTTAAAGAAATAAAATCTGGATTTTTTTTTTTTTTTTTTTGCTTACACTGAGAGCAAAAATGACAGAAATTTACATAAAAGGAACTTTTTAATACAAAAGGAGAGCTAGTTTGAAAACTTTTGTGGGCAAATAAAACCCCACAAGGGTTTTGATACAAGGAGTTCTTAAAGGCAGGTGTTATGTAATATAATCCATATTACAGTGCTGTATAATTCATGTGAGAGCAGCTACAAAGAAAAAATGTTTGGGCTTTATTCAAGTTTGTGGTCTTGATTCTTATTTTACTTACACCCGTCTTCATCCACAGACATTCATACCTCCCCAGACTTCTAGGGACTGTCAAATTGTTTATCAGGGTAATTAAGAGGTGGCTAAGCCTCCCACTTGCGATGTCTGTGTTCATTTTCTGTGTTCATTTTCTGTGTTCATTTTCTGTGTTCATTTTCACAACTGATTGTACAAGTGCAAAACCTCAGAAACAATAAATATTTAGCATCAGGAAAGATTCATAAGAACTGAAGACCTCACGTATTTCATATGATTTATCTCAACATGGCTTGTCAAGAACAACATGAACTTCTTATTCTTTTTATAAAAGTAGGTTTTGTTCCAGGGGTAAAAAGGGATCAATTTCCCTGAAATCAGAGCGAGCT
This sequence comes from Nothocercus julius, assembly GCA_013398735.1. Classification (NCBI taxonomy): domain Eukaryota; kingdom Metazoa; phylum Chordata; class Aves; order Tinamiformes; family Tinamidae; genus Nothocercus; species Nothocercus julius. Next base: position 6,388,042 of record VZSV01000028.1, on the reverse strand, counting down.
ACAGAAGATTGAAGTCCAAGACAGAGTCACATCATATCCATAATATCTATTCTGAGCAAGAAAATGCAGATTTGTGTTACTTCTTTTCCAAGTAGTTTTCATTACTGAGTCTTAATTTATGAGATGTGGCACATCTTAGTTACTCAGAGTGAATTTTTAAATCTTTATAATAAAGAACCCTTATAATAAAGCATCCTTACAATAAGGAAACCTTTTTTGTTATCTAAAGTATTTAATCTTTTGCGTCACCCCCTCACCTCCCTGTAAACTCCTCTGCTCTGGACGCCACGGAAAATCTTTTGAAAACAGGTACTAATGCACAAGAAGAGAGGTAGCCACTAGGTGGCAATAGAAACCCCTCAAATAGACTGATATTACCCACACGATGCTATTCGATAGCTATCAATTTCAACTAAGAAAGTGCTGAATCAAAAGAAAGCAAACAATTTACTTATCGGTCATTAAAAGTTTTCAGTCCATTTTTTTTTGTAAGATTAATAGGGAACAACTGATTTAGCATTGTGCCAAGATAATTTCTCTTACTTATCTTTGTACTTTTTCCTAATAATCATTATTTAACATGACATGCAGCAGAGAAATTATTTTCAATTATTATTTCAGTACAATTGAAAAGTACAGTGATAATTTATGCTGTGCTTCAGAAAATTAGCACTCTAGAATTATTACAGAAATCCAATGGCTGAAATAACTACTATTCTTAGATTTTGGAAAGTATTAAAAGTTTTAAAATAAACTAATACTGGGTTCAATTGTGATTGCAATTCACATTTTGCTCTCAAATGCTAAACATTGGGGGGGGCGGGGGAGGTGCTTTTGATTTTGACTTTTGGGGACTTTGAAATTGCTCTTCAAGTTTGAGTTACATATCCAGAAGTTATATATTCAAAATATCTTGAACTATAATACTTCGATTTAAGAATTAAAACAAACCTATAGACATTGGAAAGATGCTTGTCTGCATATGTGCAATTTGTCACTCTGCTAGACATTTCAAGTTGCTCATTTTCACAGCTTGCAAGTTAAAAAAAATATATATATCCTATTGCTCATATACATTAGGAGAGAGTTAAGATTACAGTGTTAAAATTGCATGAGGATATGAGCTCATAAATTTGGTGTTTCTATTTTCAAGCCTTAGAATTTTCAACTTTGATTTTTAATATTGCTCCTTGTATATAGTTTCCAAGGTTTGTTTGGGTTTGGCCATGAAAAACTCCTGCAACAATCTCCTCCTTGCCCTCAGGGTTCAATTACTAAATACAGAGACTCTTACCTCTAAGTTTCAGAATTAGTGAGACTGCTACCACTGCAGGACTGGGCTGCCAGGACCAAGTGCTACTTTGAGGTTGGCGACAGAATCTCCTGAGCTTGATCTAGCCCCTCTCCCTGTTCCCAGATGTACAAGTGTGTATATAAGTTCCTGAGACACTACAGGAGGGAAAGAAATTGGTCTTAATGTCCCCTCTACAACACTGTTTCCACCAAATCCCACACATTCCCTCAAAAATTCTCCCTCAGCTTTGGCATGATCCTGGGATTACCTTACTATGTTGATGGTCCTAGATGCCACCTTTCCTCCTGAGTACAGGAACTGGGGAGGAAAAGAAAGCCTAAAGAAGAGCAAACTGACCTAGAGTGAAGATCTAAGGACAAGAGACAGGAGCAGAGGAGTGTCTTTTCTTTAGAGTCCTCTGCTGGGCAGTCTTTTAAATGACTTTTAACAGAGACAAAAAAGCATCAAAGGAAAAAAATACAATGGAAAAAGTCAGATAGCTTGCCAAGAGCCTCCCTTGTAATTCATTACAAAACACATCCATCAGAACATAAATGCAGAGACTCCGGGTTGGGAAAACAGTTTCACAAGTTCAGACCCAATTGTGCCAAAATTTCACACATTAAGCTCATCTCTAAAATGAGGAAGAGGAGAGTTAAATTATCAACTTTGAAGAAAGCAAGTCTAAATTTGTATTCTTAAAGCCAGACCTGTTTTTATTTTTGTGTGTGTACAATATCATGTACTTACCACAGAAATACATTTTTTAATTAAAATTGTTGTCTTTAGCTTTGAAACTCTGAGAAGCCCTATTAAACTCTTAATAAAATAGAAATATAGTCTCAGACAGGCGTATCAATACTGACTGACATCTGCAGACTTTCCTTTTAAAATATGACTGAAAATACACTTGAAGAAAAGCTGTCTTAAAGTTCCAAACCTTTATTTATACATCTACAAATGGTACAGAGTCACCCTTTTCATACTTCTCCCACTGATAATCGTGAGGCAATATAATTACTTACAGAATTATAGATCTGTTGATTGAAAACAAAATACTTGTTTTCACTTAAATAATAAAAATCTATAAAAAGACTCAGTAACACAGGCAGACATTTTAAATCTAAAATGTTTAAATAAAATCTGACATGGTCAGAGCATAACTACTTTTCCTTGTAATTCCCTACAAACAGCCTCTATGGCCACACAGAAAGAAGATGTTTAAGACCCTCTTCCTATCATAGCAGTTCTGTTTAGTCCCTCTGGTTGCTCCAGTCTTATGCCTATGGGAATATGCAACACCTACAGATGCAAGTAATAATCAGGGCAAAAATTGATTCAGCAAGACTATTGTACAAGGGATGAATGCATCCATAAAACCAATTCAAGAGACATTACTTTAGTGCTAGGTTATCTAAAGAAGGGCACTGAAGAACACAAGATGAAGAAGAAAAACAATATTTTCTGAGAGCAAACAGATTTGCAATGATCCATTAAAAATACACATATTTGACAAGCATGCTCCAAGAGCTTATGTAAATCTGCTATCATACTTCTAATTTCACTAAAAGGGCCAAGTACAAACACATTTTGTTTACTTCATGCACCTCTACTGGGGACCACACTTAGCAGATTTTAAAGAAACAATGTTCATTTGTTAAACTGAGGTAAAAGCTAATACACTTTTAAAAATCTCTTTAAAAAAAAAAATCACAAAATTTTCTTACAACTCAGAGGAAAAGGAAGAGAAGCAAAATAATTCTGACCTTTAGTACCACCATTTATCTCCAAAATACTTCTTGTAGAGCCTATTGTCCTACTTCCCTTAGGTAATTCACTCAGAAGCCTTGAAAGAACTGGAATAATGTAAAATAATTTCAAGTAACTCTTCACATCTTATGTGTATGCACTACCCCAGGAGGATTCCTTTCTTCCTGAGACCAGGCAGCAAAAGGTAGTGGCAGGAAACAGAGCAAGAAATAAAGAAGCAGAAGGAGCAGCTGTTCTCCAGCCACCACACAAAAATGCTGCACCTGTGGAGCAGTAAGATGGATGCAGAGTAGGGAATCATCTTCCCTCTGCAGTGAGGGTTAGTGGTCAAGCAGATGGAGATTTTAGGCTGTATGAAGAGTCTTTGTTGCAGGAGATGTTCACTGATCTGGTGCATCTTCCACAGCTGTTGTTTTTACTTCTTGCCAGGTTCACCCGGGTGAGGGTTTGGCGCAAATCCTCCTCAGAGCAAGATCAGCCTCCCTAAGTGCTGCAGCTCAGCCCACCACATGAATCAAACCAAAACCAAGCAGGCAGACCACCCTGCACACACCTCTGGAGCGTGTCTGGCACCAGCTGCATTTCAGAGGGTGCCATGATATGCACTTTTCTCTTCCCAGTGGGAAAACTGAGATTGTGAGACAGCCCTGATGTTAGAAAAGTCTTTTAAAGGTTTTGTTTTCTCTCCATTGAAATTGGAGAGTTGTCGAATTGGAGCTGTCTTTCTGACGGAGGTGGGTATGGGTCCTCTGCCCCCAGGTCCCACAGAACAACTAGCCGATCCCAAAGTACTTCTAGCTGTGGCCTTGCTACCATGCAGCCCTTTGCATCTCTTCACATTATTTGGGGAATGATACCCTGGCTGCCGTTAAAAGGGTTTGTTATTCTCTTCTTCAGGCTCAACATAAAACAAAATACACTTAACATTTTATTCTGTTTATTTAACAGTTTATTCTGTTATTATATTAAAAGTGTTTTCTCATCCAGAAAACATTCTGAATATTTCTCCAGACACCTGTCCAAACTTTTCCTCTGTACTTCAGGGCTGGCCCTACACAAAAATATGCTTATTATTGAATAACATGACCTTTAGTCCCTGCTCCTCTATTCAAACATATTCTTATTCCTCACTGACTAATGTGGAAAGAAATGGAATGACACCTTCCAAAAAATTATATAAAACTGGTTGTAAATAAAGCAAAGTCTATTTTCAGCATTCTACTTTCAGCTAAAGAGCTTGAGTGCATTCCTTACATCAAGTCATTCCTAATATAGCTCTTTAAATAGAAGAAATCAAAGGACACAGTTGCAAGAGAAGAACAAATAAAACATGTTGGTGGTTTTTGGTTATATGGGAGGGAGTAGGATTTGTGAATTTTTAAAAGCTCAGGTATGACAAAAATTCATATACATGTAGAGGAAAAAAGAATTTGGAAATGGTTCATAATCATTTTTAGGAAATTTCTTTAACCTCTCATTGTGGGAGAAGGAAAAAAAAAAAAGCTGTATTCAGCATTCTTATTTATTTTCTAAGAGTCATCGATTATGAACAGTTCCAAAGGACAGCAGACCTTCTTTCCTGATATAGTTTGAGAGAAAAATTCATAGGAGAGAATACTTCAAAATATACCTTCCTTTTAATGCAGGTACATTCCTTTGCTTGACTTTTCCTATTTTTTCTCTCCATTTTTCCTCTGATTTTCTTCCACACGCCAATTTTTCATTTTGTGTCCTCACTGCCTCTGGTGCTCGATCTGCGTTACTTAGGACCAAAGGTGTCTCGCTGAATAAAACCCAGGCCACATGGAAGCCGGGGGCAAGCTCCCTTTGACGGTAAGGGTGCTGAGATTTTGTGCTTCTCTCTTTAAACAACAGGCCGTCTCCCACACCAGCTACCTTCCTGCCTGACACTTGAAGAAGCTCTAATGCCAAATCAATGATTTCACCACTGTTTTGTAAGCTAAAATAGGCTGAAATATTTAAAGAGTGTAGGGAAGGAAGATAAATTATTTAAAGATATACCAAGTAAGTATGGGCTGAACTTTAGAAAGGTAACATTTATAGCTTTGCTGTAAGGAAAAACATCCTGACTGTACATTAATCAAACCCGGATAGCGGTATTAAACAAGGCCAACAATTTCAGACTTGGATGTCTAAAGCTAAGTATCTAAATCCACACTTAGGAACTTGGTTTTAGATTAGCCAGGTTTGAAAAATGTGGTTCTAATCCAATTTTTTCTTTTCATATTTTCACGTAAATATCAAGAGCTAATGAAAACAACCAATCCCGCCGAACCCACACGGGATAACAAGAGCACCTCGTCTGGTTTCAAAATCCTCATTGCAAGAAACCTTCTGTCATTAACAATAGAACTTTCTCAGACAACTCAACAAGCATAAGGAATTCACCAAACATCAACACACACACACACCAGAACTCAGGAATGCGGTTGACTGCCTGGAAAATACTGCAAAGAAGATGGAAAAAAAGAACTATATCCTCCTTAAAACTTTATTTTTGATCTTTGCTATATAAAGAAACATAGAACTTGAAAGCATTATGTGGCTTCTCTGGAATTATGTGTCCTCTGTCTTGAGAATAAATACTATTTTAGACCTCCTTTTTAAAACATATATTAAACATATTGCCATACTACAATATATTAAAGAGATTTCCCATTTTAATAATAAAAATAACTCATATTAGTTTTAAAGTTGCAAGATGTTAACATCAGATGGGAAACAGTTTAAAAGACAAGTGCTAAAAATAACCTTTAAAATATAGTGTACATTGATGTTTCAAAGATGAGTGAAAGTTACACTTGGCAAGGGTGTTGGATCCTTTCATACACTGGATATGTTTAGCTTTGGTATTTTCTTAACAAATGGTTAGTATTGGGCCCTAGGTCCCTGGAGGAAAGACATCATCCTGCAGTGACATGTTTCTATACAAACATACTCAAACCAAGGTCATCACTCACCTTCCTAAACCCTCGGCAATGCAAGCCAACAACTTAATTTACAGAGAGAAGTTGTATGAAGTGTGGGACTAGCAGATCCCAGGGTCCAGTCAAGGTCTGCCACTGAATTAAGGGAACAGATGGAGTGGCTCAAGCTAGAAGAGATTTTTTTTTCCTACTTCACCCATATATTTTCACATGCATCCCTAACTCATGCTTAACCCTTTCTCATCTAGGAAGACATATGTACTAACAGAAATGAGGACCTGTTCATTCTGCTATACTGCTTCCGCATAAGACCTGACATTTCTTCCAAATGCGTACCCGATACCTCAATGAATTCAAGCAGCTCCACTGAGGTTAGAGGTTTTGAATTTTCCATTATAATTTTTAATAATGTCTCCTATGGTCTCAAGTAAATAATTTTTTTATTTTACATCCTGAATTTAAGAAAAAGAGCATTTGCCTTCTTGCATTTGCCTCTTAACAAGTTTTTGTATTTTTGGAACCAATCTCAGGTCTCATTCATTAGTTTAACTTAGCGACATTCAACATCCAAAATTACACTCTTAGAGCAAAAGAGAAAAGATTATATCCAGAATGGGTTTGTATACCTGGTTCTCTGCTCTGAGACAAATCTCGGTGTGCAGTATCCCTTACTCCATCTTGAGGTGTTCTGCTCTGTGCCAATAGCAGTAGTGCATATCCCCCATCGGCGTGACCTTCCGTTTGGCCATCAGAAAGTCTGGTCATGTTTGCAAGGAGAAAAGAGGAGACACCAATAAGTAACATCAGAGGGCACAAGTAAGAAGAAGCAAACAAAAAGCTGCGAGATGAGGCCTGATTCTCGTCCTATATTCACCTTCAAACTAAGTACTAAGCTCTCTTCTTAACTTTGTTAAACATAACTTCGTTGTTTTCAGTGGACATATGCTGGCACAAGATGGATTAATATCAAAGTTTAGTAACTAAACTTCGGTATTCCGAAGTTCTTTCCATCTAGAAAGCTTTTTAAGTCTTTTTTTCCATCCAAAACTTTTTTTTTCCATCTAAAACCTTTTTTTTTTTCCATCTAGAAGCTTTCTACCTATACTCTTTCCACCTAGAAAATTTTAAAGTCTCTGGGATATGACTCCTGCGCTGATCTAGGAGACGGCTACCTTTTGTTTGAACCTCGTCTTTCTAAGACAGCTGACAGTGCATGCATTTTAGCTTTCTTGCCTTATTGCCAGAGTCAGAGATGGGGAAGTCATACACTTTCATAAAACTGAAAAAGGAGTGATTTTCTTTTCTTTACTTGATGTCCTGTTCAGAAAAAAAAAAAAAAAAAAAATTGCACATTTTGCTTTTTTATATAAACAAGATGATCATCAGCTTCACTCCGACCCAGCTTGATAATGCAAGAAAACATATTCTTAAAATAAAAGTGTTTAATTGAAGCATTTTTTTCCTGATGATTATGAGGACTTTTTGAATGGAAGAGATAATATTCTTATCTCTTAATACCTTGGCTTTATAGTTTGAGAAATTAATAACTTTGTGAGGTCAGAATCTCTTCATCAGGGTTGTAAAGGAGCAATCAGATCCAAACTAAAGACATGTTAGACACAATTTAAATTCCTCCCACTTTCTTTTTTTTGTATCAGAGAGCTATATATTTAAGTTCTAAAGCTTTTTGATAACATATGTTGGCCTCTACAGTGGAACAGTCTGAATATCAGTCTCAATATTTTTTAAGGTGATAAATTTTTCAAAATTTTAGTTACAGTCTAAACCTTGATTTTTTTTAAAAAAAAAAGATAAAAACTTATTTTGCATGTCCCAGTTTAACTACCACAAGAGTCTCCCCCTGTAAAGAATTTCACATCATGCAGTGATTACAAAGGCCCACAGAGAACTATTCTGAAAAGAAAAGAAAGAAGAATTTTTTTCCATATCTTAATGCCGTTGAGATTAATTAGATTATTTGTAAATTTAAAATATTTCATTTTTAATGGTATTTTGTTTTTCCTTTTAATAATGGCTAAAACAAGAAATAAAGTTGTAGTTTCCCTTTTCAAAGAGCATCAGTTATCTAACCAGACCTGTGAGTTGTATATACTGACCATGAAAAATGGCAGACACCCAGAAAACTCCATGGTTTCACTGCATGTAATAGGAATGAGCTCAAATTTACACTCTTTTTTTCTGTTTGTTTGTTTGATCCCGTGTGTGCCATAGCTTCTCAGAAAAGGATGAATCTTTCACAGCACTAAACAGAACTCTGGAAAATGAAAAGTCTATTAATAAACAGGTAAAGATATCAGACAATTCCTTACTTTAATGAATATCTATCCCTCTTCAGGAGAGTCTGGCTGAATAAACTTATAATGTCTGATTGCATAAAATGGGAGGGGTCACCACCTCATCCTTATATTCCTGTAACATCTGCTACTGGTCACTGAGGCTTTTCATAAATTAAAGCCCTAGCCTTTCCCTTTGTCATTACTTTTGGTTACACTCATTAGTGGTTTTATATAATATACCATATAGTTATCTAAGAAATATATGTTGATTTATATTATCAGAAATTAATATTTGAATCTTTGGACAACTTGGTGTACCTTTGAGAAAGGGATGAGACTCTTCAGTCGTATAAAATCATGAGTGGTGTAAACTCATTTTGCAGAATTATGGAGCAGTGAGAATCTAATGAGCAATCAGAACCTTGTCTATCTGTTGTACATCATGAAAGATGAGCAATTTGCTTTGGCAATGGTCAGAGAACTCTAGCTTAATTTGCTAATGCTGCCCGGCAAAATGCGCATTAAGAAGGAGTTCCTTACCTCTCAGGAACTGTAGTGCTTTGAAATGTGTTATCCACATGTAGGCCATTCTTGGACCGTACGTGCTCCCTATGCCTGAAGCTAGCCGTGAGCACGCGCACGATAAAAATGGACTCCATGTGGACAATTACTCAATGAAAAGAAGAAAGTTATTTAGGTTGCAAAGTCAAGCAGTAAAAAATTAGGAAATGCCAAATTTACTGTTGTCTGTGAAATGGTGACCTCAGTGGAGAAACACATTATTTACTGTCATAATGGAAGAAGTCTAATTCTCTTTCCCAAGTGAAAGAATAACCTCTATCTTCTAAGTGTCTTCTTGCCAAGTGCTGAAAATACATGCAGCTCAGACAGTGCCAGAAGTAGAATTCTGAAATTACTGTTGCAAAGTCAAAGGAAACAGCTTGTATCCTGTGGGGGAGGGGGGCAAAACCCCTGGAGTCATTTTCTCTCCCTCTCATTCTGTAATTTATGTTGCCTTGATTTGCATTCTGTTGTTTTTCAAACATATGAGATGCTTTTCTAGGTGGGTCGTCCGCTGCATTCCTGTTCACCGATGAATAGGTTCTCCAGGAGGAGGACCAGGAACAAGCCTCCCCTTACTCAAAATAGGGCTTCTCCATAGTGACTGAAACCTTCCTCAATCTGGGATAGAGCTTTTCCACACCTGGGGAAGTTTCTTCTGCTGGGTGATAACAGAATTTTCTCAACTTAGTCTTTCATCCATTTATGTCAAAAATGTATCAAATTTTTACTCCGTTTATAACCTAAGCTTATTTTGCTTAGCTATTTTCCTCTTCTCTCTGCTGGCCGAAATTCCATCTGTTTTTCTTTTCTCTCCCTTCATTCCCATGCCTAGCAGTAGCTTCTTGGAAGCCTAATATTCTTTTTTTATAATACCTGCATAAAAAAGTTAAAGTGCATTTTTCTTTTACTCTCTAATCACCTCTCTAATCAATGAGTTTAAACACAGCATGAAAACCGAAATCACCAATAATATCTACCTTGCACTGAGTTCCACCTTTCTGCCAAACTGGCCCGTTTCATCTTTATCATAAAATAAAGTTCAGTCATATCCATAGACACATTTATATATACATATGTATAATAGAGAGAAATATTGATCTATAGGATTTATTTTACTGTGGAATAGTTTGAATTTGGTGATAAGAGTTTCAGGTAATAGACATTATTCATTTTAAAATGAATATTTAAAGAAAGGAGAGGTATTTAAGGGAAAACTTAAGTATATGATGAAAGCATTAAAAAAAAGGAATTTTCATTTTTAGTCATTTATTTTCTTGAATCTTGAAAAGGCTCTTAACAATAATTTGGAGTTTTTGTTTTGAACTCAGCAATAATCTAATTGGTGGACACAATTTTCAGCCCATATAGACACGCAGCCCCTAATCCCTTCGCATAGGCTGTCTGTGTACGCAGACAGAGTAACTGCGCGCAGAAACAGCCGTGTCAATTCACATGCACAGGTCTATGGTTTATGCTCACCGTTAAGATAACAGCAGGAAATGTTAGGCATGCAGCCACTCTTCTATCTGAAGCAAGACTATGAGAGGAAAGCTGGACCCCTCTCAGGAGGGGCTGTTAAGTTATTCCATCATCTGTTTTGATCTTGTATTGGAATCACTGCAGTTCAGCCAGGTCCTCCTGCACAGACAACATCTTGGGTTAAGGCAGCTTGTGGCTGGTTAAAATACATCCACCAGAAGGATGGCCAGTTTTGGCTTAAAGACAGCAAGAGAGGGATCAAATGCAGAACGGACAAGTTCATTTGATAGATTTTTCTAGTGGTTTCTCTTTTTAATAGAAACGATGCTTCATTTTTTATTTGAATTTGTCTTGCTCCAGCTTCCAGTTATTGAATCTCATTCTTCATTTCTCTAGTTTGTAGAGATTTACACACACTTCCTTCTTTCTATGAAGGCAGCAATACAACATAACCAAGTTGCCTGTCAGTCTTCATTTTGGGGAGAAATAATACAGATAAAACATTTCCAGTTTCTCAATTGTGACATTTTCTTCATAATATTTTTAGATGCCCATTTTAGTTTTTCAGTGTATTTTTAAAAATCTGACAACAGGGTTCACTGCAGTTTGTCTGATGCTAGACATAATCATTACTAGACATATCAAAAAAGTCCTCTCTTATGAGGAGAGAGATAGTCCTCTCCAAGATATCCTGTCCCATTCAGGAAACAGGCCTTGTGTCTAGGCACAGTTTAAATTGTGTGCATGTCAATACATTTACAAGAGAATTGGGCTTTAGAGAGATGCTTAACAGCTATATAAAAATATCTCCAGCATGGATCTAGAAGATGGATCTTTCCCTGTAATTTAGGGCCTTTGACTAATTATTTAACAGCTATCTCTTTATCAGCTTTTAATTGGGTAATAAAAGGTCTTTGTTGTCACACTAACCTTTGTGAGACCATCAGTGCAAGAAATAGGGCAATTCTAAGGTTAAAAATAAAAGAAGAAAGCAGAAGGTCTAGAAGTTTCTGTATAACTTACTATTACTGCAGTTTGGAGGCAGTTCACCCCACGGATGAACAGAGCAACAGATACACGATTTTTTTTTTTTTTT
>VZSV01000028.1:6354719-6374741 GCA_013398735.1 Nothocercus julius | reverse complement strand
AAAAAAAAAAAAAAAAAAAAAAAAAAAAAAAAAAAACCTCTTGCTCCATGGTTATTTTCCAATTTGGTTATTTTCCAACATTCTGTGACCCAACACATCAAAACCTGGAAATACTTGCATGCTAATATGATTTTCACAGTGCGTGTCAAAACAGCTATTTTGTTAAACCATGGCTATTTCACAGCTAGAGAGAAGTGGGGCATGGATAAAATTACTTAGCATCAAAACATATTTTGGGGCAAACTCCTGGGACACCCATGGCTGTGAATTTCGTAGCTAAGGATTTGGGTGAGAGCATGATCACAGCTAAAGGTCAGATCGTTGTCCAAGGCTCCTTAATCCTTGACCTGTGCTGACACTGCTGAAGGTGGCAATTAATTCTAATTATGCCATTTGGTTTTGTGTGATATAGGATATAAAATTTATTTAATAGCCTTTGTCTGATGAATTCTGCCTAGATTTACCTGCTGATTGATTAGTGAGCCTAACTACTCTAGTAGGGTGTCATTAGTAGATTTGGGGAGCGGAAATATCTTACCTGTGCTAAATACTTACTCTTTTAGCTATGGAATGACAGTTTTTAAACATGTCTTTTTTTTTTTTTTTTTTTTTTTTTTTTCCTGTGTCTTTACTCACCAAAATATCAGGGTTTTTTTTTTAAGTAATTCAATGAAAATGTTGGTTTTGACATTTTCCATCACTTGCATGTTTCTGCTTTGTTCCAGAGGGCAATAAAAACGAATGACCTGCAGGTTTGGGTTTTGTTTCTTTTCAAAAAATGTGACACTTTGCAAAACATCCAAAAATTTGGGAAAAACATTCAAAAGAAGTAAGAATGCTAGTACAGCTTACTTTTTCTACTTTATAGATTGAGAAATTTTGTCCGAAGACAAGGCTAAAGAAGTTTTGAAAAGTTACAAAGTTTCAGATTCAAGAGTAGGAAAGTATTTTGTATAGGTCTAAAATATAACTAGCAAACCAGAACAGAAAGACTTCAAATAAGAATGTTTGAAGGCATAAAAGTAAGAATTATGCAATTCCTACACAGTTATGACAACATATCGGATCCTGCAAGTGCTACATTTACTATTTACTAATTTTATCAGTTCTTCAGCATTTATGGGACTATTTATCGTAGCATTATGCAAAAGTAGATGATGTTTAGTGGATAACATTCTTAGTGTCCAGCAAAAGTAGATGATGTTTAGTGGATAACATTCTTAGTGTCCAGAAATAATTTGAACTCTCTTCTGGCTCTGTGTAAACTTACATATCATAAATTAGTTGTAGTCTATTATTTTGTCTTCATGTCTATGACTGAGGACTGTCTAATTCTACAGTTTCACATTTGTTGGCCAGTGGCACAATTTTCAGTATTTCATATTCTCCAAGGAGATTTTGAGCTAAAAATTAGCTCCATATTAACCATACATGGTACACAAATCAAGAATGGATATATTTAAAGAATAGCTTCTCACAACATCATGCATACTAAATAGCTTCTCATCATGCATACTAAAAGTTGAATTATTATTAATTCAATTATATTGAATTAATTATTCTGAAACAAGTAGGAAATTTGTTTGTCTATGAACTAAGCCAGAACTAGCAATTTTGCTCTCCAAAGAAAACATTTTATCAGGCCGTGATAAACTGCATGGACAGTATTTCTGTGTTTTGCACTTTCTGCCAGTCCTCTATACATCCTGAATATTAACCTAGACTGATCCTAATTTTTGAAAATGGAAAAAATGTTAGCATATTCCCATCCATGACCAAAAAAGACACCCATGTTATTCTGAGGCAATGTGGTTTCAGGAACCCAAGGATTATCAATATTTGAAGGAATGCTGGGTTAATTACATCAACTTATGGAAAGCCTGCACAATCAATCCTATATTAAACCATTGACCAACATAATAAGGCTGTCAACAGGGCCCCTCATAATCAGAGAACCAACTCTGATTAAAGATTAATTAAGAATAAATGGAGTGTGGAAACCTATGAGTCTTCCACCAAAGACTTCAGTTTCTTCCAGCGTATACTAATGGACACTATAAAGAATGAACATGTAGAGGAACAGCAAAAATAGACGTTACCATGATCCTAAATAATAAACTCAATGGGGAAGCATCATCACCCAAAACCCAAAGTTGAAATAACGACACAGTGTTTGCAGAGACACATAGTCTAATCTGGAAATAAACGCCAAAGGATCTGTGCGTCTCCTGACGGAAGTTGGCCTCTCTCGGTCTTAAGATGTCAGTGGCAACTAAGTCACCTAGAATTTCACCCAGACATGCTCCTGCTTGTCCTCCTTTTTATGTAAGCCATCTCTATCCCTGTTTTCTCTGTTTTTTCCACATGTCCTTATTTTATGTTGTCCTCAGAATGCACCTTATTCGTAGAGTTTCAATAATTTTGCTTCTAGGTAGGAAACTGGGCCTAACTGCCTCAATATATTATCACCTCTAATGGCTTTTGCCATATGCGTTAAATTGAGAATAATAATAATAATAAATGTGGAAACATAGGTTGAAGTATATTGGTTACGAATCAGTTAAAGAAAATGAGCCAAAAATAACATCTGTAACAGCAAATCTGCACTGCTTAGCATACGGTTCTAATTTAAAAATATTTACTCCTAAATTTTGAGAGCTGTGAGAGGTTTTAGATGTGTGCTTCTCATTAAAAAGATGCTGGCAGATAGTGTAGGCCAAATATGGGCTCTGGAGAAAGAAAGGTTTAGAAAAAAAACTAATATTAGGCCACACTGAGCCATTGATTTTTTGGGGCAGAAATCTTCACTGAGTCCTAACAGAATTCACTGCAATGATTTCACCTTAATATTTGAAACTCTCCTTTTACTTTTTGTCAGATAATTGTTTCAGTATGATATTAGCTGGTACATGAACATCAGACAGTAACTAACCAAGATAGAGCAGTTTAATTTTTTGCTAGTTCTAATGAAAATCATTTGTTTTGCATTAAAAATGTGTTTTGAATGCCGTGCTAATCATTTGAGGCTCTAATTGCTAACACTGGTAAATGAGAGTGATTCGGCATTTGCTGCAATGTGTGGATTCTTTCCAGAGCGGGGGGGGATTATTCCTGGGCTGCAGTGGGAAGCGACGCAGTTCACTCCGGATGCCGCTCGCGCTCTGAAGGGAAGGCGACTGGTGCATGAGGCTGGGTCAGGCTCCCGGGGTTATGGGAGGGACGCAGCCTGCGCTGCTATTTGCATCTTAGTCCAAACCCACGAGCCTGCGTCTTCGCCGGAGCTCACAGGAATCCGCTCCGAAGGAGTTTCCCGCGCTGTCTGGGTCTGGGCCAGAATCTACCTGCGTCCTTCTGCCGAGCCCCTTTCTATATCTTGCTTAAGCTGTTCTGAAGGATTTGGAGCCCTAAATTTCCTTTTGTGTATTTTCAGAGCGGCCTCAGTCACTCAGAGGAGAATGAGAGCCATTCAGGGCACTCTCGGCTCTTCCAAGAGATTCTGGGAACCTCCAGGATGCAGGAGAATCAAAGGCACTTTGCAGCAGAGCATCAAATATCTAGTATTAGTTTTTTTCCTTTAATTTGAATGGTTGATTTAGAGACATGTTTAATTTAAAGATTCTTTTAAAATATGTAACATTTGCATGCTGGTTTGTAACTTGCCCGAATCACTCTATTTTCATTTAAAATGCCTTTTTAATTAAAAAGAAAATAAAGAGAAGTAAAAACAAATTGACAATGCTATAAAAACATTTTATGTGATTGATTAAATTTAAGTATTGTTTCAATTAAGCATTACTAACTTTTGGGGAAATTTTCTCTTCTTCTTTTTTTTTTTTTTTTATAAAGCTGATGGGATAAAATTATTTTTAATTGTCCAGTGATAAAAGCTGTCCAGCCACAGAAATGTCCACATCTGCTTCAGCAGCAGACATATAAAACCTGTGTGACAAACACAATCATTAAACAATCTGATTTTCTTGTTGGGAGGGTTTAATGTTGTTGGGTGTAGTATTAAAATGTAGAATTTGATAGTGCGTCTTAAAATTTTAATGATGTGTTCATGAATATAAAACATGCTTCCACCAGTGACTTTATGACTTCTCCTCTGCATAATTAGTGGTATCTGTTTTATGAGCTTACTGTTGTTGCCTTGATCCCATGAAAATGTGAAACCACTGTAATAATTTACACCATTCCGGAGCTTTAAAGATACAAGCTGGGATTTCTTCCCCTTTTCCCCTTCCCTATTCCCTTGCTTTTAATACAAAAATGGAACTTTTAGTGGCCTTCCTGAAAGCTGAGTGAGAAAAGAATTTCAAGAAAAATATTTATTTTTAAATATTTGTCATGACACTCTAATTGTTGCCATAGTTTAAATCCACCTTATTGACTTGTATCAGACGAGACAAACTTCCCATTTCAGTCAGTAAATACAAGAAAACCCATTTGTCAAGCAAATTTATTATTATTAAAAAAAATGGATATTGTAGTGTACAAAATAAAATGAGAATAATTATCTATTTGCTAATTATTCTGTGATCACAACTGGCTAACTTCTGAACTCTCGTTCTTTGCCCAGCCTGTCTCTTTCCTTTTTCTCAGGGACCTGCTGAACAAATAAAAAGTCATTTGATTCTTGAAAGGGAGCATAAATTTTTGTTCAGAGGCCTAGACCAAGCACTGGGCAACAAGGAGAGCAGTGCAGCTCTTGTTGCTTTTTTGATTTCATATTTGTAAATCAAGGACAGCGCCGGTTTAGAAAGTGAAGGATTCTTGTGGCATTTAGCAAGAATGATTAAATCATCTTTCTCCATTCAGAGAAGAAAGAGGGTGTAAGTAATATTTGCAGACATGTGTGCTCCCGTTGCTTGCTCCAAAAGAGAAGAGATGCTCCTGCTTTTGCTTTGTGCAAGGGCCAGCCACAGCCTGAGCTGTTTCCCCTCAGAGTTTAAGAAAATAAATAAATAAATAAATAAAATAAATAAGAAAGAAGATTCCCTGCTATGGAACTGAGACAAATAGGTTCTGTTTCCCTCCTCAAAGGTGGAATTTCTAGGAAGTTATGTAAAGGCCATTCACAAATAAAGCTAAACAAGCTAAAAATGGATAAACCATTTAGCGATGTTTTGGTAACTATTGACTGCAGCAGTTGAAACAAGCTGAGTTTCCTACCAGTCAAACAGCACTGTTTTGCAATTCGCCATCAAGACACAAAGCTATAAAATGGTGTTCAGTGGAAATTACCCTTTCCATGAAACTCATACGTAACGCATGAAAAATTATTTGTTTTCTGATTTGTTTTCAACTGAAATTTCTTCTAAAAATTACTACTTTGTTTGCCTATATCACCGCAGGAGACTATGATTTTTGTTTGAAAGTTATAAATTGAGATGCATCATTGACGTAGGTGCTATACAAAGGGGATTCCTGTACTATTTTCTATTATTCACTGCAGTCATTCCTTTGATCAAAATGTGGTATGTTCAGTGCCTCAGCAGAAGTGTCACCCAGACAGAAAACCTGACTACGAAAAGCATTTGGACATGAGGTATCTGGGTTACCATGTTCATGGTGTGTTGTAGCCTGATGAGCGAATGCAGGTGAAATAATTCACCACTTCAAAATCATGTTCAATTGGAACTGTACATTCATTCAGGATTTATTAAAGCTCATCCAAAAATTATCCCACAAAATCTAATATTTCAAATTTCATGACTTGGGATGAAAGTAAATATCAGTATGTCGGAA
The DNA here is from genome assembly GCA_013398735.1 of Nothocercus julius. Taxonomy (NCBI): domain Eukaryota; kingdom Metazoa; phylum Chordata; class Aves; order Tinamiformes; family Tinamidae; genus Nothocercus; species Nothocercus julius. The sequence goes on along the minus strand of VZSV01000028.1, from coordinate 6,368,993 downwards.
TTCCTTCGAGAACGACAATTTCACTGTTCACTCAATTCTTGAAAACAAGAATTCAGGGCCAGCTTATCTCAGTTTTTCCCATTTGATAAACATCAAGCAGTGTAAGCTGAAAGATCCTGACTTCTCACTGTCTTTCAAAGAGTCTGTCACTGAAGGTCTTATCCCACCCTGCTTTCACTCCCTGCAGCATGGTTGGGTAGATGCAACTCATTTAAATCAGCCCCCTTGCTACAGGGCTAACCAGTTAAAGAGTTAAATTAATCTCAGTATTTGGCTCTCAAAAACAGTTCCAGTTTTGCACTCCTTATTTGAATTTTACTGGATTTTCTTCTAAAGAACATTTCTTTGTTGCTTACTTCAGTGGGAGGTTATCTCTTTCCTTTGAAGGTTATATTGTGATTGGCAGAGGGTCAGGAAACTTCAGTCACATTGGCCTGTTACGGAAATACTTTGAAAAATAAATGTGAAAGACAAATGCTAAGTAAAAAGATTCCTTAATCAGCAACAGTTCCATAAGAGTTCATACCAAGCGAGGTATCCACAAATGTTTTGTTTACACAGTTTATTAGCACAGACATTTGGGAGCAATGGGAGATTTTCTATAGACTTTGATAGCCAAGCTTAAGATGTATGAGAGAGTCGTGCTCTGTTGGCAGGATGTTCACAAAGCAACAGTCTAAAAAACAAATGCGCTATATGGCCACTGTCAAGATTGCATGTAGATTAACAGACTTTTGTTATTAGAGAGTGCTGATTGATTCTCCTAAGGTTTGTTTCACACTCACTTAACTTTGGCTAAAAGTAATACTCTATTACAATGAGAGAGAACATGCAGGAATAAAATAGCAGTGTTCAGAATACATTCTGACAGCACAGAAGGGCTAGGATTTCTAACATTCTATATATTTTATAATATTCTGATTACTAGTGTTCTGATTTTTTATTTCCTTTTTATTTAAATATCCCAAAAAGAAGTCCGAGTTAGAAATTCAGAGATGAATTCAAATATGCTATATAATGCAAAGTATGTACGCTTTTGTTTCAAAGTATCTGGGGAACTGTCCTTACACTGTCTGGTGTGCAGTTCCAAATGCACTTATAAGTATATAATAATATAAGAAGTGTTATTAATAATAATAAAGCTGGACGGGAGCCTAGTCTTTCTGGGTAAGTCCATTTAACTCTCATTAGTAGTAAAGGGAGCTGTGTGCAATCAGCAGAAGGGCAAGTATCCCTTGCATTTAAAGCCTGAGCTGTCCTCATTTGATTCAGTTGACCTTAATGGCCATGTTTGCAGGGAGCCCAATTAGCAGCTGGTTGTAACATACTGTACCATATGTGCTGGCTCTCCAAGGCACAAGCTGAAGCTTAAGGATGAAGGGTCAGGCTTAGCTGTTTGTCATTTTTATAAAAAGGGTTTTTTCTCCAGGCATTTTAAGAGAAAAATGGTGGCAAACAGATTTGAATAATGCAGCTTTCGTGGGGCATGGCAATTTAAGCAGTGGCCAGTGTATTTCACTGTCAGTACGTCAGAATTTTACTTGACATTTCAGACATTTCAGTACTCTGCAATGCATCCCTGCTGTCCCCTGCTGCTGCAGGGCACATTACAGCTGTCACTATCAGGAAATCTTCCCCTGTTTCCATCTCACATGGTTTGCACAGCACTTTACGATTTTGTGTAAACCTCCATTAAAGTAAAGGTTTGGTATCAAATTATGATTCATTCAATAGCAAAATGAGAAAAAGACATTCCTATTTTTTCCTGTTTTCATATACTTATTCTGTCAACCTTAGCCACAATTTAGTGCCTGCTCAGTTGTGCCAGTAAGGCTCTTTACATGGCTGTGCTCTGCATCAGATGAGTGGATTGATACAAAACACCTACTTTTTTTTTTAAGCAATTTTTATTTTAAAGCAATTTTCCCTTTCATAGACTGTCATATTTTTCTTGTATTTGTTAATTTGGAAAATTATTCCTTCTGGAATCATTTCCATTTCTGGTAGCTATGTTTCTATTTCATGCTTCTAGTTAGTGAAGTAACTTATTTTTATCATTGCACTCCATATTTTGGGACTTTGGGGGTTACAGTTAGAGGAAAGGTATAATTTCAGCACTACCCAAACTCAAAGTCACCAGGGTTTGTTTGCTTTCCCTTTAAGTCTAGGGACAGAAAACTGAGTCAGTGAGACGGGGTCCAGCTTCCACTCTGGAGCAGCCCAGTCTGCCTACCTCCAGTCGCACTCTCATCTCAGTACTGAGCAAAAGGCTTTAGTCCTAAGGCTAGCTTTTAGGTTCCCCAAAAGAGACAAAAGGTATATTCCTTTATGCCAAACAAGCTTATATACGGTGTAAAAAGAAATGTTTAGTACCAGGAGAGATAATCTATTTATGGCTGAAACAATTAATGTGCTGTTTCTCACTGTGGTCTCCTCTTCCTCTTCTCATACTGTCTCAGTAAGTCATTAAGTTTCTTAAATGCACAATATCTAGTGGCAGGGGGTCACTGGCATTTGTACAGTACAGTACTTTCAGAGATCTGAACTTGTATGAGACCTGCTGCATATGCCTGCAAAAAAGATAAGGGCAAGAAATAAAACTTCTCTTCCAAAATGAATCTACTAAATTGGTTATATCTGCAGAGATATTCTGGCAAACCGGACATACTCAGGCCTTTCAAAAGACAAGGAAATTTGGGGCAATAAATCAAAGATTCTGGCAGCGCATGGACATTAATGCAAAGCATGACGGGGGCTCCGTGCAGATGTCTGGATGTGGCACGGAGGTCCAGGCCCTGAAGGGCAGACATGGGAGGCCTAGGGGGTGCCTGGTCTGCCACCTGTGTCTGAAGGCAAGTGGCATGGGGAGAATAAAATAAATAAAACCTTTGGCAAAAGTATATGAACAGTCACCTTAATGAAGTTATCTTCTTGAGAAACCTGTTCTGGGCAAAAGAATAGAAATTAGAGAACTGTCCTGTACAAAATTAGGGAAGTTAAGAGAATATGCATTTCTGCCTTCTCTAATTTCTTCTTGGATGGCAGATTGATTCTGGCTCACATGCAAGACCCATGTAACAAAAAGAACTCATGTAATTTATAAAAAAGGGGGATTTTGGTTGCAATAGAGCTGTCTGAGAAAATCGTGGCAAACATGTGCTCCTCTTTGTGGCGCTTTGCAGATAGATTGGCCCTAATAGCGGGAGCTTGACACGGATTCCTAAAGGCTTCAAAAGCCCAGACTCACAGTAACTTTGTTTCCTTTCTCATCTTGTTTTTATCCTCACTGCAATGTCCCATGAAGAAAGAAGTATGTGGACAAACAATTGAAGATAATCTGGCTCAAGATTAATCAAGTGATGCTTGGAGTGATGCATTTATGATATTGCTGTATGATGCAGTGATACATATAAGCAACCATATCCTTTTTGGATTCTGTTTACTAATAAGTGATTTGAATCCCATCAAGGCATTTCAGCTGTGTGAAACTCAGATATGGAAAACTGCAGAGAACTGTGAACACACAGTAATGAGAAATTAAGCCACACAGGGTAAGACACTTTCTTTCTAATGCAGATACTTCTGCTTTTCACAATAATTCCTGATTGAGTTAGCATTCAGATCAGCATTTACAGTCCTCATATCACATCTCAGAATGCTTTGCAAACTTAAAAACCTCTGTTCTGTTTAACAAAAATATATTGGAATGTGATCTAGAAGATCTGGGTAGAACTGGGATTGCTGCTTTATAGATAGTTATTGATATCTTTCCATGAGTAAACTTGGCTCCAGAATTCTGGATTCTGCCTTCTGGTAGCCATATCCATGGAGTGTTAGGCTGAATAGTCTCAAATTTGGATTTATTTGTCTGTATTCTCTCTCCTTTTTAGGCAACTAACAATCAAGCAATTGTTCCCGGAATAAACTATTTCAAACAAACGGTTTCAAAGATAATCTGCAGCTGAGGTGGGAGAAAGGGCAACATCAGCAACCTGGCAGCATTACGTTCATATCAGGTTTTGTATATAATGCGCTTTAATTATAGCTCCAGCCCTAAAGCTGTTTGCAAATGGGTCAGAATAAGATCAAAATTGGCTTTCCAGCCCTACATTGTAAGACATCAATAAAAAGCGGAGATATTGCAGGTATTGTCTCAAACAGCATTTAAATCCGTAAAGAGGGAATCACTGTCAAAATATATGTTAAGTCTTAATTAGTAAAAAACAACAGGTGAAAATGTCTATTAATACCATAACTAGAGTGCATGCTTATATGCATTCTGAATGGGCTGTCTGGAAGACATATTTATCTTCTCATTTATCCCAAAAGATCTTTCAGTGCCAGGGACATTCTAATTTTCCCAGAAACTAAATATCAAATATTTGTCAGCCACATCCTTTGAACCCTTCACAGCAGCCTGAATCCATCTCTCTGAAAGAACCTGGATGACTTTACATGAATCTTCTCACTTGTACTCAGTGAGGAAATACTTCCAATGGCTACATTCCTACAATTTTCAGTTGTCCTCTGCCTACTTCCTAATCTTTCTTTTTTCACCTAGGCTATCTGCCTGAAAAACTAAAAAGAAATATAGCAAATGCTTCAGGAGGAGGACACTGTATTTTGTTGCTTGTTCAGACACTGCAGTATATGTCTACAGGTATAGGTATGCATACATACACACAGGTTTTGGAGAGCGGCAAAGTATTTAAGTAATTTCTCTGCTTTCTAAGTGATTGACAAGAATAGAATGAACAGTAACAAGGCTCGATACCATGTGTTGTTCACAAAAATTCCCTCTCTGCTTTTTCATTCACATATATGCTGAAATGGAATAGCTTGCTCTTTACTTTTTCCTGATTTCTATAGGCAGAAATGGTAAACTGATTTACAGAAACAACTGTGCTTAACTCAGAAGTCCTAACATTATGGGACAAATGCTCCATCGGTTATACACAGGCAACTTTTATCAGTTTCTGAGGAAGCATATGGCTCTAAGCACAGCTCTCATATTTTAATTGCTGCCAAACACACACACAATTCTGTCCCTTCCCTTAGTTCAAAGCTAAGAATGGAATGGGTTTGAGATTTCAAACATTTTCCTGCTCTGACTCAGGGTAAAAAAGTTGAAATCTCATAAATTTTCAGAAGTGTGCATTCTGAACAAAAGCTTGGCTCAAACTAATTAAGATGTTTTTGTTAGATTTTGTTTTGTAATTATTTCTTGATACTGTGACTCGTTTACATTTCTTCTATAAAGCATGTTAGAAATCTAAAAGAGGACCTCCCAAAATTACATATTTTGATATTCTCCTACATCTTTCTGTTCCAAGAGGCATATACTGAAGCAGACCATTTATGCAAACACTTCTTATTTAGGACTTCCTTTTAAAGAATTTCATAGAAAATCTCCTGATCTCCTGTAACTGCTATGCTGGATCAAGCTGAAAACTCAGACCTGACACTTTTTTTTTTTTTTTTTTGGCATGAAAAGGATTAAAGGCAATTTCTCTGTAAATTCTGGGAGCTGGAATATGTTTCTAGAACTGAGAGGCAGTGTAACGTGGTGCCTGGAGTAGGGGAAAGTCTGCAGTCTGCCTCCTCCCCCTCATTCTGCCACCGACTGGACATGCTAATCCAGAGCAGATTGCTTGTTTTTAATGCCTAAATGTTAAATCTAGATGCTAAGAGTGTTTTGTTGTCAAAAAATGACTCTTATTGTGACCTATACTGAAAAAAAAATTCTTTGCCAGTATATTTTATTCCAGTCCCTCACAGTTCAACAGGGTGGTTTCAGGGATTATACCTCTTTCTCTATTGAGGTACATATATATATACATATATATACATATATATACATATAAAATACATATATACACATATATATGGGCAGAAGTGCAACTTGGCTTTCTTCACTTAAAGTGTGGCAAGAAGGAGACTGTGGAAAAGCACTTGGGGCACAGAGCTCTCCGTGCTGCTGGGTGGCTGCGTCCGAGCAGCGCCAGGGCGCAAGCGGCTGATTTTCCCAAGTGACGAATAGCAAGGCTTGCCACGGGCTCCAGCACGGAGCCGCGCTTGGGAAAGGCAGGCTGCTCCACTGCTGCTGTCCGAGGGAGCGGTTTAGAGCAACTCTCTTGCCTTTTGCCTGCATATGCCATGGAGCCCTCGGATAAAAGCCTGGCATGCCAGGGAAGGAGACCTTGGTCATGATTCCCCTGCTTTTCTGTCACGTTAGTAAGATTTCTGATTTTTGGTCCGTTATACTGATTTTACCCTTCTCTGATGGTTCTGTTTCTTGTGAAAAAAAAAAAAATATATATATATATATACACATATACATATGTATATATGTATAGGCTCAGGCAACAGAATAAGAACAGTTCTGGGCTCTTCCACACCTCTTAAAATATCGCATTTAGACAAGTTTCCAGTAAAGGAATGAGTGTTGTCAACTAGTTAGCACAGGCCTTTGGAAAAATCCCTAAACTCTGCACAGGCAGAATAATTACACACAAATGCATTCGGGAATCCTATGGAAAATGTAGTCCAGTGACCTGGCATGGTTACAGCACAATTTAGCAAGTATGTTAGAACAAATTACTCCTTTTAACCATAAGCCATTCTGCTTCACGCTTTTAATGAAGGCCTGTGCCACACACTAGAATACTTCTCACCTCATTACTACTCATAAAAAGCAATGATCCATTCAAAGGCTCCTCATATCTCCCATATGAGATGTAAAAGAGCCCACTCTTTCTCAATCTGGCACAAAAGAGAAGAACGACTTCTTTCTTCAGCCTTTGATGTTGATCATTAGGATGTTTACTAGATAAAAGAACTGAAAAATTTATCTGTGTAATTTCACTGCTGTCGTGTGTTAGCGTTTGTCTCCCTGCCCTCTGGTTCCCTATTTATAAATGTAATTCTCTTGTTGCTGCTTAGGGAAGCAAAAGAGTTTCAAGATTTCTCATGAGCGGTTATTTTTCTTTGTGTGTGTGTGTGTATATACATATAAAAAATACGTATATCAAAAGGACAGAGATTTATTCATTGAGCTTGAAGAATAGAATCAGGCAATAAAACATAAATTATGGGTCATATAAAATTTGATAAGCAAGTTTAAAAAACTAATCGGGCCTGAATTTAACCCAGTCATTATGTGTACACATGCACACATATAACACACGCACTGTGTGTAGGTATGTGTATTTAAAAAGTCAAGGGCAAAATTGCAAAATCTATTTCCTCAAGAAGGAATGTTTCTATTTATTAGTAGTAAGCCCATATCTAGTGCTTTGCTTTTGCTAGAAATATTTAAACAGAGAATTTTATTCTGGCAGCAATTTTACTATTTAAATAGATCTTGGGAATCCACTTCCAAGCAAGTTCTGTATTTCCTTGTCCAACTGCACTCTAGCAAGCAGCCAGGTCACAGGCCTTGCAGGGAGTAGCTCTGTGGCTCGGTGTCTTGTCCATCAACCTGCTGGGGATTAATGTTTCCCTCTGAAACGTGTGGGCAAAGGCTTGTGAATTGTTCGGGCATATGAGTGGGATACACCAATGTGCTGTTCTGGCTCTGTCAGCGGAGGTGACCCAATACCAAATCTGCACATTTAATCACTAAATAACCTACTTCAGTCAGGGCAGCCTGGGTTGGTTTAAGCGTTTTGATTCTTAAGGCTCTTATTTGAATTATACTAACTGAACCAGGCCTGAACCACAAAGCTGGAATTATCCACAAGTTTGTTTCATTTCACAAGTAGAAAGCACTGAAATACTTAAGGCTTGGCAGGATCAGAGCCCGGCGCAGCTGTAGCCAGGTTTGTTGTGACTCTCACCGAGTCCAGGAGATGCAAAAGGATGAATCTGCACCAAGCAGAGGGTCTCTAGAAGCACGAACGACTACGACCTGCCAGTGTCAATGAGCGCAGCAGTTTGTTTAACCTCGTGTCCTGCTCCAGCCCCAGACAGCGTGAGATGCTTCAAAGAAACACGCAGGCTCCCCTGCAGCCACCACATGTAATACCCTGAGTAATAACCTGCCTGCATGAAAAGTTTCCCTCCTAATCTCCAGCAGTTAGTTATGCCAGGAAGCCTGAGTATTTTAAATCCCCTGTATCTTATCCTAGGTAAGCATGGATGTTTTATTATCTGTATAAATGTCTAATCATATTTAAGTTCGGGAGAGCCTATCTTCAAAGTGTTGTAGCAGCATTAACTGATTATCCCATAGAAGGGGAGGGGGGCCAGTAGGCTGTTGCCATCTCTCCCTTTTCTTAAATATACAAAAAGTAAAGCATGGAGCACTTCAGTTCTGTGCCCAAAGCCAAACAATGACTTGGTATAAAAGCCAGAGTTAAAATACCGCAGTTCATGATTCACAGCCTTCCATACACGCCATAGGCCACAAAGTTCACACGCATATTGTTCACATTTAAGTAGAAAATGCGACAGCCGTATTTTCTTGATTATTTTCTACTTATTGACAGCCCTGATGCAATTGATGAAAAATATCATTTGTTACTGGTTAGACTACAACATCTTTTTCTGGAGGTAGCCCAGACTGACCGCGTTAAGTCTGTGTTGACTCTCCACAATTTCAGTGTAGGCAGTATTAAAAAACAAAAATTATCACAAGGTGCATTTTGAATAGGTACTGCCTTTCGTCTCACTTCTGCTCAGTACTTGTCACAAGGCAGCCTCAGCGAGCCCAGAAACTCTGTAAACTACAATGCTACAAAAAATAATTATGAGAAAGAAAAAGATATGTGTAATTTAAACTTTTTAACGGATATGCTCAACTCTTTGTGTCCTTTTCTGCGGTTCCCTTTTGGAAAAGAATATTTAATCATCTAACGCAACATCATAGGTGATGATATCAAACACCAAGAAACACTTAAACCACGCTGGTCCTAAATTAAATTGGTATTCTCCAGACAGTAATTGGGAAACATGAACTTGGCTTGAAATACTTTAAATATTGTATAGCTACACTAAAAAGTGGTAATACATTAGGAAGATCAGCAAAAAAAAAGGTACTTTCACAAGTGGGTAAACTCCAGAAGAAAACAACTGCACAGCTTTGATTTATTTGGAGGCTTAAATCCATACACACATACCTGGCTAGGGACTTAGCTATTTCAAAGAGAGAATCATACCGGTGAGCCATCGTGACAAAGAAGAAAGAATTGGCATTAGACATGTAGGCAGAACTATTCAAACATCTCAGTATCCTCTTGCATCTATGTATTTAACTCTGGTTTCTAAATCCGCCCCAAAGCAGCACGGAAAAAATTGATCTGCCATACACACCACTCAATGACAAACACAGCCAAGGCATTTATATCTGCATTTGAAAAGCTACGTTTATTTCATAATCGTGTGGTGAGAATGACAAAGACACAAGCAGCGTCAGCTTGAACCATCTTGAATCACAACTGGCATTCGCTGTAAAACAAAAAAATCCCCCCAAACCAGTACAGTTATTGGTCAATGTTCCTCTCTGCTTTTGCTATCTATCAGACTGCAATAAATTGTTAGATTGTGGTAGACTGATGAAAAACATTTAGGAAAAAAAAAAAAAAGAAGATTCCTTTTGAACTTTTCCTAGCTCAGTTGTATAGGATCCCAAGAACAAGAATGTTTAACTCTTATTGTTTCAAAACCAGGACTTTTAGGTCTCAGCCTATCTTTTTTACAGCTGACATACGTGCATATTATTTTGTAACAAAGAAACCTGTCATCTGTATTGGACTGTTTATTACTTTGACAACTTGATTTTGACTTTTTCTGCATGATTTGCCAAGATTAACTTTTATTTACAGGGTTTTATGTTCTAAGATGAGGTGAAAGTAGGAACAGCAAATAGATCTTTTCCCCTGACATCTCCAATAATTTTACCTGGTCAAATGTTTGGTTACATAGAGCTGCAGTAAAAAAGCATGATTAGTACACTCCCCTGTGGATTATGAACAGAAAGCATGTGTTGGGCTTGCACATAGACTGTGATTTACACACAGTCACATATAAAGGTATTTGCTTTGTCTCTCCACTGTCTTTAGTGCCCTTTTCTCATTAAAAAAGATAGATACGAACAGATAATGAAATTAATCTGTCCTACAAAACACAGATCTGGCTTTTGAAACAAACCTACTTACCAAAGTACTGGAAACCAGCTCTCAGAGATGCTCTTACAAAAACAAAATGTGCTGTGATTACACAGTTTGTTTGTGAGCCTCATTATACAGAACATCATGGTGATGGATTTTGTAGGATCAGATAAAAATATTAGCAAAAATAGTTCGGTAATCTATTGTCAGGATAATGGTTTTGAGGTTTCATGCATGGCATAAAAAGGCAATTCACTGTAGAACTATCAGCATGAACTGGATTTTAACAAAGACTGAAGAGAAATTTCAGATTCCATAGGAATACAGTGAGCAAACACAGAGTCAGCAGTTGAAATGACTGTATAATAACTATGCCACTCTTCCCACCTTTAAGAGTGAAAACAGCAGGGCTTTTTTATACTGAATTTTGTTATTCTAAAGCATATGCGACAAAATGATCTATTTGCATCAGGTGCCTGTTCATCATAAAAGTACTTAGTACAAAGCAAAAGGAATAGCAAATTAGTTTAAATGAATGCAGCTCTTCCTCAAATGCTCCCTTAAAGGAGCTTCGCCAGATTTATCCTTTGCTCTTGGGAGCTTTCCCGCTTGGGAAAATCCCAGAGACGCGAGGGCTTTTGGAGCCCTCTTTGGAGAGGAGCGGAGCTCGGCATGGCGCGGCCCGGCCGGCTCAGCAGATGGCAGCCTTCTCTCTGGCTCGAGAGGCGCCGCGCTCGGCCCAGCCGCCGGCGCCGTGAGAAAACGGGAAGAGCGGAAAACGGCGGAACCGGGACTCCCGGGACTTTTCCGTCAGGGCCTGTGGCAGAGGCTGGTGCCGTGGCACGCAGCTCTTGCAGGGCGAGCTGCAAGAGGAATCCCGGGAAAGACCACGAGGAATCCGCGGAGTGTCCTTTGCAAGAGGCCCCTTTGGGGCGGAAAGTTATCTAGCTCTGGCTGGAAAGCGTGCAGCGTGTACGGAGCATAACATACATCCTGCAGCCAGGATTTCAGCCCTTTTCCGCTCTACCTTTTAAGCACTATTCAGCGCAGCAAATTTAAGAAGATGGTCATTCACCACCTTGCTACCCCTGCTAGATTTGCTGGGATCTGAAAAAACGACCAGCCACGTTTAAGGCAATTTTAGGGCTTACTAGTGAGCACAGGAAGACTTCCACTAATTGCTGGACTACTGAAGATTTGAAATTAGAATCCCTTCAAATAAGGATCTCTTTAGAGATAAAATAGATGTGCAGTTTATTATCATTTCTTCCTGTTGGTTTTATTGCTGTCTACCTCTGCTGGTTACAGACTTTTTATCTGAAACACAGTGGAGCTAATGCCGTCCTGGAGGACATATATAAAGTAATCAATAGTTTGTGATCATCTGGTTTCAGTAATAAGTGCCATGACAGGTTATATGTAAGGTGAGCACATTTTCAAAATAAAAAAGGGGCACTTTCGTGGCAGTATTTTCTACAATCATGAAATACTCGAGTGCTCTGCATTCTGGCTCCTTTCTTTGATCTGCTCTGTCTGGGTCAGAAATGCTTCACCTGGAGCAGATCAAAGAAAGTCTGAGCAATGCTTCTTCCTCCCGAACCCATCTCTCCTTCACTTCCCTCTTCTCTGTGGTGCTAGAAATCACAAAAAGAGGGGAAATGAAGGGATCCCTCCCCCACAGGCCACATCTCCTCCAATCTCAAGAGCAGAATTTTATGTCTTGATCAGGCAGGAGCATCAGGTCACGACGCTCGTATTGCAGCGTTGCCACTCAGTAAGTAGTGACAAGCTTTTAGGGAACTTACACTCTCGCTAAAAAGTTAAGCACATTAAGTCTGTCTGTGGTCAGAGTGGAGCAAGGATGTAGCAAATCTGTCTATGCAAATATGGAGCTGATAGGAACAGAAGGTAGAATGGAGAGTTTGAGACAGGATTATTGGTTGTTATTAAAAAAAAATCCTCCAACAAAAACTATTTGAATGAAAATGTGAAAATGAAAATTTTAAACATTCTGAAAGGGCTTAAATATCAGAACATCTAAAAAACCTGGCACTGTTCCAATGAAATAGGTACTGTGATATCTGGTCACTTTAGTTATAGACAATACGGCAAAAAAATAATGAATACAAAACAAAAAAACCAACAACAACAAAAAGCCACATTTTCCCATCAGTAGAAAACAATGAAATAACGATACATTGACTGAGTGACTGTAAAGTTGGGAATATTCTACTAGATTATCAAACTAAATATATTTTTGGAAGAGAGGGGGAATAGAAAACTTCAAAAAAAATAGAATGGTGTTTTAATTATTATTAGAAGTGAGGTGGCTAGAAAAAATAAATTTCCTCCAAAATCTCTTTTCTAAAAGATACATTGATAAATCAAACTCTGACATGTCTCTATATTTTTTATTCCCACAGCCGATTAAAATAGAGGCTTACTCAGCAGGAAAAAAAAAAGGAATACTTTCAAACAGAGTGCTTCTGATCTGTGAAATCCATAGCAAAGTGTAGTAAAATTCCTTGCAAATAGCTTCGCCCCAGCCAGTTTAAGTGATAGCTTGCCTGCGAGTGACGGATAGCAGGGATGTCTTGCTGGCATTCCCCGGCTCCGAGGGAACAGCAGCGTGGGGAGCGGTGGCTGCGGGCCAGCAGTGGAGCAGTTAACTACGAGCAAGGGGAGCTCTCTGCAGGAACGGGAGCTCTCAGGGGGTTTGCCACAATCTTTCTTTAGGGAGAAAAATCCCCAGAAATGGACCTTGCTTTAGCTCGGCTGGTGGTGAAGGCAGCTTTCTTTTGTATCTGCAATTGGTTGCATTTCTGGGCTTCACTTGCAAGAACTTCTTCGATACGAACATATAACGAATTTTAAGCAATGGTTAATATGTATAAATCATACAAATCATGTATTTAATATTACTTTTATTTGTAAATTTAAATTTCAAAAATAAGTGTCGTTTCAATGGCATTTATAACTAAAACCAGTTGATCACAAATGCACACGTAGAATATGTGCACCATTTAAGAATAGCTTGAATTATAAGAATTGAAGACAGTGGATGAAACTTTGCTCCTGGTTAGTACATCTTACCTCAGAAGCCAGTTGGATAAATAAATGCTGTGAGCGTAAGCATCATTTGGATTGTAGCTTTGAATTGGCGGTTAGAAACATCAGAAGAGAGTGAAATTGCATGCTCCAGAATGAGATAAAAGGCAGTGACAGGTGCTTCACTTTAAAAAGTGATTATTATATATAGTTAATATAGTTATAAAACTATATTAAAATAGTTTTTAAATTTTTTTTTAATAAAAAATAATCTCTGTTCTAGAAGACTAGGACTTAGAAATTTGATCAGCAGACCAGGTAGGTCAGAACTGGGCTGCTCTTCTCAGTTTTTGCAAAAGTCATAGTTCAGACTCATCTTTTCCTAAGTAGCTCATTCTGTGTCTAAATTTGCCACTGGTTGAAGGGAGGGATACCGGACTCTCTAGTCCTGACTGGCATACATTCAAAACCAAACCGGTACTCGGTTCTGTGTGAAAGACAAACTAGGTCAAATCCTTGAAACACTGGAACTGTACATACATTTGGAAACTGTGGCTCCTCTTTAACATAGAGATCCCTAGGACTGTCCAATAGTAAGTTAAATAGTAACCTTTTTTTTTCAGCTGACATTGGTTCCTTTTCTCAAAAATCACTTTGAAGGACAAAAACTGCAATATTTCCTAGAATACATTTTTTAACAATATTTTCACATCTATAGAAAATGTATCATTGAAATGAAATTTCACTTCCATGTATGAAATGATAACTATACCAAGGCATGAATGGGCTCTTTATTCTGAAAAAAAGACTAGCGAAAGAGAGACAGAGACAGAGAGAGAAAGGATGTCCTACAAGTACCACTCGAAAATATTTCCATAGCAATCAATCTGTTACATTTTTGCACTTATTTGCTATCTTCAAATGCAAAGTTTTCTACTCCATTTACTTGCTATAGTTCAAAAAATTATTTTGGCTCTTCTAATTATATCATTTAAAGGCCACATGAAGCTGAGATTAATAATTCATGTTAATATCCTGATACAACAGTGTGTCTTTTGCCTAGGTATAATTCACAAATATCAGATGTCTTACAACTCCCAGAGTGGGTATGTGGGTG
>VZSV01000028.1:6307619-6346662 GCA_013398735.1 Nothocercus julius | reverse complement strand
TGGCATTACATAATGCAATGTATGCCACATGCCCATTCTTACTAAACTGATATATGTATGTTTAAATATTTCATTATTATTTTCATTATTATTTCATAATTAAATACCTTGTTGTAAAATTGCCATGTGATGGAATTTAATATGGTCAGTTTAAGAAAACAAGATGCTACTAGTTAAATAAACCTATCTGCAAGAATTATTTAAAATCTGAATTCCCTATTGCTTCTATTTCTCTAGGCTATACAAAATTGTATAAATGAGGAAATAGCACCAAAGATCTATTAGTAATAGTTATTTCCTAATTGCAGTGGGAAGCATCCTGCATGTTTAAATAAATATTGTTAACTCTGACCTCTTGGTTTGCCAAGACTGATAAGGCAATTGTTTGACCTATATGAAGAGCATACAGTATGCATGGACTGAAAGCAGCAGGAAAACAGGAAACAATAAATCAGAAATTAGAGCACTGATTGTTGTAGCTAATTACATCAGACTTCTGCTTAATTTCTCACTCTGTCATTCTAACCTGATTTGCTTGCCAACAGACTTTGCAAATTGCTGGTGTCACGTACATACAGCAAATAATAATCTTTAGTTACTATGATTGACAAATGAATGAGAAGGAGAACATAGTTTATTATAGAAGAATGAACTGTGACACACACCAGATACCTGCTCAGATGCTTTTTTAATTCACTTACCTAGATATACTGCATGATACATTTTGCCAGGACCATAGGTTTTGGCATCACAACGGATTAATTGAATCTGTGGCTTGGTTTGATAATGCTGGACAAAGAAGAAAAAAATGAGACTATAAACAGAGAAAAATGGAATGGATTGATTTCCACAGCAAGAAAGATGAAGTGGTAACTAGACCATTTAAATTGAATTCTGAAAATAATACTCTTAGAATTAGGCAGATTAATCAGCATGTTGTTTAATCTTGACATGGTTGTCTTCATACAGATATCTTGGTGTCCTTATTACTGGCTCTTTTTACATTACTGCACTTTTAAACTACAGTATATTTCCTTGCTCTACTTCATCACTACTTCATCAACATCTTCAGCTGGTATAAATTAGCACAGACAGCTTCCTTGAAAACAGTGGAGCTGTACTGGACATTTTACCACGGCTGGGAATATTTGATGGAACATAAATAATTTTCAGGAGTCTAAATTCTGCTTCCCAGTTCAATGATTTGTCCCTTCTCATCTGAACAAAACTCATTAACTCAGTAGCAGTGTCATCAATACACAGTCTTTCTGTAAGATGCATGTTTTCTCCTTAGGTCAGCAGGTTGCTCACGGTGTTTTGCAACTTCAGGCCATGCTATGACACTTTCATGCCCTTGATGACAGAGATATCCACTTTTCTCAGTGATGTCTGTTAAAATCCCATCAGCACGAAGGCTAGCAGAGCCAACCAGACAGAGTGGAGCAGTACCAGAGGATTAATCATCGTTGCCTATGCTTTGTATATTAAGTATTCTGAAGCTGCACACACGATTTAGCAAAGGAGCATCTGGAAAAAAAAAATCTCTAGCTAAGCCTAATGTTTTATTCACATGGTATACCCATATATCATCTTCGCCTAACACTATTTCAGGTATTACTGATTATCTTCTCAACAACTAAAATCACGTCAGCTTGATCTCTCTATTTATTTATTTGTTTATTGATTTATGTTTCTGGGTAACTTTGTAAGAGTCAAGCCCTAGAAGTTAGCCAGCTTGCTGAGTTTCTTATCTATGTATTTCCAAAGATCTCCCATTCTCTCCCTGGAGGGCCACGAGATCCCCTCAGCTGGCTGCCATGGCCCAGTAGTTCATACTGGTCTGCAGTGCTTGTGAGGTTGGTAGGACTTTCCAAGTGCTCTCTTTCTCCCTACATGAGACTAATACAATTCTCCTTCATCCAGAAATTTGTAGACTACAGTATGGTGGCAGGGTCTGTTCTGTAGTGCTCCCTCTCTAGGAGTCAATTTTAGAACAGTTACACCTGAAGCACTGGGTGCTACAATATGTGATTTCTATCTGCAATTACAAATTTCAACGATCAAGTTGCTTTCTTGAGCTATGATAATTTTTAATGATTTACAACACTTAAATCCTGGCTCTTCCCAAGCACCACACATTTATTTAGATCTTTCTCCCTACTCACTTTGTTCATAGTTTACTCAAACATTCTTTACTGTAACCACTTCATTTTCTCTGTCCCTTTGCCTCATTTCTAGTTTGTTTTAATGGATTGACAATCAGATCATTTAACCCTAGGAACCAAAAAAAAAATTGATGTCTGAAATACAGGGAATATGCATGCAAAAGGAAATTTAAGTATAATATTTAATATGCACTAAAATACACTGGCAAAACTATTGCATTATCTGTAATGATAAAGCAACAATCTCATTACAGCAGTAAGACTGTTGCTTTCTCATTGCAGATAAGGCAGCAATGAGATACTGCAGCAGTGTCTGCTGCTGCTCGGTGGAGGTGAGCCACACTAAGGCCCTTTTTTGGGGAGCCAGCTGAAAACACTGGCGTTCCCACTAGTCTTTTACCAACATAAGCACCAAGTCATGGAGCTGACCAGGCTAACAGTCCAATAATCATGGGAGACACTAACAGTATATAAGAAGGCCTGTAAAAATTCCAGTTGTTTTCTGATTTCCCTCATGTTATCTCCTCAGATTCCTGGCCGTATTTAGGAAGAAGCCAGTTCATCCATCTCCATATAGAAGACAAGCTTATTTTTGTTTATGGCATTGGTATCAAAGACGAATGCGTGGATAAAACAAACAAACAAAAGCTAATCCAAAGCCAGTTAAACTACAGCATCAGAGTTAGGAAACATGCTGGTTACCTCTTTATGCAAGGGAGCTAATAGGACTATCTGAGTATCTGAAGAGCGTTCTTAAACCTGCAGGATAGAGCTACGCTTTTATTTTAGAAATGGCAGCAATGGGTCTGTGTAACTCCTCTGCTGCTTTTCCTGTTTTCTTGTTGAAGACGTACAGCCCAGTGCTATTTAATAATTTAACAGTGAAGGAAGACACAGAGTGAACAAATTTAAGAAAATAAAGAAGTGTCTGATAAAGAAGTGTCTTTGTGTAGAACAGTCTAAGACATATACAGAAGAAAACTTCTAAACTGACTATACAGATGCAGTAGACATATCATGCATATATCATTATTTTTTCTTAAAATAAAATAAACCTGAAGAATGCAGCATGAGTCCACTTTTTTCCCCCTCATAGCCATAAGAATAGTTTTATTTCAAAAAAATGATTCAGTAAGCCTGAATTTGCCCTTTGATACTTGAAAGTGAGTGAAAGCTGAAGAATTCCTACTTTTCTTTTATTTTTCTGCTTGCTGTATGCTAACTCCCCCCTATTTTTCTATTACTAGAGATTTTGACCTTTAACATTAAAGCACAAATATCTGAAATCTGCCCTTCTGCATCAGACTCTGTACAGAAGTCCTCTAACTAGACCACCCCTTCACAGGTAAGGAAAGCCATTAAACCCTGTGAATTTTCACAGTGGATAAGCCTGGATTAATTTGACACAGGTGTTTGTGTAACGCTGTGCATGGGAACATTCACGGTGTCCCCTAGCTGTTTCTCCTGTGGTGGTCTATCTTAGTGCTCTCTGGACTCTAATCGAAAACATGTAAGAGGACCAGCTGGTGCAGGACTTTGTAGACAGATTTTGTTATGCTGTTTGTGCCACTTTGATGTATACTTTTGCTTTGCATGTGAATACATGCAGAATTAGGAGGAAAACATGAAGAGCCATATGCTGGAATTAAGTTACAACTGTCATTTTCTTACTCAATTTTACAAAAACAAGTCCTCTGTTTTGTACAAGACAAGCAAATGAAAGTGCTGTTATGAGCAGTGCAAAAATTCAGAGGCAAATCTGCCCTTATCTGCACCTAAGCAACCCCTGCTGAAGTCAGTGGCGTTGAACAGACGTAAGGGAGTTCAGAATCTGTCCATTATCTTTATTTGTATGTTACTCATTTAGGTCAATTTATACTTGATTATAAGGACAAACAAGAAGATGAGCAGCAACAGCTATCGAGCTGGATGTTAGGAGAGTACATCTATATATGTGAGAAATTAGAACTGTACCAGAAGTTGCACATGATATAGGGTAAAGTATTTCTGTGAGGAAACTCCATTATTTCAGTATCTTTTAATAGACTGAAACACTGACCAGAGCAACATTTGCAGTTAATGGGTTATCCAGCAACATTTGCAGTTAATGGGTTATCCTGAAATTGCCCAAATGTAGGTCCTGCTTATAATTATCAGGTACAAAACCCAAATGTGTGTCTTTAAAGAACACAAACAGCTTAAAATTAATCATGGGTAAAATTCAGTACATTAATATAAGAAGTGCTACCATAACTAACCCACTAGAGATGCAATAGTTATATGGGCAAGATCAAACATTGTAACAGGGAGGTAGCACCATTTTTCAAAAGGGCAAGATGAATCTTCAGGGCCTGATGATCCTCTCACAGCATTACACATTGGCAGCTAATAGAATTAGACTGCTTGTAAACTGGTATAACTGAATTGGGCTCTGTATAATCGGAAAGTTGCCGTATCACAGACCATTTTTGTTTTTACCAACAGACGGTAAAAATCCAAGGACACATCTGGAAGTTCACTTTGCAAGTGTGCTGAGAATCAGGCCGTGCCTGAAAATTATAAGTAGACATAAACCTAAGGAATAAAATATATTCTGAAGTGTATAAAGCTTAGCCTAAAACACTTGTCAAGCATGAATCTAAAAGACTGCTTATAACCATCAACAGATTAATGCAATTTAGGATTTGCCAGTCATATACATCTTGGTACTGTTTTTAGAAATATAAATAATACATAACAGCAAGACATTTCTGAGGTAAGCTTAATACTAATAAGAATATAAATAGTATAGATTAGAATAATTCAAAATCCATAAACGTTTCTGCACAGAATTGTCTCAGATATCACAAGCTCAAGCTGTCAGGTTGTCTGAATAGTAAAATTTACCACTGATATTAAACACAAGGGCAATAACCAAACAGTGGATAACCTTTCAGTTAGGCCAATTAATGATAAGGTTTACTTGCCTCTGGACTATTACATATTTCTTTATTTGTCAGATTCAAATGTATAAAACTATTTACAAGCAATGGAAACAACTAAGCAATCCAAATGGATTTAAGGAACTTTGTGTATCAGTCACTGACTTCACAGATTTGTTCAGTCTTATCTTTAAGCAGATCAGGTGATCCATTTTTTCAGGCAATATTGTAGCAAAAACTCATGGGCTTTACATATTCTTTACATATTCTTTACATATACTTTACATATTCTTGTGTTTCTTTCTTATTTACATATTCTCTACACTGAGAGAAAAAGAAATCTTTTCTACGTGGTCTGAAATGTTAGTTCTTGGAAAGATTTGTATTCCAAATTTATACCATCCCTTAAGTGAGATGCCTCATCCCGTCTTTAAGATAAGATTCCAGGCATTGCTCAGATACTTCGGTATAATTTATTGTAGCCACACAAAAGTCAGATCTAAATCCTTTTGGACCATGATGCCACAAACCTGCAGTTCAAAGTTCAAAGGGGGAGGAGGACACATGCAATTAAGTTATCACTGTTGGGATAACTGTAACCCTTGCTGTGCTTTTAGTGCTTCTGGTATCCGGAAGATTGCAAAATTATTATTTTTTTTTTCTAAAGGAGCATTGTCCTCAATGCTACCTATATTTTCATTTCATAAATCACAGCAGTTGGAATAAAATACATTCAGTCAATGATTTCCTGCCACTAAGGAAAAAAAATTCCAAAATCTTGTTTCCTGATGACTACAAACTTCTCTTGACAAACCTCCAGTGCCAAATGTGGTTTCCATTTACTGTTTTGGGATTTATTTGTCTATGCCAAAGTTCAGGTGTGCCAGCTCTTTGTAATAAGCCATTTGGATGAAAGCTTGGCTAGCTCAAAGGATTCTGATGTATTTTATTGCTGCCTTTTAAGATTATTGTTCAGAAATACCAACTCTAATTTTGAAATCAATTAGCCATGCAGTCTGATGAGGTGTTGGCCCAGCTCAGGTTCACACCCGCTGTCCACAGATTATTGTTAAGTTGAGTCAGGTCCTTAGTGCTGCTCTGCGTGCAGGCATCTGGTGTACACATGTTTGATGTCCTCACAAAATGACGCTGATGGCTTAAATTGCAAGGCTCTAATGAAGAAAGCCTAGCAAGTTTGCTGCTGTTTGCCAGCAAAACATGACTTTTACAGGGTTGTGTAAAAGTCCTTTTCCCCCTTGTTTAACTCTTCCATGTCAAGAGAATATAAATCTTCCCCGGAGTGTGCAGATTCAGCAAAGATGACAAGAATAGGACCTGTGGCTCTACCATCAATGTGCAAAACAAAAATCCCTCTTGTTTCCTGCGCCTTTGCCGCAATAGGACGGCTTTTGCTCAGCTCTGTGCTCAGAAGAGCTGTCTGCAGAGGGAAGGGCATCTTGCCTGCGCGAGCCAATGAGCTCCCCACGAGGCAGCATTGACCCTTCGCCCGGGCAGCACCGCTGGCAGCTGAGCCAAAACCAGGCGGCCCCAAGCTCCTCTGCTGAGAGGGAAGCCAGGGAAAGAATCCACAGTGGTTTATGCAGGTTTGCCATTGCAAAGTGTCTCATATTACACCAAAAAAAAAAAAAAAAAAAAAAAAAAGGGATATTTAGGGTTATTATGCATTATCTCTTTACAGGAAGGTTTTTTCTGCTTTTTTTTTTCAGTTTTGCTCATGAGATCTAAAAATGCAGCCTCAGAGATATGTATAAGTACAAACTGAAAGAAAAGAAAAGAAAAAGAAAGAGGAGCTCTTACTGGGTCCTTTTAAAGAGTACTAGAGACCTCAGTACTTACTGCCATAGCCTAAGGCTCCTTTGAAAACCAATTTTTCCTTCTTTTAACCGAAAAATACTCCAACAAGTTCACCAGGATGAACAACTGAATATCAGCACTATCAGCCATACCAGAGGAAGTGTAGCAGCAGGGATGTATGATGAGTTATTTGTGGCCATTATCATGCTAGTCTATCTCAAATGATAGATGCTAAACTACCAGGGTAATCATCTCACAAGAATTTACATGTATTGCATTGTGGCTTCAGAGTTGGAACCATTTATCAAATTTAGCCTTCCACTCAGCGCATCTGCAACATTTTGGAGAATGATAAGTACATGCAGCCTGAGCCTGATCCAGTTTTCTTCTTCTTCAAAGCCAAAACTATGATTATGCTAAACAGAACAAATATCACTGGACAAGGGGTCCAAAAAATCAACTAATCTAACTCAAAACACTTCGGATGAAAAGCATAGTTTCTATTTAGTCTAGGAGGTGAAGACAGAAACTAAATTCTCCTTATAACAAAAACTAGTTGTGACTGGTATTTTGGATGTGGAAATCTAGAATCTGTTCTGCCTTTACACTGGAAATCAAAGTCATAATTATATCATGGGTATAATTTTCCTCTCCTGAATTTTTCCCTGTTTTGATACACCATCCATTTCATGATGTTTTATATTAATGTAGCTTTTCTTTAAGATCAAGTCTGAGAAATATCAATTTACAGCTTCTTGAAACAAGTAGGGTTTCAGTTTCTTCTTTCAGTTTCTTCCAGCTGGTAATTTCATCCAATCATCTATTGTAATTGTTATGAATATCATACCCCTGTCACGGAAGGAAATTCTATAAGAGACGATGCATTTTCACTTTTATGCTCTATTAGTGTTTCTTTTAGTCTTATAAATGTGTGAAATATTATGCTGATGGCACCAGATAATATACTGGAAAATGGTTGCATACAGTGCATTATATGCACTTTTTTATTTCCTGCTTTTTAATTCAGAATGATAATCTCTCATCTTGTAAAAAAAAAATAAAAAAGACAAATCAAATTGTGCTAATATGAAGGTTTATGGGCCAAAAGTTTGAAAAGAGTAGGACTCTTGAGCTGGTTCAGTCCAGACATACTAACAGTCATGCTAAAGAAAAAAATACGGTTTACAGAGTACACTCACTAACATAGTCATGCAGAATATCAATATTCATCATGCAGGAATCAAGGCCTTTCCTTGTGCCCTATCCTCCTAATACGAATGCTCCAAAAGGAGTATGTGAAAAGAAGAACTGGGGAAAAGGATGGAAGCCCCAGCTGAGGAACAGCTACACCAGAGGAAAGTTAAAGGGGACAGGGCAAAAATCAATTACTGTTAATGGGAATTGCCCCCTTCATTAACTCCCTCACAGTTAAGTATGAGAAAAGCAAATAGTCATGACCCTGAGAATGTAATAGCTACTCTGAGGGAACCTGATGGTCTGTATAGCTCAGTATCCTGCCCCAAAGATGGTCACTAGCAGACACGCAGGGAGACACGTGGGAAACAAGGAATCACAGAATGATCTGATACGGCCTCTCAGCCAGTTTTCAGCAAGCATGAGCAATCTGCTACCTATAGGCTCCATACAGGCTACTGTGTTTAAGAGACATTGAGGGATCTGTCCTCCAAGAACTGGTTTAGTTACCAGTTAAGGCCACTGGTTCGTTACATGCAGAGTGAAAAAATTATGTTCTTATGTTCTGTTGTCACTATTTTTATGCACTGAGCTCTTCCATGAAGAAATAGTAAATAATCATTTATATTCACATTTTCACATAATTCTTGATTTTATAGGGCCTCTTCCATACAGTCTTTTAATTGCTGGGGTTTTCTTTCAAAGTTGAAGAATTTAATTGTCTCTAGTTTCTCTCCATACAGAAGTTACCGCATCCGTTTAATTACCCTTTATCAGTCTTTATTCTTTCTCTGGTTCTCTTTTGTAAGCGTGGTGGTGGGAGGAACAGGCTCTGTACACCAGATTCCATTTCTAACATACAACTCGACATGCCAGAAAGCAGAGCTTGTAGATCAAAAGTCCGAGAAAGCTTCACTCCAGACCAGCCAGGTCTGGCGTCACTCTGCTATCCCGTAAACAAATAACTTCTCTTTAGCATCCCGGAAGGTATACTAAGGGAAGTTATATTATTTAAGATACCCTAAAATTATAGATGACTGAAGGGAAAAATGAAGTTCTGCCAAAATTTCATTTTTTTAAAAAAAATGATTAGTAAATTTCATTTCAGTTGGGGCAGGAAAAAAAAAAAAAAGATATGTAAATGAAAACAGTTTGGCTCCTCCTGTGTCAACAGCAGAATAGTTTAGTTAGTTTTCCTAGTTCCTTTTAGTCTATCAAACATTAGTCTTTTTAAAGTGAATTTATTAAGAGGCTTTAATATTTTTATTGAGATTATATAATCTTCAATAGTGTTCAGTTAGTTTACGTTTCACTTAAATCCATTTACTTTACTGTTAGTCAGGCGTGTGGTTCAGATAATATGTAACACCAACATAACTGGCAGACTCATTGAATGCCTAATGATAATAATAATAATAGTAGTGTGGACCAAATTGCTAAGGTTGAAACTGTTTGACATAACAGATTTTTTACAATTACATAGGGCTTCAGGGTAAATTTTGGTAAGATTACAGAAATCCCATTATGATATTTCCTCAGAATCATTTTTATACAGTTTGGCAGCTGAAAACCCTGCTTGGTCTCAAACACATACCAGGGAGACCACCACCTGACTAGCATTGCCATGACTTATTGTTTGGCTCATTACTATTTCAAGCTTGACTCAGGAGCTTTAAAATATTTAAGACATATAGTGGTGCATAATAATTTCGGTGGAAGCCTCGGAGTATTTCAGTGCATTTCAGGCAAACTTGAGATTCTGTTATAGGAAAGCGCCTTCTCTTTAGTGAAAAGAATTCCTTCCTAGTGAGTAGCAAAGTTCACTACCTTCACATTTCACAACAGAACCACAGGGAAAGTCAGAATCTGGGAGCTTTGCCTGTTTACTAGCTGTTCATATCCGAATGGACAGCTATGTTTGGGGTGATGGAAGCCAGTCTCTCAAATGTTTCATCCCATGCTATGTGTTAAATACAGATTCTGGCTTTCCTGCAAGGTAAACACAGCAGAGCAAATAAGGGGACTGAAGATAGTCTTTCACTAGAATCTCAGCTCATTCTGCTGGTCTCTAGGACACAGCCTGACACTTAAAATCTTTTTTTTTTTTTTTTACTTCAGAATTTTTCTTGATATTGGCTCCCTAATGCCTGTCCCCTTTTTTTTTTTTTTTCACTTATTTTTTATTCATTCCCCACCTTACCTGGGAATGTTTCTGCATTACATAGGCAGGCCAGCTTGCTGAGTTATATGCCAGTTGCCTCCCAAACAAATATGTTTTCCATGAGAAATTGTAACATAACATTTTTAGTAGGAATAATATTTTATTGATTTAGGGGTATTTGGTTGTTTATAAAAAGCTGTACAAACTGAACTAACAAATCATATCAGTATGTCTGTTGAGGTGTTTCTGAAATGTTCTTATTACTCTCTTTCAAAATGATCTTTCATATTGATGATACTTTGCTGCAAACTTGTAACACAATAAATGACAGCACTCCTTTTATCTGTAAACCACTTTTTATTGATTGGACTTTGTGCTTTGCAAAGACTGCTTTGTAAATTCCTAGCTGGGCTTTACTAGAATTTGACCTGAATTAGGTTAGTCTGTACAGTTCTCCATGACTTGTGTGGCCCAAGCAACAGCTTATTTCCTGCTGAATCAAACAATAAGATAAATGCCATGCAGTAAACATTAAAAGGAGAAAAGCGTGTGAAAAATTAAAATGAGAATTTATGTACAGCGCACCCTATATAAGCCTGACCCTGTTCACATCGTAACCATTTCCAGTCCCTCAATGACATCAATCCATACAAAGTTGGGCCTCATAAAAAGAGAAAATGTGAAGGTTATGTGGCAATACACTGACAAGTTTTAATACCACCTCTCTCATAGCAAATGGCCAACATTGGCGCAGAACTGCCTGCTACTGCTGTGTGCTTACAAAAGTAAGAGCTAAAAAAAAAAGTCAAAACTCTGCAGCATAGAACATAGGTCATGACACACACATTGAAAAGTCACGACCTTCAATATTAAGGCTACAATTCTGTCCTTAACCCTCTGTACCTTATGAACAACAGCAGCTAGAGTTAGGAACCCAGTGTCACCATAAATTGAGAAGTCAGTGAGTTTGACTGCTTGGCCCCAACCCTAATGTCACGCAAATGCTGTTTTGTTGTGCCTTTAATACAATAAAGGACTAATTCCTCAGAAATCAAGGATATAAGTCACGTAAATGAAAACCTGTAAATTATGTCAGTAATCCATAACTCATACAACTGATTTGGAAACCAGAGCCTTATGGTTCAGAAAGAAGTAATTGCTTTATTAACTCCCATTTATCAGTATAAAACTGGCTAATTTAACTGACTGACTGATTTATATATTGATACTTTAAATTTGGCTCAACATCCTAATTTAATAAGGGGATCACATATGGATGTTTAAAAATATATTACTTTCTAGTTGGTTGATACTCTAAGCATGCCCTTATTAAGACAGATTATCTCCTTTCCCTTGTTCTCTTAAGAGAAGGACAAAACAAATTATATAACTCATTCATTCTATCTGACAGGAAGGCCATGTTTCCATATAACCCCCTCTCTCGTAATATATTGAATGCACGGCTAACCACATCATTCATTCTCTCTTTAACATCCATGATGTCATAATCTTTTGCAGCAGGAGGGGGGTATTCCTGCCTGCAGCCTCTTGGAAATCGCCACAGGGAGTCAGACTACTGAAGCACAGGCAAGCAATAAATCTACCAGGTACATCTGAAACAAAAGTTGGGAAGGAAAACTGATATGGATTTATACACATCTCACTCTTTTTTTTTCCCACAAGCAAGGCCTCAGTTCCATGTTAAGAGCTGAATCATTCACAAATGAAGATTTGCTTTGAAAATATTCAATAGTTCCCTTGAAATTGCAAAATATTTTTTTTTAAAAAAAGGATTGACACTAGCAGTCATGATAATATGCTCCTCAAGAGAGAGACACTGGTTAGGATCCTAATGAACATATTCATTGGATATTGGTTTTAAATAAGCAGCAGCTGTAAAACCAGGAGTTATAATCTTTGCAGACAAGATTATAGTCAGTATATGATATACAACCACAGATGTATAATAAGCAATTAAAAGAGAAACATCTTAGCACTTAGTTTCTGTTTTTTCAGAATTAACACTGTTCTGAAATACGGCAGTGTCAGCATGAGGCTGTGCGAGGGTTAAGGTGGATAGTGCTGTGCCAATTAGCAAGTGATCAGTAACTTTGATCATTTCTACAGCTTTATATGCATTGCAACTCACACAATTGCCCAGCCAAGTGTCTATTTCAGAGTACCAGACCTGAAGATTTGAGTAATACAGGATTTGGCTGTAGCCTATAGACTAAGTCTATAGGATAAGACTCAAGCACATGGACTTTGACTACAGAATCAGGCTCAGCCAAACTCCAAAGAATAACAAGATAGAGGTAGTATCAGGTAGCAATTTGTGTTGAATAATGGCTTAAAATGTCCCATCTATATTTCATGCTATCATCTAACAGGCAATTTTATTCCAGAACACGTTTTAAAATATGATGGTATTTTCTTAGGAAATCAAGACTTTTTTTCAGTCCTTCCTTCTAGTGATTTAAGCTCAAGATGCTTCCTGACTTCAAACCTTAATAGCAGATGATTAGAACAATGGGAAAATTCACTTTCTGAAGTTAAGCCAAGTTCCAAAAGAAATCTTTCAATTTTGATCCCATGTTTTTTAATGTAAGCCACAATATGTGTTTTGGTACTATTTTGTAATACAGAGAGCCTACTCAGTCCCAGCACATCACAGTCCTTTCTTGGTGGTGCTTCTAATTTCATGTATCTGGGCTTAATGGGCCCTACCTCTGCTGAAGCTGGAGTTAGCCAGTATAAACAGTATAAAAAGAAGAATTAAGCCTTCAGATTTTGTCCTTTCATGCCTACAGAGCCATCTGATCGGGATGAGGGAAAGAAAGTCTAGCTTATAATTCAGTTCCTTGGCTTTAAAATCCATGTGCACTCCATAATACTGTTTAATCTTTACATCCCCATAATGATAAAAATCATATAACACAGCGGAATTCAGTATTTATTATATTACCTTACTCTTCCTCTTTCACTCTCTCCATTTTCTACAGCATTTGTTCTTCCTAGCCATATGGTACACACACATTTCCCTTAACATATGCTGTACATCCTTGTTTGGTGAATGTGAAAAATAAATGCCTGATTAGAACCAGAATGCCAGTAATGAAACAAAGTGGTCATTATTCCTTATAAAATAATCACTGAGATGGACTTCCTAATATTCTCCTCTTCTTGCCTGCATCAGGAGGAGTGTAGTCAGCAGGTCAAGGGAGGTGATGCTGCCTCTCTCCTCAGCACTGGTGAGACGGCACCTGGAGTATTGGGTGCAGTTCTGGGCTCCCCAGCACAAGAGGGACGTGGAGCTTCTAGACAGGGTCCAGCATAGAGCAACAAAGATGATTAAGGGACTCGAGCATCTATCATGTGAGGAAAGACTAAGCAAGCTGGGCCTGTTTAGCCTGGAGAACAGAAGACTGAGAGGAGATCTGATCAATACATACATATATAAGTACCTTAGGGGAGAATGTAGGGACGATGGTGCCAAACTCTTCTCTCTGGTGGCCAGTGACAGGATAAGGGATCATGGGTACAAACTGAAATTCAGGATGTTCCATCTCCATGTGAGGCAGAACTTCTTTCCTGTGAGGGTGCCAGAGCCCTGGCACAGGCTGCCCAGAGAGGCTGTGGAGTCTCCTTCTCTGGAGACCTTCCCAACCCGCCTGGCTGCCACCCTGTGCCCCGTGCTCTGGGTGCCCCTGCTGGAGCAGGGGGGTTGGACTGGATGATCTCTAGAGGTCCCTTCCAACCTCAAGCATTCTGGGATTCTGGGATTTGGGGATTCTCAATGGGTATTTCCTCAGTAACAATAGGCTGGTTGCTGAATTGGATTGGTAACTGAGAAAGATGAAAAATTGAAAAGGATTAAGGTTGAGAAAGATGCCAAAATTTGGACTTTTTATCTGAAGACACCACAGGGTGTTTGACAGATGCCTAAAGTTTACCAAAAAGCCATTTTCTTCCTCTTTGTAATGACTTCTGCTGTGTTCATATGGAAAATTACAGTGAAAGTAGTGTGCAATTTAAACAGAGGTAAGTCTGCAACAAAAGCACTGATTTCAGATGGTACTGAAGGCTTGCAAGAAAATAACACGGCTGTGTCTGATCACATATCATCAGCAAATGTCTCACTTGCATTCAAGTGTTCCGCAGTTCAAAGCTGGTTCTGCAGCCTCCCAGAGCACTGTTGCACTCACAGTGCAGCAGAGTCATCTTGTATTTATCAGGAGTGAACGGCTGCCGGCAGCTGAAAGGTCTGTGGTTTTGGTGAGCATACTTCAGTGTTGCCCATCATGTATTCACTCTAGAGAGTGGCACACATTTTTCTCCCATCCCTAGAAAAACTGTTTCCGATCTAATTAAAACATGTTTCAGATCTGATTTCTCATATTATAATTTTCAGTACATATATATATATAAACAAGGACAAGGAAATTTTGAAATTAAAAAAAAATCTGAAGAAGTTTTATCTTTTTTTTTTATTTAATGAATTTTTGTCAGAAAGAGCATATTTTCCTGAATGACAAAAAAAAAGGCTTAAGAAAATAATCCTCTCTGAGGGGGCTTGTTAAGAAAATAAGCAATTCTTTTAGCAATAGCACATTGACAAATGATTTTTTATTATTATGATTTTTTTTAAAAAGCATATTATTTTCTCTGCTCCTTTTTTTAAAAACAGTCCAAAAATGTAGTTGGCCCACAAATTTTTCCACTTACAGTAACTCACTGTCCTTGGTCAACTGGGCGCAGCGTTCCTGCAATTAGCTGCACAGCTCTCCTGTGGACTTTTGACTGCATGGGCCCAACAGGATTTTGAATTTGCTTTAGCTTTGTTAAAACCGAAAATGATCCTTTTCCAAATGCGTGATGGCCACTGACCCAATGAAAACATTGTCATATAAAGCAAAACATGGGCAGTTACTTTCACACATGTTACGATGTCCCTAGATTTACTTTAAACAGCGAGACGCACTTTTCACTCATTGAATTCATAATAGGAGGAAATTTTTTCAGGGAAAATAAATAAAGAGAAGACATTGTATGTCAAAAGTTTTGTTCAAAAACTCTGTTTCAGAAAACAGTGCACACTTCAGAAAGTGTGCAATTTTGGTGAAGTTTTAATGTTCTCAGTTCCTTGTATAAACCTCTCCAAACAAATTATATCCTACATCTTCAAGGATGGCAGCTGTAATTCTCACAGCACAAGCTTCTCTTTTCATTCACACCCTGATATATATTCCACTGAAATGAAACAAAGGTATCATTGGCTTCAGCAAACTTTGGACAAGCCTTCAAAGTCATCTTTAAACACAGTTAGACTATATATACCGGTTGAATTACTTGCATAAAGAATGTACCAACGAAATGCATATATTGTAGAAGATCAACAGGAAAAAAAGAAGAAAACGTTTATAAAATTTACTAGCAAACAACAAGGACATACAAGAGCAGAACAACAAGAGCAGAAAAAGGATCAGATATAAGAGCTCTTCTTTAGGACTTAGAAGAGATGAATTTAAGGCCTCACTTCGCTAAAGACTTCCTATGTGATCTTATATCACTCTCCTCTGCTTCTGTTCTCCTTCTGTAGGAAAGAAGAATGCTTCTGCATTTCTAAAATGAAATGGATACGTTTACTGAAAATGGTAGCGTGTTCCAATGCTGCGATAAGAGGCAGTTCAAGGAGGGCTCCAGAAGAAGCAGCAAGACTGGCACTAGCTCTAAGTCTCCTTTACCCTCCCCTGCATCCTTTGTAACCCAGGAGTTGCAAGGCCACAACCAGCCCTCTGGAGGGCCCAGGTTCAGTTCTTCCTAGCATTCTGAGAACCCTTGAGACATTTCTGGGATCATGCACCTTGGAAAGAAAATGGTTTCTGAGCTGATTCTCTTGTTCTTGTCTTTTTTGATGGAAAATAATAATAATAATAAAGGCTGTAAAATTGAATGCAAATAAAATTCAAATAGAATTCAAGGGCCTCTCCTGCTGTGAAATCAGACAGAAAACAATGAGAACACTTTTTAAGAAATATTGGGATCTGATACTTATGGCATCTTAAACATCAAGACTTATGTCACAAATGCAGGACAGCACAAACATATAGGCTTTTAATTACATAAAGCAGGACAACATATTCCTAGTCTTACACAGATTCATGTTTCCACTGGTATTGATTTTGCCACTTGTGCTTAATGCTACGTATGTGCCTTAGTGTCTTACTGAAACAGAGGCCAAAGAGGATTCAGGAAAAGTCTTTAGAAAATAGAGGTCTATGTCTCTAAATAGACACAATGCTGACACATTTCACATTAAAAAGTCACTCAATGGAGTACATTAATGGTTTTAGAAGCAGGGAGAGGATCCCAGGCCTCCTCCTCATCCTGCTGGGACACAGTCTTTACATTATTCTGTCTCTGGTCATTGTCCTGAGCATTCACACAGAATCACAGAATCACAGAATGGTTAAAGTTGGAAGGGACCTCTAGAGATCATCTAGTCCAACCACCCTGCTCAATCAGGGACAGTGCTGTCCTGGGAAGAGCACCATCCTATTTCTCCAGCTGGGGCAGCCACTCTTCTGGGGAAGTAAACAGAAAGGCTGGAGGAACAATTAAACCTGAATGCATCTTTTGGAAGAATTCTCTGGCCACTAGGCCATAAGAGAAAGCTGTACCACCACCATCAGCATATGCATCAGCAGCATATTTTACTCCTATAAAAATGACTGTGTCCAAACTCAGAGTAACTGCTGCAATTAAGGCCTTCCCCATGAAGCTCTCTGGAGACCGAATGACAAAAACTGCTCACTCAGACAACACAGCGGCAAGTCCACGAACGTTTGCCAGTGCAGGCTTACGCCCTTTCACTTCAGACTTCACTTATATTCCACTTTAGTTGGAGATTCTTTAAAAGTTTATTTGTATCTAGTGCTTAGTCCCCTCTTGAATAATCAGAGTTGATTTACTCATTGACTTAAGCTTTTATCCAGTGGTATTCTTGTATGTGGGTGGTACAAACTTATGACCTCTGAACACATACCTCTTTGGAATGATCTTACAGATTTATCTGATTTACTTTTTTTCTTTCTTTCTTTCTCTAAGGGCTAGCATCCCTCACTTTACATCTTAAAATATCAATCGTAAGACAATTTCATATATTGCATTATTTATGATAACACCTGTAGTGCTAAGATAGAATCCAAGGTGAATCTTTTCTCTGTAGGAACATGATGATACATATTGATGTTAGCAGTAATCACAACAGCCTAGCTGAACTGCTCTTTGCACAGCAGACATGGAGGGGTAACTTGCATTTAACATTTCCCAGAAAACAATGACTCACTAGAGGAAAGAACAGCCACGGACATAGCATGTCCAGGCACTGCAGATTACCCAAGTTACTCTGCTTCTGTGCCGACATCCTGAAACCAACCCAAGTTTATGATTTGTTTGGTCAGGCTCAGCCTAACCGATTAGTCTTAAAATTCACCAGTAACAGAATAACTAACTCTCACGCTAGTCATTGAACAAAGAACACTACAAAGAGATAATACCTAAATTAAGTTATTAACAAATAAATTGGGGAAAGGCCTCCAGCACAATCCTGTGTTTGCTATTCTCTACTCTGCAGCTCTGCCAGGTGTCTTTCACAATTAGACATAGAGAGCTCTCCATCTTTTACATAAGAGTCAATGCTTTCCAGGATGAAAATCTCTCTGATATTTATAACTTTGTCTCACTTAGGCCTTTCTGCCCAGCAAGGCTGTCCCTGTTATTCCCAGGAAGACCCAGTAGCCCTTGTGGGATACTCTGCCATGCTGTCGATGCTCCCCCTGCTGACAGCAATCAATCTGGAAACATGAGAAACCACTGCAAGGGCTCGAGGGAACAGCCCTTTGGAGGAATTCATGGGAGAAGGAAACAGAAAGAGTGGAGGCAGCCTTGAGCAGGAGGCGATGGGCGAAACCAGGGAACAGAGCAGCACAACATCCGTAATCATTCAACCACATTCCCGAGGCGTTCTGCACTTGAAACCTGATCTTCCTAGGAAACCCCGAGAAGGAAGGCTGCAAAAAGGTGGCTGGGGCTTTGAAGCTTATCGCATTTGCATTTGCACTTTCAACATTTTTGGAAAGAACTTACAAGGAGAACAAGAATTCTCTTGCAGCTGGGAACTTACATGGTCTATGGGAGACCAAGATTACAATTCTGCTCTGTATCAAGCAGATAAGGCACTAAAGGCCAGCTAAGCATCCAAAGCAACAAGTTAGTGACAATGAGGTTTTCTTTCTTATGTCTTTAAAACTGAACCCAAAACCTTGCAATGCTTGTTAACATCTGTACTCATTTACAAGTTGAATTTTGTTGTTTCAGAATTTCATATTCTGTCTCCCTTCATCACCTTCCCCTCAAAATATATGTTTCACTGGAAACCCAGACAAGCTCGTGAAGCTCAAATTTCCTTTTTTCTCAAGCAAAATCATGAAATCTACAGCTTTAAAAGCCAACCCGTCTTCAGTGATTCACATACAGTCTACCTTCCTCCTCTATCACTAGTTCAACGGGTAAAGGATTGTATTACATAACTAAAGGAATCCAGCAATGTTGATAAATTTCTTGAGGACCAGCCTTTCAATTCCCAAAGCCTTTTAAAAACTTCGGAAACACACAACATTGCCGCTCATGTCACCGAAACGCAGCTCCTGACCTCCGCGGCTGCGTCTGTAATTGCACGGCCGCTCAGCTCCCCGCCTCACACCCCGAGCAATGTGTTCCCCTCCAAGGAGGGAAGCGCAGCTGTACGCTAAATAAAGCTGGCGTTGTCCAATTAAAATGACAGAGAGCGGAGAGGGCTGCTTACTGCGCCTCAGGGCAATGCTGCCCTGGAGAATTGGGGATTTATCCCCATCTCTGACACAAAGGACCGTGGGCACCCCAAGTTTTTGCCCAGATGAGCACTGTGCTTCGCTCATTTGCCAGCCAAACCAAAGGTGGGATTTTTCCCCTAGCTTCGGACATTTGCTTGTAAATATTTATTTTGGGGGATGAGATAAATGGCACCCTATTTCTCTCCACTGACTAAAAAGTAAATGTAAACACTCATACCTCAGGAGTGACATTTATTTCTGCTGTGATCCCCATGGTGGGATCTGAGTTTCACTCTCTGCACTGTCTAGGCGTGGGGCACAGAAGCACCAGCCCGTATGCTAAGGATCCCACAGCGTTTGTGACAGCTACAGAAGGCCAGGGACAGCAACACACACAAGCTATGGACAATTTATATCTGCAAGCCCAAATCAGCTGCCAGTGTGCATGTTGGGTACTTCCTAGTAAACAGATGGTAAGGATCAACAGATTTGCTGCTAACTATAAAATCAGCATCTCATACTTTGTATGTTGGGCACCAGTGCATTCCCATTAATGGCATCCTTGTCCTCTGCAGTGCAATGCAAAGCAGTGATATACCAAATATCTGTGAGATATCTTGGATAGCTATGTACAGTGATGCTTGTGTGGCATATGCATACCTTTTTAATAAGTTACCTACCTGTATTTTGCTGTTTCAGAACTAGTGAATTTTTTTATTGCTTTATATATACATATATATATAGTTATATTAGCCATGACAGAAAACTTTATAACACAAAATATTTATCCTGGAAGTTCATGTCACCAAGAGCAGTGGTCAGCTTTTGATAAAGCTTTATTGAAAACTGTCAAAATAAAGAGTTCCACCACCAAAATTGCACCTCGTCCAGTTATGAGAGTATTCAGTTAAGATACAGGAGATCCTAGTTCAATGCCCTGCTCCAGAACACAACAGAGCAGTAACTTGAACCTGAGTCTTTCACATTCCAGCTAAATGCCCAGAAATCTTTGTTTTCCTGCCAGCTCTAATCTAAGTGGAAAGAGATGGAAAGAGAGCACATTAACTACGTGTGGTTGCAATGAACAGTTTTATATACGGCAGTAAAACTGTGAGAGTTTCAGCTTAGATATACTTGACACATAGTCTAGTTTTGCAAAACACAACTTCAAGAAAAAGAGAGAAAATACGGAGCTGTGTTGTTTTTACAGACCATTCACTAAACTTAGCATTAAAACCTTTGGTGGGAAAGGTAGAATCTGTCTTTTCCTGTCACAATACTCTGCTACCATCACTGAATTTTGTTTAGAATAATATGGCCTTAATGCCCCCATCTCCTGTAGAATTGCTCAGACTGGTAGTTGATTAGAGCAGAGAGAGGTGCCAGTATTATCTGTGTTAGTGCTCCAGAGGTCATCCTACACTAACAAGCCCGCCCCGGCCAGGGCTGACAGAATCCAGCTGTTGAGCCTTCAGCTGAATTAGAAGAATCCACTTAATGCCAGGGATGTGTCTCAAAAGATTAACTATTCTAACTAGTTACTTTCCACCTCTGCAAAAGTGTCTGGCTCATCATTATTGTCCTCTTTTTAGCAGGAGCCTATGGTATACATGAAACCATTTACCTCTTTAACCTTATGAACTCTAAGGCACCAAATACACTTACGTTAGACGCATAAAACAGAGTTTTAAATTCACCGATTTCTGCTCAAAAGCGATCTAATATACCGGCGCAACAGAAGGTAAAGTTTCATTTCAAAGAAATACACATATACCTTTTATATATTAAAGCGGTTTACCAGACATTTCATACTTGCCGTATTTAGTGATTTAACAGTGGTGAGTCACCACCTAAATGATAAGAGGATGGCCCAAAATATACTTGCAGTCATTGACAGCACTGAAATAATGTAGTTTTACAGCCAACTTTCTCACAGAGACTTAATGTTGAAATATCTTTTAAAAAGCATAATGTCATATACATTAGTTATGAGGTTCTTCCTTTGAATCTCCTACTAGCCTGAAACTTTTTCCCTGTTCACTTTGCACTTTCTTATGGTGGCTATTATTTTGTTTTATTTTTTTCTTTTTAACAGGGTACAACTCAATGCAGCTTGCTTGTTTGCATGGAAGCATCCGTGGGAATGTCGGCGGTGCTGTGGGAATACAGATTTATTACTTGGCCAGTAGAGGGTACTAGAGTTTTCTAATGCCTCCCCAGACCCGAAGGAAAACAATTGCAGGGTCAAAGCCTACCTAGAGTTTTGTTCCATTTCCTAGTGAGTCTGATATTTTTGTTTGTTTGTTTGTTTTTTGTTTTGGAATTCTTGCAGTATATTAGACAGGAAGGATCTCCAATTTTCTTGCGTTCAAATGGTCTTGTTTAACTAAAAAAAAAAAAAAAAAGCTGTTTGAAGAGATATTTACAGTTGAATGTGGTTTAAAAATGTAGAGATTTTAGTTGCATGAGAGTTTCTGGGGAATTTTAGCACTTCTTGGACTCTTTTGAATAATATGTTTTTAGAAAGCTAGAGGAGATTTTCAAAGAGCACGAGGAAATTTGTGAATCCAGTGAGAAATGAATTTGAGAATTCAAGAAAGGCCTCTACTTTTGTGAGGCATTATCATTTGTGAATTTGTGGGAAGTCCTATTTGAGAAATGGACTCTAGTTCTTTTTATCTATATTCAATTCTGCTGATAAAGCTGATGCTTAAGATATGAACTCAGCCCAAGCTTCTAAATTTATGGCCTGATGAAAATAGCATTAAAGTGCTAAATGCGAGAGGGAGATCTGACTCTCCTTAGCTTGCTCCCTAAGAGAAACAATAGTATATAAAGCATGCTGCAATACAAGGGAAGGGGTTTCCTTTTCTGCTTGTTTTGTTGTTTATTACATTAAAAATCCAAATCTTGCCTATGAAGTTTTTCCTCAAATCCATTCCAGCGGTTGGAGAGCCAGTGGGATCATGACACCGCAAAAAACAAGCAAGTGAGATTTAAGTGAATAAGATGGGAAGAGATCTTCAGTTATTCAGTGATTTTAATGACATAAAGGAGCGTATCATCATGTAGTCTGACTTCTTACATAACAGAGACCATGGAATTTCACCCCGTAATTCCTGTACTGCATCCAATAAAAATATGGTTGAATTACAGCATAGTATTTAGAAAGGCATCTGGTCTTGATTTTAGGAGTCCGGGTGAAATGTTTGCTCCTAATACTCAGGTCATTCTAAAACGGGATGCAGGAGCCTAATTCACTTAGGCATTTAATATTTTAATTGTATCTTTTAAAAATGGTTGACATGATTAATATGGAACCATAATCATATACAACTTACTGCCAGCTTAATGTTCCTTAAAATATTTTTTCATAGAGGGAGGAAAACATCAAGATACTGCTGCTTATTAAGCCTTATAAGTCAGCATTCATCTCTTCTTTATCCTTTTCAAAATGTTTCTTTTTCATTAGAAGTCATAGATAATAATTTATTACAACTATAGGTGGTTGACTAACACAACACATAAAACAAAAGAAGGAATACAAATCAGGAACCCACTGAAATCTGTTGTTATGATTTCAAAATGAAAATGATTAAAAATAGATTAGTGGCAGATGCTAAATTCTGTCTCTATAGTTCTGGCACATGTAAAAACCTCAAGAACCAATGTCATCAGGGCCTGTACCAGGCCAGCCAACTCTGAGAACAGTACCTACATCCAGAAGTTAGCAATTCATATATACTCATTTCTCTGCACAGATCCCCGTGAGGTTTCTGTAGCTTTTAGTCTAAATTCTAAGACAGCTTCTAGAGTTGTAGTGGACCAGGCATATGCAAGCGAACTTAAAATGCACGCAAAATAATATATCTTAGCACTAAGGCTGGGTGAAATGCAGAGATCTAACCCCCATTTTTATCTGGAAAAAAAAAAAAAAAGGTTTACTTAATCAGAGCGGATGACTTTGTGTGGAGAAGCATATGCTTACTCTGTGTGCTATTCAGCAATCTTTAAGCACTACTCAGGTAGGGAAATACTGAAATACTTTTCCCTCTGCTCACCAGCCCATCAGGGAATTCCTCCAGGCACTGCCTTTCTCAAGAGCCTCTCCTCCGCAGGTACGAAGAGCAAGGCGGATGAGAGACGGTGCCATCAAGTTTATCATCTAACTTACACTCGATGTGAGGCACGAGGAAAGAGCAAATCTTAAACAACAAAAGCTCTGCACTAACACGCACTTAAAAAGAAAAGTGAAGGAGCTTTTCCCATCCCTGTTGCGACGGGTGCCCAGGTGAAGGCATAGAGCAGCACGGGAGGAGCAAAGTGAGTCACCTCCGCGCAGCTCCGCGGCTGCAGGAGCGCAGCTAGTGACGGGGCAAGAGCCAGCGAGGGCCCTGCAGAGCTGCCCACGCAGCCCCCCGTGCCTGCCCACCCAGGCGCAGCCCCAGGGCGCCGGCAGCCCCAGTGCTGGCAGGACGAGATACCGAAGGGTCTGCCGGCCTCTGCCTGGCCTTACCCAGCACGGGTGGTAGGTGATAGGAAAGCACAAGTCTTCATAAAGGGTTACACAGCTACGTGAATTGGAGATTAAAGTGGAAGTCTCAGTAAGTAAAATGAGTTATGGAAAAATCCCATGCCATGAACAAATATACCACATATATACAAATTGCCCTTCAAAATGGAATAAGAATGAAGTTCTTCCATTTTTATTGGAGTTGTTTAGGATTTGGTCAGTTATTTTGTGAGAAATTGCTAGAGAGTAGGTGACAAAAATCCTATTACTAATATCATTTGCCTGATTTATATCTTTTTTTCCCAGCCCAAATCTTTGCTTGCTCTACAGAGAATTAAAGCAAGAATAGTACTTGAAATTAGTAATTGCTCTCAGGATATCTCTATAAATTGACTAATAGACATGACTTTTCCCCAGGGTTGGGGACACTTAGGCTTTGTTATATAAATCACATTTTGATAATATATCACATTTAATATATTTTTTTAAATATTTGCTTAGAAAAAAATACCTCAAAAGATAGGAAATATAAAATTCACAAAACAAGAATTTATATTTAATCCACTATTTTGAAAGTTTGCACCTATTTTGTTTATGAAAGCAAAGGACTCCAATATAAGATGGAACTTGAGAGCCAAGTTACCTGAGCAGAAATCAGAAAATTTTTATAAAGTTACATCATGTAATTCTACCCTTGCTAATACTGAGGATTACAATATAAACATACAAAGAGATGGCTATAGCTTGGAAAGAGTCATTATCACACCAGTGATTCAAAAAGAGCTTTCAACTATAACTCAATATTGAAATTCACGTAAGTAGGAATTTTGCTTATGATTAATGGCTTCCGGATAATCCCAATAAAACCCATTTAATCAGAAGAAAGAGATGGTTGAACAGAAATATTTCATGTTTACATTTCATGTTTTTTTTCTCACGGTTTATTTTGTAGGAAAGTAAAGTGTTGAACTGGAAAATAAAACAGGTTAAATGTTAACTTAACAAAAGCCACATGATATTATTTATGGATCGCCATGGTGTTTTGTTATTATATTTTTAATTGATCCTCCATTACTCGCAGCTATGTGACTATAGTTTGTGCTGTTATGTTGTCAGGCTTCTGATAATGGGAAGGACTGTTTGTTTAGACTGTGTAGCTCTTCACTTTAATTCACTCTGGCTCCAGTGTGACATGTTAAAACTCCTTTCAACAGAAAATCAAAATTTCCCAGAAAGACTTAAAAGAGCAACCCCTTGTGAACTGAAATTATCTCCTCTTAAAGCTAATTACTTTAGTATACTTAAGAAAGTAGAGCTATAGGAAATCTGGTTCTTTATACTCCTTCCTTTTTCATTAAATGCCTCGGGTCAATACAAATGATGATTGTTTGCTTTTATTACACCTTTTTCATTATTCATTTACATGTCTGTGAAAGGACATAAAACCAAAATAATCCAACAAATTAGGAGCAATTTTTTTTGAGACAAGCATTCATAACTAAAAAACAAACAGAAATATTTTCACCTTTCAGTTTATTTTATTTAAAAGAAAGTACTGTGAGGTTTCCATTTACTAGGAAGCTTTAAAGCATTAATGAGTCTCTCAGGGCAGTTATTGCAAGTAAATATGGAATGCTTCCAAAATTAAATACATTCTACTATTTTCTGTTAACCAAAGGCTGGATTTAGGAAACAAAGAAAAATATGCATCAAAGGCTGTTTGTCCCTAAAAGCAACACTAGATTCCACATTCTGTGCCATCTTTCAAAAGAGAGTGCACCCAGTATTATTAGCAGGCAATGGCAGGGTAGCTGTTTCCCCCAGCTTAGAGTAGATCCCTTACCAACTGACCCAAGTGTAATTTAGGAAATCATTTTAAAGCTCAACAGCCATGGGTTTTATGACTTCACAGGAGCTCTCTTTTATAAGGGCCAACCTGGGAGACAAGGCAAGAAATTCTCGTATTCCCAAACCTGCAGTCCACACAGCAACCCGCAGTTTGGGCAGCGTGCTACCAAATCCCGGGATAAAGAAGAGGAAGGACCACAAGGAGGCTGTGTAGCGGGGCATCTCTTTCCACACACGTTTCCACCAATCTCTGCAAGTGCTATTATTATCCAATGGCAAACATTTTGGTGTGAAAGAGGTACTCATTTCCCAGGGCTGTTCCCTCCCTACTGGCACTACTCGACGCGGCTCTCGATTTGGGTGATTCAGCCATGAACACGCAGCCCCCCCCACACGCTCTCAGACCGGCCTTGGGTTCATCCTTGTCTAAATATGTATTTCTGAGGCACTGTCAAATGCATTTGCTTCCGCCCACCCTGTGCTTGGTTTTAGCAGTTGCATGCAAACAGTTGAGTCATAAAAACAAATCGGGAATGCTATGGAAAAATTCATCTTCTTTGAAATGAACGAACAATAGGTCAGTATTCCCACACTTTCCCTAATCCTGGATTATCCTTAAAAAAGACTAACCACCACTCTCTGACATTGCTTTTCAGGCCAAGGAAAAAAAAGATGCAAAGGTTTTAAAACAAGGATTTTAAATACTATTTTCTTTGTTATTGTCATGGAAATGAATAAAAACACTGACACAGCAAATAAGGCTTAAATTAAAGCACAGACATTTTCCTCCAAGGAAACAAAAGAGAGTCCTGTCTGTATATTATGACAAACTTATCACTCTCATCTCTATCTGCTTGTCTGTTAATTGCCCCGTTGCCATTTGTCAAGGCACAAGGATTCCTTCTGGCCAAAGTAGCAAAATTAAATCTCTAAATATCACAGTAATTTTCAAAATCTTTCCAGTAATATCATTCCTCATCCTAGACTTTGCTTATACAGTCTTCCCTTTTTTTACACAAAGCTATTGCTAGATTGTAAGCAATTTGCTATGCTAGATAGCTCCACTAGACTGGCTAGTTTTTGTACACTTTCCTGATAAATATCAGCACTGATCTCCTGGGGAGAAAAAAAAAAAAGATGAAATAAATTTGGTGTAGAACAAAACAGTATATTCAGTACAAAACATCTATAAGAAAATTTTCCTTATACTTCTTTAGACGTAGGCTGATGATCTGCAGAGATTTGCAACTCACTCTAAACTCTTGGTATTTGACTCAGGATTTTCTACATATCAGAAAACCTTTTAAGGCAAAAAAATTTTGTAAACATTGGTTTTGATGTCATCTTGCAGAAATGAATATCACAGTTAATTGCACAGGATAAGAATTTTCCTTATCAGCTTTGGCTGCTTCACCTTTTGGTTCCACTCTTTCCTCTAGTGGGGATGAGAATGATACTTCCTGGAATGCAGCAACGCTTTTAAGTATCATAGTATGGAGAAAAAGATTGTTTCCTTGTGATTTGTGATTTGTGATTTTAAGGGCTATACAGTTTTTATCCTTACACAATGATAATAATTTGTTCTAAATTCTCACGACTATCCTCATAGTCATATCCTTATGGTCTTTAACCACACGCATTTAAGGATTAATTTGACTAATTTTAAGAGATTATTCTTGCATGGAATGAGCTAAACATAATTTTGCACCTTGATAAAGACAATAATTAGAGTTTTCTAACTTTTGTACCTATGGGCAAAAATGATTTTAACACTGCAACACAATGATTGATATCACAATTTTTAGAATAATTACATACTTGGCATGCAAGCAGAGAATTAATGTCTTTCATTTCATATCGCAGAGCTAGATTAAGAAGAGTCATGTTTTTGAAGAGGATCAGAACACCAACTTATATGAAGAGGAAGAAATGCAACTTACAACAGAAGAAGAATGTTACAAGAAAGTTTAAAAATTATCTTGAAAGAACTGTCCAAAAATTTGATGTACAGACTAAACAGCTCCCTTTTGTTCAAGGATGAACATTCACAACTAATGTATAGCCACTGTATACTGATGTTGCCAGTAATCCACATTTCTCCGTGACTAACTTGCATCCATTAGTTAAACCCAGCGTTCTTGCAGTCCTGATCTCTGCAGGAAACAAAACTAGATTAGACTAAACTAAAATCATTTATGGTATTACAGTTTTGGTTTATTATTTGAATTTTTTGGAAAATTTGTATGGCTGCACACACACACACTTAAACAATATCATGTACTTTCTCATAGGCTGCTTAAGAGAGGACTTGGTGTGGAATGTTGTAAAAATGATTTAAGAGATAAGATTACTAAAAAGCATAGTAAGATTACTGTGCTAAAAATAAGCATCTAGTAGAGTTCTGTATAATAGATTTGAAGTTACAGACATCAAAAATCAGATATAGGCAGACATGCAAAGCCCTGACAAGAGTGTGAAGCTTCACACTCTTCACTCTTTCTTTGCAAAGGCAATCTGGGGTATATTAGTTCTATAATAGCCATTAGTCTTGTACATTTTCAGAATGCTTTCACAAGCATTTAGACACCATGGTAGGAAGTTCTTTAAAATACAAGAAAGATCAAGGGAAGGGCAGATGGAACTGAAGTAACATAGCAGCAAGCAGTGG
Source organism: Nothocercus julius (assembly GCA_013398735.1). NCBI lineage: Eukaryota > Metazoa > Chordata > Aves > Tinamiformes > Tinamidae > Nothocercus > Nothocercus julius. The sequence goes on along the minus strand of VZSV01000028.1, from coordinate 6,318,504 downwards.
CTGGTGACATATGAAGGTGACAGGACTGTTGCTTGTCATTAAGCAAGTCGCCTAAATTTCAGACAGACTAGGAAACATGTTCATTTAATTCTTTGTTTTGCTACTGAATAAAATGTACTTTATTGTACATTTTGATATTCTGTTTTGCAGTAAGAAGACCTTAGCACCCACTTCTGAGTGATGTAAGGCAGGACTAGCTCACGACAGTGTCATGTCTAGCTTTGAACTAGACAACTCATTTTTAATCTCAAAGGGCCTTAGATGAGGATGGAGAAAATAACAGATATATCTGCTGCAATTTCTGCTTTTGGCAGATCTCTTGGAGGAAGACTGGATTTCTATTGCGTGCATGTTTGTAGCTGGAGCTGAGGGAGGGATAGGCTTCCAGCAACGGTGAAGTCTGAGGGCAGCTGGAATATAGCTCCATAAATGCTGCAACAGCATCCAGAAATGTATGTGGTATGGCTCTGAAACGGTGCTGGGGTGATGAGGCAAATCTTACGCACAGTTATTATTGTCCTTTCTTTCTGCACTTCACCTTAACTTTTTGCTGAAACAAATTCTGAAGCTCCATTGCTTCACAGTATTTCAGAAAGTAAAATGCAGGATTAAACCTCTACATTACCATAAAGAAATCTCTGAAAAAATCTTGCAGTTAGCACACAAGAAACATTTTTAAAATACAAACTTTGTAAATACTATTTGAAATGGCTTTAATTAAAACATTCTGGAGGCTAGATTTAATAGTATCCCCTCTTCTAAATTTTTGTTATGCTCAACTATGCATTTAAACTTAAATATTGAACATCAGTAGAAAACATTCCTACACGCTTAATTGCAATAGTCCTGCCCAACCAATTCACGTTTCTCATTCCGTACTCTCATGGTTAGAGTAATCACAGCAGAGCCATCTGTTTTCCTCCAAGTTTGGTGAGGAAAGAAAAAAAAAATTCTCAGTTCTTTTCAAATTCTTTTGAGCCCTTTCAAAAAAGAAACACTGGGGTCATCAAAAACAGCAGTACTGCAGTCCATGTGCTATTAGCTGTCGGCCTTCCGTAATTGGTAAGAGCAAACATTTGAAGCCTCAGTGGTATCAACGCTATCAGTGTTAGAAGAAACCTCCTTAAGTCTTGTTCAGCTCATGGTGCTGTTACAACTACAGGCGTGAAAGATTAACCGATAGCCCTTTCCACCTATATTTGTGTTGATGTTGTCCTTCCTAACATCAGCTCACCTGCTCCTAAGTGAGCAGCTATTTTCCTGCTTGAGGACTGCCCATTGCCGAGATACGAACAAATACTTTAGAATATGTTCAGGAACTATCCCATCTAACTCCTGGATGTTTCCTGGGCTGCTCAAGCTGTCTGATCTTGCACTGCCCAAGCAGAGAAGCTCAGAGTTTCCAGTGGAAGTCCACATGTCCTACTCCTCCCTCCTTTGGCTCAAACAAAGCATGAGGGTTACATGATTACTCTCATCAACCTTATTTTCCTCTGACTTTCACTGGTATCCTTTCCATTATCCAACATAAGCTGATTATTTTGACAATTATTAGGCCTTAGAGAGTTGGGCTGATGATCTTTTTAATCTTCACTGTCAGTGAAAGAATGGGCCAATTTTTCTAACAATATTTTCCCCCAGATATTCCATCCTGCTATTCAGCTAGCTTTGGAGATGGCTTTTTTTTTTTTTTTTTTTTTTTTTTTAGCTTAATGAAAAAAAAAGGGGGAAATAAATTTTAATTAGAGAAATATGGTGTTAGTGTAGGAATATGACATGTCATTATTTTTCAGCTTTCTGCTTTAAATTTCCTAGTGTCACTCAACTTCCAGTTTATTTACAACACTGCTATAATCAATCACTTTAGCTGATCACTTTAGCTGCATACAGAAATGAGATGATTTCAGCAAGTCTACAGCTTATATTGATATGAAATACACAGCTCAGCAAGAAGGTCAACATGGCTCAAAACGGGATTATCAAGAGTTTCCCATGTAACTACATCCACACTAGGGGCACGTTGCTAATACAGTCTGCTAGGGAAAGCCTTTCAGGCAGCACTGACCTCAGGCAATCCTTGAATACCAAGGAAGATCTCGAGCCAGAGCCCTAACCTAAAGGAAAGAAAAGCCCTTCTCTAACAGCCTGCTTCCCAGCTCAGTCCCAGTTTCCATCCCTTGTCCTTTGCCTTTCCCATCTTTCCACAGCACAACTGCCCTTGTGAATCCTGCATCTCTGGTTTGAGCACATCCTCACTCGGAAGTGCAGCTCCCAGAGTGCATTTTGTTGCTGCAGAGTAGACGCAGGGGCTATAAGCACTGGCACAAGGAAGAAGCTTCACCAAGTGAGCTCATACGTAAGCTCTGACTCAACAAGACGGGAGCGAGAATCCGAGGTGCTTTACCATTCTGCTGAAACAGAAAAGCTTTACTTTTGCCTAGGTTCTGCCCTCTGTCTGAGTCAAATTTACTCTCAGCCTTTGAGCTTTGGGTATTCACCTGAAACTCCCCAGTTACTTCTCACGTCTATAGAAATTTAGAAATTTAAATGGTCCACATAACTTTTATGCTATTACTAAAATAAAAACTTTCACTGTAGTCCAACAAAATACGAGGAATAACAGGGATGGAAACATAGCATTTGTCAGCAGAGAAGCGGTTAAATGAAATAAAAGCTATGCCCCTGCAGTGCGTGGACACCACAACCTGGTGGAAGCTCACAACCAGGGGGTGGTGTTGCTGATAAGACACTGCCTAAATTCTCATTAAAAGCCTCCGTGCTGGTCTTTTGAGACCAGACTCCAAGAGGTTTTTTGATAGCAGATCCAGATGCAGATTCTGGCCTGCACCTATTCAATATTTGCATCAATTTTCCAAGTAAATAAATGTGATTTCAGAGCTGTCGAAATCTAAGAGGACATAGTTACAGGAGTAGAAGCATGGAGTAAGCGCAGCGCACAGCAACAGCACCGGTACCTCTGCTAGGGCAGTCGCACCCCCTCGCGACCCGCTCGTGCCGGCTGCTCACGGTGCTGTGCAACAGTCTCGCTTAAGTGACACCTGGTCACACCTCATCTCGCCTCCCTCTCTCTCCGCTTTGCTGGGAAAGTATGGAGCACAGCAGGGAGAGGCAGTGAACTGCCACAAAGCAAAGCGTCGCAGGAAGTGCTTTGGAGGAGATGGCTGGCAGTTTTACATAGGATGCAGTATAAGGTTTGGCAACATAGGAATTTTATGTCCTGAGTAAAAGAGTTTAAAGACACTATTAAAAAAAAAAATAGGCTATGTATTAGTCCATTCTTTTCTTTTTTTTTTTTTTTTCCCAGCAGAATTAAAGTTTATTTGTTTTCAATAACCTGAAAATGTAAGATTTACTCTCCATACCTTCAAAGCAAGACCTTTTGGCACAAAAGCATGATTCTGCTCGCTCTCCAGCTGACTAATCTCGAAGTAACTGCTAAATTACTCAGTGTCTACCTCTGTTAAGTGATTGAATCACCCCAAACAAGGCTCCACGTTATAAAAAAGAAGCCATACTAAAGGAGAGGGAATGATGTTTCATAACCTCGACATGTCAGCAGAACCCCTTGCACCAAGACCACAGCTTACAGGCTCTTAGTCAACATAGCATAAACGTCTGGAAATAACTCCCACTGAAAATATTGATATGAAATTGCAACAACTGCATTGAAACAAACACTGGAAATCAGAAAAAAGTAGTTATGAAATGACCTCTTTTACCTACCATCTGTATAGGAGCATATGTTGTACCTGCACCATCTGTGGATAAAGCTTCACTGCAATTTAAAGTGTAAAAGCCATTATATTTTCTGTCAGGAGTCAGGACTCCCTAGTGTACACTAATGTGCAACATGCTATGTTGCTCTAACGTTCGAATGTATGTGCACATATGTCAGCCCTTACCAAGGCTCACTAAGGCATTGTCAGGCAGATGTTATTTTGCCAGGTGTGCTTTTGTAAAGCTTACAGCCGGATAACTTTCCTCCAGAGGGGATGCTAAAACTGGAGATGGGCAAACCTCAAAATGTTTACAGGTTCACTTAAATAAGCATCCAAAAGTCTGGAAGCTTATCTAAACCAACTCAAGCCCTCAAAAACTATAGACCTCATAGAACACATTCTCCCAAGTTTTGCATTATCACAAAGACTATATGTTTTTCTCTCAACAATTTTCCATTACAGTTTGCAGATTATTTAATCAGATATTTGCAAGCTACAAAATGAGCTTTCAGTTTTGCCTGAAGCTTCAGGTCAGTTTTATCTTATCCAAACAGAGGACTTCAAGGACCAGGTTGTGTTCTAATTGAAATATGTGGAAAATATCTCACTGGTTTGAAAAAAAAAAAAAAAAAGATTTGGCCTATGCATCTAACAAAATATGCTAAACACAAAAAGTAGAACACTTTATAGAACTAAAGCCTTACCCCTCCATGTGTTTCGGCAGAGGAGAAAGGACATTGCCACCAACATGACTGCTGCAAAAGTCATCTTTCCATTCTTTTGTGAGAGCTAAATTTGTAATTTGGGAGGGCTCAATAGAAGGGCTGCCTTTTTTTGCTATAAAACAGCAACTTAAACAGAAAAAAAGTTAAGTCTGCAATTGACTATGAACTTTCATTCTAATAGCAGTTTGGACCTTGCTGTGGAAGTTGAGAAATTTGGATTTGCTCTGGAAATTCTTCCTTTTGCTTTTCCACAGCAAAAAAAAACAAATCTTCCTGTTACAGGTTGTAAAAGTTTTAAGCATGTTAGACAAATTATAAGTGATTTTTTCTAGGCAATAGAAAAGGCGACTGGAATTGAGGGAATGATTTGCAATGGATCAAAATATACATCTTATTTCTATATTTATGAAATACCCTTCAGTGGAAGCAAAAAGAGATGATGGAAAAGTAGTCAACATAATAAAACAGTTCTTTTTAAGTCACTAGTGAGTTGACTCAAAACAATGTGCTATAAATATTAGCTATTCATTATCCCATGTTGGCAACATCTGAAAAAAAAAATGCTTTATTTTGTAATCATTCAAGAACTCTTAAAATAAGTGCAATATTGTTTCTGGGACATTTCAGTTTTTGTGAATAAATTTTTGTCTGCAAAAAGAGATATTTCCCAAAACAGTATGCAAAAATTGTGCAAAAAGACTCAAATTGCCAGAATTATTTACTGTGAAATGCTAGCAATAGTAAACATTTGCAGAATATTTTTGTAGCATGGAAATAATTCAGTTAGAACCAAAATAGAGAGCATTAACTCAATCAGAATGAGTAAAAATACACTGATTTCTACAGGACACGAATGGTCACTAGAAGAAAACAATCTGGAAACAACATACATGTGCAAATAGAAGTTACACAGTTTGGCGTACTCTTGGCTATGTTCATACCTATCCAGTAGAACCTGAACAGACCTTATAGGATGTCCTCTCTTCCTGTACACAATTCTCAAAGGGCTTAATACTACTACCCTTCATCAACCTATTTACCATATTAGCTATATGCAGATGACCAAGAACTCTGTAGACTCTTCTCATTTAACACAGTCCTATTCCTTTAGTATTTTAATGCGGATTTAAACCTGGATAGAGCTAAGTAAAAGAAGATTGAAATACCATTGAGAAGATAGTAAAGTGCCTGAAGAACCACTTTGCCTTCTGCTGAGAATAAATCCATGAATAAACAGTGTAGCCCTGAGGTCATGATGAGGTCTTCACTGACACTAATTCCTCAAGAGAGGAAGCATGTTGATCAGTCTTCAGCTAGCAAGATATATTCATAGGCATTATTTTTTTATTAACCTGCTTACATTAATTCACGTGGTGTTTATCCTAATACTAGACTCCTGTTATCTAGTCTAGATAGATCTCTACAAGAATATGAGAGGAGATTACAAGCGGTTGCAGAAGACTCTTTCCCTGTCTTGAATGGCACATTCTCATTCACCTCACAAATGCTGTGTGCAAGTATGAAAGAACTCAATGAGATGAAGAGGATGTCTCAGCTACTGCTTACACACAGAAATACCTGAAAACAGCTCTGCAATCAGTTCACATCCTGCAGAAATTTTTGTTGTCCAGGAAAATAATTTGATAAGATACACTTTCCAGTTTAACTAAATTGCTTTAAAATAGCACCTAATTGACAACAAACACCTCACTGAGAGTCATAAGGCATAAAACAAATGGAAAAAAAGTGTAAGTTTTCAGTATAGAAATATTAAAAAGAGCTGTGAGTTAATGATCAACTCTCACAGCCTGCAGAATCTTTCTACTTTTAATTGGAGTCCAGCTTAAAGTAGGAAGGATGATTATTATGAAAATTTAGAACTGTTCAAAATTGCAGTGTGCTTAGGCACCTTAAAATGGGCTCATGGAGAAGCTCATTACTAGATTCCTGCTAAATTTGAAGTCCAAATAAATCCCAAGTTGTAAAGAGAACTAATTTACAGCTGCTGAATTTCTTCTGAGGCTGAAGGGTTTTGAGGGCTTTATTTATTTATCTATTCTTGCTAGATGATTTTGGATTATTTTAACAGTCATAAATTGGCCAAAGTTCAGTTAAAGCAAGCCTAAGTTCAACACTTTGTAAAAATGTAGAAAATCTTTCAGATGGTCCTGTCTGCATTTCAGATTTGTAATAAATCCCAAACCAGGTGAGTTTCAACTGGTTTTATGTTTTGTTGCCAACACTGAACACGGCTGTGGTGATTCCTTCCTAATTGGGATGGGAAGTTTGGGAGAATGTTCTATAATCTGCATCTGATTCAGATATTTCACCACTGGCACTTGCGTTATCTTACATTTTTTATGTTTTTCTCAAAAACTACAGTGCTGAAATGTAATGGTTCAGACTGGTGACATACAGTCACATTTTTAAGGATGTAGTCTAATAGTGTTATTCATAAGCCTAAGAAAATGTTGTACTTTCCTGTAGAATAAATACATTATAATCAGTATGAGAATGGAAATATATAAATAAAAACACAGTTCTTATGAACACTGATGGACTGACAGCTGTAGGAAACAAAATCCTTGTGTTCCTCTATTGAAAAAAAAAATGCATCACTTGCATTTGCTTCTTTACATAATAGAACACTGTTCTTTTCAAAGGTGGCCTCGAGTTTTAAATACAGGGTGAACCTGAAGATAAGGCTGTATTTTCAAACATGAAAGGGCTTTGCTCATCTCACTTCACAACACTCTGATTTGTTTTCTTAAATATATATATATTTTTTTTGAGGCGCTCTAGTGGGGGGGGGCTCACAAATACCTGATCAAACAATGTTTTGTTCTATCTGAATCTTACCGTAGTGAGATCTGCAAAAAAAAAAATTTTTTAAAAAAGCTATGTTTGAACAGTAGCAGTCTGGTTTTCTATCTTTATGTGCAAAACATTCTGATGCTGCCTGAAATCCTTGGTTAAACTGACAAGTAAAATAATATATTTTGCTTAGAGTTTTCATCCTTTATAATGCCATAAAACCTATAGAAAATCTTTTTCAGACTGTTCTGACGAAAAATGCAAGAATTTAGCTCATTAGCTTAGAAATTAGCTCAAACATATGTGTGCACCTGCTAAAATAATTCTCTCTGGCACTTTCCATACAGTACTACTTTACTGTGCAACACAGAGTAGGTGAATCAGCTATCTTTCAAGTAGACTTGATGGCAATTAAACTTGATGAATAGCTGCTCTAAAGTATTAGTCTTTGCTTCTTTCAAGCTTGCTATTAATATGAATTTTCAGCCAGAATGCCATGTTGTAAAACACCATGGAATCCAAAGAGGGCCAGAAGATGTTCACAACAACAAAATGAGGGTAAAGGTCATAGATCTCCTTTTAAAGAGTTGAATAAAAATGTATCAAGGGCAAAGAAGATCAGACAGAAGAGCTTCATCTTCACTGTAACAGGACTTGGGGGTTAGTCTTTGTCAAGCGGTGATGATATGGATTAGATATGTTGGGAGTGTGGCCAAGATGATTCAGGCCTTCCTCTCGTGACAGATTCCTGGGATTTATGGTGCATGCAAAATGTTTGTTCAGATAAACTTTGCTAAAAAAAAATGCAGCCCAAGCATTTAATCATGCCAGATACAAGCAAATTGGGCTAAAATACCCTGCACTAGAAATTGCAGACCACTAGGGGTCTGAGCATTTGGTCAGCGGCATGTTATTGTCTATCCATGCAACCTCCAAAGAAGTTTAAAGGAAACACCTTGAGACTTGTGTGGATTTTTATTAACCCTGCGCTGTGAATTGATGGGGTGCTGGTGAAAAACAAACACAGGCAGAGAAAACATAAGGTCTGCCTCGCACAAGAGCTCTTTATCGACAGTTTATGACATAGACTCGGCGTGGCCCAATATTGCTGCTGTGACCTTCACCTCCCCAAACTGAGGGGCGTGCTGGGACTTTGTTCACGCCGCGCAGGCCAGCCTGGCCTTGTCCTTGCGACGTTCTCCTCAGCACCGTCCCCGGATTGAATTGTGAGCGGACACACGTTCTTTCTGCCATGTCTCGGCCTAAAATTTCTGCCAGCCTCACTTGCTGAATCTACGCACAGACCTCGCGCAGGCTCGTGCCAAATCACACACGGCGGATTAGCAATGGGGTCTCCGCTAGCTAAAACCTGGAGCTTGCACCCAAATTCCACACCCACACTGGCCCAAGTTCAAAATAGGCTGCAACAGAAGAAGGGACATGTTAAGCCAATTTTTTTTTTTTATTTTATATTTTTTTTAACCAGGCACAAGGAAAAGCATTAAAAGCAGCAAAGCTGCTAATTCTTACTTCTACAGCTCTAGAGCTGCTTCAGTTTTCTGTTCCAAGTTAGCTTTCTGTTGAAAAAAGTTAAGAAGAAAGGCTGATCAGTTGAAGTCTACACACACAGATTTTTTAGTAAAGGAAAAATAAGGTTAGCTGTGATTAGAAATGTCAGCATTAAGTTTGTTAATTAAACTATCTCCCTTAATCCCTGTACACTCCTGGATATCATCTTCTGGTCTTTTCTATAGTGGCTGAATTTTCTTTCTTTGTAAACAAAACTGTCAAGAATGAAGACACGGAAAAAAAAAAACACAGAGTCTGGCTGTACACTATAAAGCTTTATAGTGGACAAAATATAAAAGATCAAGAAGAAAACTAAATTTGCTTTAATCCAACATTATCACTAGATTTCATATTCTCTAACAATACTCATTAAAACAAAATTAAACAGAGCTGTAAGCAAATAAGCGCATGCTAAATTCAAGGGGCACTTTTTCTGAGTCATCAAGACTCTCAAGAGCTACAGAGATTAAAAGCAGGCAAAAAGGGACTGTTCTCCTTACCAGAGTACTGCTAATACTTCACGCCAAGTCTGGTTGAAGAACGCAGACTGGAAATACCCTCCCAATGGTTATACCTACAGATTCTTCAAGCCAGACTTTGAGGCACGATCAACATTGTGCATTGCCAGGGCACAGTCATATTTTTGTGTCTACTCAATAAGTTCTCAATTACCAGAGCTTGACAACAAATGTTACAGAGCTCTCGTCCATGACACCTTATAATGTATAGAATTTCATGTAAGGTGTCAAAAGGCAGCAGCCAAGAAAGGACAAGCAGCTGGGACCAAAATCTGTTGAACTAGGACTTCCTACAAAATAATGAATCCACACAAACTGTAGCGTTCTTGCCCCTTCCTTTCTTGCTTTCAACCTACTCACTACAATATTTTCAATACAATATGTAATGTGTGATTATTAGAAAAAAATACAAATCATCTGTCAGAATCCTGTGATGTGATTAAAAACACAGGGGCAGTGAGTAGGTTTCTTATGGTCCATATAGTCCAATGTCTGGTTCCTAAGAGCAGTGTGCCTAAAAAACATTACAAAGTGAAGGCGGACCATGTGGTATGCTTACACTCGTTCTTATTTGGTTTGTTTTGAAGTTCCTTAGTTCTAATATTCAGAGAGATGAAAAAAAAAAAAGATGTATTTTTAGCTTCTCCATGGTATTTACAATTCTACTGGCATCATGCTCCACCTCGCAATTGTTTCTGTTCCAAAATATTTCTTTCCTTTAAAAAAGCTTTGCCTTGGTTCAAAGCAATCCTATTGTCCTTCACTGAATATTTTCCAGATCTACTCTCTTTTTTTTTAATCGAGGTGTCAGCTGGATTGATACAGCAGCATACCGAAGTCAAGAAGAGGATAAAATGATTACATTAGCTCTATACAAACAGTATCAAGAAAGCAGAACTTGGAAACATCACTAAGCAAATAGTAACCATTTTGTCTGAGAGTTTGATAAAATGAATACCGGAAAATAATGGTACCTTGTACAATTTTGATTTTTTTTGTCATATAAGAAAATTATACAGCTTTAGTAAACTTTCCACAGGACTTAAATATATAGAGAGAGTTATATATACACACACATATACAAATATATTTGTATCATGTTTTTAGCTGCTGGATAACATGGTCATGTGAAACTCAGTACAAAGCCGAGTGGATGTTTTTAAAAGATGATAACTTGGCAGTATTTTAGCTGATAAATCTCAAAATGTTCTAGGAACTCATAGACACAACTGCTTTGATTTTCATGCAATTTAAAATACAAGAAAAACCTTGCTTAAAGAAGTATCAGGTTCTCCAGACTGTTTAATGCTACTGCTGCTCCATTCTACTGCCTACATGCCTCAAAGGCAGCAAATTAATCTTAGATGTAAGTAGATAATGGCTCAGAGTCTACTAAAATTAGAGAGCTTTACAGGGCAGTCTGTGGGAAGGAGCAAAGTCTCCAGTGTGGAAGGGGGAAAAACAGGAGACACCAGAGCAATAGGCAGATAGGGAGTGAAGAGAAAGTAGTGAAAAAAAA
>VZSV01000028.1:6273077-6307608 GCA_013398735.1 Nothocercus julius | reverse complement strand
TAGATTGGAGAATTGTGAAAGAAACTTTGAAAGCAGAGGTCCAGTGTCAAAAGTCAAAACAGCAGAAAGATTAGAAACATGAACATGCAAGAATGACAGATCTTCCCTTATTCCTATCAGATGTGGAAATTGGGATGTGATCTATTGCTTTCTTGGTTTATGTAGAGAATGAAAGGAATTACTGAAGTAAAGAGTTTATGAAAAGTACACAGAAAAGTTCACGCGAAGTCTGTTGTGAACACGAAGGGAGCTTGCGGAAGTGTTATTGTTCAGACTACAGAATCAGTGTGCAATTCCTGTGTCATTCCGGTTTGAAGAACTCCTGAAATATTCTTCTATTCCTTTCAGGAAACAAATACACAAAGGAGGTAGATTGCGTATGAATAAATGCAAGAGGATGCTCCAGGTTGCTATCTCCATCTCTATATCATATTTGTCCCCTCTTCACAATGCTTAGGACACCCTAAAAGTCATGCAATTTACCAAGTGATTTTATACTAAACTCTTCTGCTTATTAAATAGTGAGAGAGCAGAAAAGAAACTCCCATTCAATCTGCAAATTAGTGCTCCTTGTCAGCAGTAGTAGGACAACAGTTTAAAAAGACATTATCTCTGACAAACTGTAGTCTGACAAACTGTAGATACAGTAGAGAAGCTTGATTTTTCAGCAATGCCTAGCTTTTCAGGAGCAAGTGTAGCTGAATCATCACACAGCACTGACTGGGACACCCATCCATGTCATTTTCTGCATGCTGTGGAGTCGATAATTCCTGCATCAATGAAGAATTGTGCTCTTGAGAAAATGAGTCTGGTGGGCTCTGACAGAAGCTGCACTAGTCATGGCACATTGTCACAGCATGAGTCATTTTTGGCTGAGTAGGTGGCCTTTCAGATCACAGAATCACTGAATCCCAGAATGGCTGAGTTTGGATGGGACCTCTAGAAATCATCTAGTCCAACTCCCCTGCTCCAGCAGGGACACCCAGAGCACTGGGCACAGGGTGGCAGCCAGGCAGGTTTGGAAGATCTCCAGAGAAGGAGACTCCTCAACCTCTCTGGGCAGCCTCTTCCAGGGTTCTGTCACCCTCACAGGAAAGAATCACATGTGTACATAACAGTTACCTGCCGAAACATTTGAGATGTGAAATTTCAGGCAGCAAGGTTCTAATGAACAGGGAAAAGTCCTATATTTTGAAGCTGGAATGTATCAATCCATGAAAAAGTATATGAAACAGGAATCACTCAGTACCCACCAAACTTAAAGTAAGCACTAGATTCACATTACATAGAGCAATTGATTTGCACTACACAATATTGAACATGTACCTCTAAGTCTACTGAATTTCAAGGCAAAAATACGGAACTTGCCAGAAGTATTGCAGAAGTGCAACTGAATAAGTAGACATTTCAGTTTTCAATAGCAGGACAACATGGACAGCTGGACAGCACTACACTGCCAAATGGCTTTACTGATTTACAATTTGTAATTTTAGGAAAGATTATCACCTGGACCGTTAAACAAAATAAGTTACGCTCCAACCATTGCTTTTAGTGGCCCAAAAAGGCATGTTTATAGCCCATCACCAAGCTCATACATTACATTGGCTTCTAAAGGTCTGGAAGAGTCTCCTACAGCTAAGTAGAATTCAATCATTAAGAAAATATTTCAAGTCATTAAAAAGAGCATATATGTCTTGGAAAACTTGATATGTAGAATTCTAGTGGAAGGAGGGGCAGCAACAACAATATTTGACTCATTAAATGTCTTCTCTGATGTAGTCTTCTAAACCGTGTATAGACACAGAGCAGTTCACGGAAACACATTTGTATCAGATTCCAGGAATTGGATTCCTTTTAGCATTCTTTGATGGAAAATAAAGGCTTGGCTGCTTACCAGATTATTTGGTCTATGATAAATGTAAAAGTTTTACAAGCTCTGATGCATTGTGGACAGTCATTCCTGAGAAATTTGATCATCACTGAGGCTATTGCAAAAAATGAAGCAGTGCTACCAGCTAAGTAACACGTGTAATTGAGGTATCAGCCTAGAGTGTACATGAGAAAATTCACTTTCAGTATGCTTTTTAGTAGTGAATGTGAATTTCAATCATATGCTTCCACAATGATCAAGGTTCCTTGCAAATAATGTGACAATGGCACATTTTCAGCTGATGATTTACCACTCCAACCTAACTATCACTTGCTGTATGTAGAGTAGACTGAATAGAAAGAATCCCCATGGCCAGCACAGTTTCCATAGTTTTATTTGCATCTTCTCTCTGCCTTATTTCTTCATCTTTTGCAACAGGCTTAAATAGTTTCCCCTAGCATTAAAGTAAGGAGGGGCTTTATCTTGGCTTCATTATTTCCAGGTTTAATATTACTGAATGGTACCAGTGTTTCCAGATCTCTGTGCAATGCTACAAAGATTTGGACTGTTCACTGCAGAATCAGAATTATTTCATTCTCCGTTTATAGTGACTTCTGTCAACACACTCTCCTACACTATTACAACACAGCATATTTACTTCAGGATGGCAATCTGGGCAGGATTCTGGTAATATAGTAGGTATACGTGCTGTAATTCAAATGTTCTTAACAATTCTTTCATAAATGGCTATTCTCATAGAGTTCATGTTGAACTTTCATCAGGGCCTTTACTAGAGTTTGTTCCTCTATCTAGCTACCTCCTTTGACAAAACTAGGGGAGAATTTGCATCCCTGAAACCTTTCTCCCACTAAAAACTTGGACCAAAATGGAAGTTGTTGAGGAAGTAGACAGAATGCCTGCTTTACTGACAGATATACAGACAGAAAGCATAGGCTTAGAAGACATTTCCTTAGGAAAATTCCAGTCCCTTTATCTCTTACTGAATGAGTCACTTTTGCCAAAAAAAAAAAAAAAAAAAAAAAAAAAAAGGTTCTGTTTTCTCTGTAAGCATTTAAGCTGTTATCCTCATATCTCTCCTTCAAAGATTTACTGTCACAGTGATTTCAGTGGAAATTCATAGAGGAAATAGGCACCCTAGGAGACATTGCTTTGCAGAGGAGACTGGTTGTCTTCAGCAGAATGATTTGCAACACACTGGCAGATTCTAGAAACACACGATGCAAGTGGATCCTCTGCTGAGTCACGACAGCAATGCAGGCTAGAGCCCCGCCTGAGAGAGGGCAATGAGATATTCTTTAAGTAAAATTAATAGATAGATCCTAGATCCAATCAGAGTTCAAGTGAACATGAAGTGTTTCAGGCTGGCTTTCAGGAGGCCTTAGAAGAAAACATCATATCAAATTTAGGCAGTCAAAACAGGTGGACCCTTCTGTTGTTTTATAACTCGTGCGATTCAAATGCATCAGTTTCCACATCACACCTGAAATGAATTCTAACAACCCCCAATGTTTCTTACACAGTTTCACTCTCGCCAAAGAAGGTAAAAGTATGTCTGGCATTCACACAGCTTGAATTATCATCTTATGGCAGCATAGCTGACATAACTAAATTAATTTGACTTAAGAAATCAGAGAAGTCTTGAACTGTTGTCTTGTAGATGACAAACCAGGGCCTTATCAGCTAAGCTACTCAGTTGCAGTCCACAGCACTCTCAAGTGTGATTTCATCTAAGTAATGTGTTGCTGAGTCTAATACCAAATGAACCTAGCACTTTATAACTTTTTTTTCTATTTAAACAAAAAGAAGATTAAACATTTATGAATAACTATTTAAGCCATTACAGTAGATTAATACTGATCATTTTCCTAAAAAATTCAGACTGATTTTAGTATTAGCTTTTTGAGCTGAAACAACTATCTTTTAACACATTTTCTACAAAGTATATGAAGACAGAAGGAAAGACTCTACACTGAACAGCACCTCACTGTTCAAGTCTGTCCAATCATTTCGCTGGACTTATTAGAGCAGTAAGGCCCAGAACAGAACAATTTAATCCTACACAAATCCTTAGCATTTCCCATTGGTTGGACACAAGCCAAATTATACAGAATTTAGGCTTTCTGAATTTGCTTCTGTTTAACCATTTTGTATGCGGACAAGTAACCTATAATATGAAGGTTTCAGTATTTTCAGTATTTCTCTGAAATATAATCTGTTCTTCTTCACGTGCGTGTGTATAAGAAAACAAAAGGCTCATCTGACCAAGGTTGTTCAAAGCCATGCATGGATCTATAATGGCTCATGTCACTCAGTAGTGCCAACACATCTGTGCTCTGAAGCAAGTGTCGTGCAAATGCAGCATTTCCTTTGAACTACTGACTAATAGTCATCTAGACAAAGTTAGTGCTCAGACTCTATGGGACATGTCATCAGCAACAGAACTAATAATTTCCTTGACCTAACAATACATGGTAAAACAACATGTAACTTACTCTTTGGTGAGAGTAGCATATTTCCCATGTCAAATCCTTAACTATCTTTAACATTTAAATTTATATTTTCAATTATTTAAATCCATTTTTTTTTTCCCCAGAAGGATCTAGGTGTTGAGAATAATACATCTCATTGAAAGTTACTGGGATTCATATTTCTCTGTCACCTTTTACAATGTGAAGTAGACTGTCATTCAGCTGAAGTTGTAAGTTAGTCATTCCAGCTCTCTGAGGTCCTGGTCTTATTTCTACAGCATTTCAAAGGATAATAGATACATCAAGCATTACAGCATGCAATGAAAATTAGCTATCATATTCTAGTTTTAAAAGGTAAAAGTGAATAATAATAGCTGAAGTCCTTTGCTGGAGAAAGTCAGAGTCAGGAGTACAATTTAATATTAGAATTTGGGAATGGCCAGAAGAAAATTCTTTTGACATCCCATTGCCCAGACATAAAGCAAACCATGCTGGTTTTCTCCCAGGAGAAAACTGATATGGTCTCCTTTAGGAGACTTTTCAGTAAGTTTTCTAAATGACAAGGTACCGTACCAATCACTGGGTATTTTAAAGGCCAATGCAAAAATAGTGGAATTCCTCCCATCTCAAAAAGAAGCTGCAATCACACCTTAACATGGGTGCCTGTTAAAAGCTATTTGCTTCTAAAACAAAAAGAATTAATCAAGCCTTGGAAGCTTTTGTATAAAACAGAAATCTAGGCCTACACAGGCATGACTGTTTATTTATATGCACGAGCCAGGCATTCATTGACATGAGAGGCAGAAATTTAACTAAATGGCGCCTGCTAATGCATGATCAATTTTGGCCATCTTATTTATTTTCTTAATTCTCAGTTGCATTCACAAGTTTCCACAAGCAGAAAGGGCACCTTCGTCCGGCTGAATTGCTTGCATCCCTCGTAGGCACTCGGCACGTCTTTAATTACTACCAGATCTTCAGATATTTTCAGGAGATTCCCATTAGATAGATCATCAACCATTTCTCTCCTAGGCCTCCCAAGGAAACTTTGAGCAGACGCTCTTGCCCAACAGTAACATTGACACATTAACTTTCCTCAGTCACCTCGCTCAGACTACTTAGTCTGGCTCCACCATGGCTGGGAGCCTTAATCAGATATCATGCTAACGAAAGCTGTGTCAGTAATGATGTCAGATGGATGGTGGTCACGTGGCAACGCTCTCATTTGAAGCAAACAGTGCCACGCTTGTTTTTAGGCTATTTTATGGCTCGGCTGAAAAATGACTTTGTTCACAACGAAACGCCGCTAATGTATGAGCTGTTACTCCAGGTTTTTAGCACGTCTGCTATTTTCTCAGCATTCTTTTAATATACCTTGCTGGACAAACAGCGTAAATATCATTAAACTACACATATTATCAAAGTCATCAATCAGCATGTTAGCTAACGGGATGAAAGCCTGGCAATCCTTTCTGGCATTTCAAATCCTCGAAGAAATAGCATTATAGAAAGCATATAAAAGAGAAAATATTTTAATTTTGCACTCTGATATGGCTTATTTCGGATTTACACATTTGAGGACCAGGGAGGCGCAGTCACCTCGTGTGCTAGGGCCTGAAAGCTTTTTCTTGCCCCCTCACTGCTCTGGCTGCCAGGGGGAAGGCAGATATCCAGGGCAAGCAGAGCGAGGACGCCGAGCGCGAGAGCAGCGTTTTCCTTTTATGCTGCATTCGTGCTGTGTCAAAGCAGAACCCCAAGAATCTCCAGCATTTTAAACTCCTGCTCCTTCCCTGGCTTCCAAGATAGAAGTGTCTCTTCCAGGCCCTATTATGTGTAGTGAGTGCTCTCATTCCCAGCATGGGATTACAAGCAAATGTGCCTTTTTCGCAGAGCAAAAGGATTGAAAAGATTTACTGATTTCTCAGGGGTCCTGATCCTCCTTGGGGGCAGCTTCCCTAAAAATGCCTAAGTGACTGGTTATCATCCTGTACCTAGGGAGGGTAAACATCACTCAACTCCTGCAAGTTACTGTAATGCAGAAAAAATGTAAGTAGCCGTGTCCTGAGGCAGCCACCATTTCCCTGTTACTGCTCCTCCGGCTGCGGTGCCGTGATGAGCCTCAGATAAGGTGGGGGCTAAGCAGCAGGAGGGCGGCCTGCCCTGCTCCTTCGCTGCCTTCGCGAGGAGAGCACGATGGAGCCGGGGGCGGCGGGAGCTGGCGCTGCCGCCCCGCTCAAGGTCCGTGTCTGCGGGGTCCAAACGCGTCGGGAAGGCGCCTGCAGCCTGCAGCGGGAGCTTCCGACCCACTTCGGGTCGCAGACCTCTCCTCGGTGTTCAGCACTTCTTTCATGCGAGCGTCATGACCAAGCAAGGAGGTGGTTTAAGAATTACTGTGCTCACCCAACTGGAGAGCAAAAGTAACGACAAAAACTAAAGAAAAGCTAATTATCTAAGTCTGAATTTTAAGTATTAAGTGGACAAAAAAGTGCTAAGAAAAGAATCCAGTTAATCTGTACAATGAATGAATTTGTGAAAATCAGCATGTTTAGATGGACAAGCCTCAAAAAGAAAATAAGAAAAATATTCAGAATTATTCAGTTGCTCTTAACTACTATTCTGAGAAAGTGAGCTATTAAAGTGTGCTATAATATGGGAAAATTTACAGAATTTTAACTAGATTGTGACCCTCGAGCTGTGCTGGCATAGTCATTAGATTAAAGAATAAAATAAAATAAAATAAAATAAAATAAAATAAAATAAAATAACACAACTACACTAGATCCTGGATACAAATTGCATATCATTCATACAGCAAAGCCTTTAGCACTGCTATTATTTTCTGTTGCCTTCTGGCACCACTTAGTGAGCTGCAAATGAATGAATTCTCTATCCATTGATATATACTGGAGAGAGGAAAAAGAAGAATGCAGCCTCTCTGTGCCCAGTGACAACGTGCTTGCTTGTCTTACCTTCCTCTTAGCTCCTCCACAACACAAATAGCCCTCAGAAAAATACAGTGAGTTCATATTTCTGACAAAATTTTGCTGTATTTCCACTGGGCGTTTGTTTACATTTTGATCTCCCGTTAACTGACACATGAGCATTTTGAGAGCCAGAGATAACCAATCTTCCCCATTAATCCCGTGCAGAATCCCCTTGAAGGACCTGCGTATTAGGATTTCCAATCAGTACAGATCACCAGGGCACAAGCAGAGGGCAAGGCCTAAAAAAAATAGCATTCCAAACCATGGTTTCTACTTTTTTGGTTGAGGGAAGACTGGTGGAGATCAGAAGATGAGGCTTGAACCACGTGAGAGATGGCAGGTGACGTCTCTCCGTTGTGGCTGGGCTATCTTGGTCCTCACTCCTACGGGGCAGTAGAAGCCCAGTGACCTTCTGCTCAAAGCCAAACCACCAGTATCTGCTCCTAAATAAAATACTTCTGTCACTTGCCTGATACATTTTGGATCTTGCTTCCAATACCAGGTTCTAGCCTGCAAGGTCAATGGAGGGGGCTGCTTTGACTAAGAAAGGCAGGAATAATCTCATCATAAGCAAGACTAACCACATCAGGGCGTACGGAAGGTTTAAGCTAGCACAGTATACCATCTTTGACATGAGATAATGGCAGATGTTTAGTAAAGCATAAAAGAACAGGCATACATGTGAGGTTTCCTCAGAATATATTTCCATCTTCCAATAAAAAGAATGATTTACACACAACAGTAGGCAGAGAATGCCAGAACTTCAGTGCACAGGCTCAGGTGACAGTGGGAAAGCCTATCCTGAATATGCTGCATATTCATCCAGGCCAACTTTCATCTGTCCTGCTTGCACTTTCATAAGTGCTATTGCTAATGAAGGTTATTGAAATTATATGCTGTGTATGCAGAGGTTTCTGTTTTCTTTTTAATCTGAGAAACATATAACAGGCTTGAAATTAAGTTTATGCTTAATGTAAAGTAAGTGAGTAAATGTAGCTCAGTTAAAAATACATAAAGTACTACTGATTAACATGAACATTATTATAGGTATGCCTTATGTGATCACTGACTGTTCCCCTAAACCAGTGCACCATATTAAAATTGTCTTTTAATGGAAGAATACTGTAGAGAGACCAAAATAGAAACTGCTAAAACAAACAAGATAATTATCTAAATTTTATAATATCACTCATAAAACGTCTGCCTTTCCCTTTATGAGGTTGATGGATTAAATTTAGGGCAGATGTTTCATATAATTTACTCAGAAAACAGGAAAATTATTAAAAAAAAATACTCATAAAGCCTACAAAAACACAAATGAAACTAATCTAAAACATATGCAGTCTACAGGTTAAAAGGAAACGTTAGTTATTCCTGAAGCTGTACATGGGGATGCTAAAAGCTTCTCTCTCACATATTTTGTAATATCAGATGTTCTGAACTGCTTTGCACAAACAGAAGTCCCTCTAAATTTGGGGTGCTTAGGGATAGCTCTGGCTACTTTCCAAAAGACAGAGAGAAATTCAGGGAAATATAAAACTGTTTCCTCACTGCACAGAGGCCAGTCCGTTCTGTGGACAGATCTTGCTTTCTTAATTAAACTGGAGAGGAACCTACTGTATCTTGAATACATTGAAAAAAGTGACACCATGTTTTGTATCCTGCAAGAGGAGAAACAGGAGCAAGTGCTCTACCTTTAATGCTCCAAAGGAAAAAAAATCTCCACTGTCAAGAGATACTGTCAAGTCCTTCTTAAACAAGAGGTGCTTGCAGCCAGACAGGGAAGCAGGTTTAGATGCAATTTTCATGGACATTTGGAAAGATTTGGTTCTTATTCTTGCATAAACACATGCCAAAGTCTCCAAAGTTCTAACACAAAAATTTCATTTTCAGGTTGGTTCTCTTAGACAGTAAAATATATCACATGCATTAGCATGTTATTGGTAGCCAGTTGGTGCATAAGAGGTGGAGAAGAGCTCTATTTTTCAGAATATGAGGCCTTGTGATGCAGGAAGCAGCAGAGTTGGGTCAAGAGCAGGTTTCAGTTGTGTTTTGTCAGATTTACATGAGGGGAAACTGCAAATTTATTTGTGAAATAGTAATTCCCCTGTTGGTAATGAGGACAGCACAGCTGTTTGTAGCGTCAGTCCTAGTGCTTGATTAAAGCAGGAGAACAAATCCTCTGAACCACTCAATTCAAATCAAGGCTCTTGGGTTATGTTCTTGGTTAGCAAAATAAATCATTAAATAGTCCAAATACAACAAGTCCCAATACATTTCACCTACAAGATTACTAAAAAGTATAAAAATAAGGAACCTATGCATGAGTGAAAGCAAGAACATATGCATAATAGGCATCTAATTTCAGAACCTCTCTCACACACACGAACTGGGTGAACAGGGCCTAGACGTAACAGTGGCTCAGCTACTGTGCTGACAGTAGTCATGGTTTCAGGGTCACCAGAAAAGGAATAAATGTTCTAATCCAAGCTACATGTTTAAAACAAAAATACTCAAAACAACAGGAAAAGAAAAACAAAAGCGTCTACTCAAAGTCTGAACTCCGGAGAGGCTTCAGTTCTTCCAGTCTAAATCCCACCGTGCCGTAAGAACAGATCTGCTGAAAAGCAGAGGCTGCTGGTGCTGGGTCTGAATACTTTTTGTGCAGCAAAGCTTTCCCTTCCAAGAGTTCACCCCTCTGCACATTGCTCCCGCTGGCAGCACATCACAGCCTGTTTTTGTGAGCGCGATAAAGAGGATTTGGCATTGGAAACACATACTGTGTGCGAGATACCAAATGAAAGTAGCAAAGGAACGGATGAAAGCTACCAAGCATTGCTTAGACATCCTGTGCGCGGCCTGAGAAAGAGCAGTCAGCTGCAAACAGAACAGCAAACAGACGGAGAACAGCGGCTCATTCTCTACGGCAGCAAAAATTAACTCAGTGAACACATACGCCTGTGCTCTACGTTCCCCTTTTATGGAGCAGAGTTCCTTTAAATGCAAATATTCACACTCCAAATATTGAAGCAAATGTTTTCCAATGTGTCAGTGCACTAAAAGCCGTGGGCCAATTCCTCCTTTGGAACTCACATTGAGTTACAATAATGCAGGAAAGATGTGTAAACAGTTTATCAGGAGTAGCATTAAAACAGTGCTGAACGAACAAGCTCAAAAACATGATCTTAGGTAGGAGAAATGACAAGTTCACTTTGAGGCACAAATACACAATCTTGAAAAAGATATGGCCACGACTTCAAGAAAAGCTTCAAAAATAGTTTGCCTGGTTCACATGTCAGTTCTTCCACAGGCCATAAATAAGCTTCAAAGAGTTATAAAAGCCAGCAGCAGGCACCACCAAACGCATGCAGCCGCAGAGCAGTCCTAGGGAAAGTCCAGCATCAACCTCCTTCTGCTGCACAGAAAAAATGAGGCAAATACTTTGTTCATATGCAAGTGTGCATGTGCACCCACACACACCCTCTGAACATTTATATAGTTTATTAGGCACTGTTTCTACCAACACTAAATAAAGTGTTGTAAACATTTTCATTTCGTGATCATTAGCGGTAAAAAGAGTATTTGTGGTACATGGTCACTAAGCAAACAGAGTGAAAAAACTTTTACAGTGAATATAAACAGTTTTATGGAATATCAGAGAGCAAGAGGAAGCTGCAAATCTGGAGCACCAGCAGCTGCTCTGGGGCAAGGCGGCTGCTGGTAGCAAACTGTGGGCAAACAAGTGGGCGTGGGACCCTGTAATGGAACACGGCAACTTATAGGGATTAACTCGTAAAACGATGGAAGAACTTAATGCAGATACTTTTTTCTTTTTTTCTTCTTCTTTAAAAAAAGAACACAGAAATTGGGAAAGTGCCTCATAATGTTCCTGGATAACCACTTGAATAACATAGTGAATTTATTTCAGTGTTATTGACACTCTTTTTAATTTGCTTTCCATGCATATTCAGTTTACTGGTTGGAAAGTCTGGAAAAACAGAAAATAAAGCTCATAGGAGAATATAGGAGAATACATGATATTTCCAGACAATATGATTATTTCAAGATCTGAATTTGAAAAGCTATTTTTGTTTTAGGAAAAAAAAAAAAAAGAGAGAGAGAATTACATGTTCAGACAAATTTGTAAACACCAAAGATATGTTTGTACAATGCACTTGAAAAATACCTGGAAAAACTAATATATTGGAGAACAACCATGGTAGTTTCTGAGAAGCTCTCCAATAAGAAAGAAAATGGATGATACTTGTAAAATTTCTTATTTAACTCCAGTCTAACAAATACATTAGGTTTTATGCTACAGCCAGGGCTGCCCTCTCATCAAGTCGTTTTTCCTTTCCTTAAGGTTCCCAGAGTGACATTTCATTGCCAACAATATCTTTTTATGTCAGCTAACAAATACATTTTGTTTTCCCCCTTCAGAAACATATTTGGGCGCGAGTGCTGTCACCTCTCCCTCTGTGAGTGTTATGACACACTAGTATTCGTCCTAGGTGCCTGATAACGCGCCTCAGATCAAAGGGAAGGACTCCAGCTGCTCTAAGTCGCAGGCTCTGTGATTTCTGCTCACTGATGGGTTTCCATAAATGCTTCTGTGCTTTGCCTATCAGTAGATTTCTTTCTGTGACAACCAGAAGTAAATGGGTTATATGTTCTGCATGCAGCTGCTTTAATGTACTATGAAAGATGACGGCAGCTGTAGCAAAGCTCCCCTATGAGCGGGTTATCACACTAACTGTACTAACCCGAGCTGCTCTGGAGTACCCCAGTAAGGCAAGGAGAGGCTATATCCCTTTGATCCATCCTCACAGCCTGATGTGCGTGAGCTGGAGCGTTTACCCAGCTGGGGATCTACCTTGGCCTCTCTCTGCCGCAGCAGAAGCCACCGTGTCCAGTTTACGGCTGCAGCCACTCTTGCAGCAAAACCACCTTCGTCTCTTTCATGTATTCAAGCTGTTGGATACTTTACTCCCAACTATAATACGCTGTATTTGCAACAGTGATGAATTAATGTGCGAGATGTCTCTGTGGGCTTTCTCTGGACACACTTCTCAAAAGACCTCAAAATTCATAAGTGTCATCAATAAGAAACAGAAATATTCCCTACCATCATTTGTGCATCTGAATCGTGTAAAACAAATGAGTAGCACACTCCAGTGCTGATATCCCTGGACATCAGCCAAACTTCTGCCACGCTTCACATTGTTGTCCTTGGCCTAGCAGCTTAATGATTCTAAGGTCAAACAGTTTGGTTCAGTTCCTATCCTACAGCAGCCTGGGCTTGGTTATCCCTTCCTCCCTTCCCATCACATCAGAAAGAACAGACTGCATGTCGGCAACATAACACTTTGAAGAAAACTGGAGCCCGAGCTTCCTTACCTTAACTGAGAATTAGTGTCATTCTATTAATCAGCTTTTCCCAATAACCAACAGCATTCTGTGTTTGCCCACGGTGTTAGTCCAACTGCCTTTCCAGTACAAAATTACAAAAAAACCATAATGGTCGTATACCAAGCCAGCACCTCAAAGCACCCTTGTGCCTTCTTCTTATAATTGTTTTCTATTCTTGTTTAAAATAATATAGCTATCAATAATGCTTTGTTCAGTACGTGTGTGTATAATAATGTATATGAGGCCATTATTATGGTGTCTGCTGTGGAAATAATGCAGTCATACAGAAGACACATTGCTCAAAATAAAACCTAAGATAAATAGAGGAAGCTATAAAATGCTCTGCTGGGCCCGCTTCTGGACCTATTTAAAGTCAATGGCAAAGTTCCCACTGACCTCAACCAGGAACTAACTTCTTTTTCTCTTACATGTTTTGTTTAGAAAAAAATATGTCAGATGGGAAAGGTATCCTGAAATATTTGGGGAGAGAAGGAGGAACTAAGCAAAAAGAAATCAGAGGGGAATGAGGCAGAAAATATATACTTTGAACATTTTAGATTGCATGCAACTGGAATACTTTAGTCTAATTTTAATGCCCATTCTTCTCCCAGATCTTTGCATCCTTTTCTCTGTGGGCTCTTCTAGCAGCCCAAAAGGCATGCATTTCTTCCCAAAAGCAAAAATGTGTTTGTCAGTAAAAATAATGTGTAAAAATCTTACGGTGGTTATCTCCAAAATGGAGGGAAGGTATATAACAATACATAAAAGTCACGATATTTATTTCCCCTGTAAAGAACGCTGTCAGATTTTTCATGTACTGCATGGTCATACCTGAGGTGCACAAAGCTAAAGAGCAAACTCCCTGCTGCCAGCAAGGGTGACTACGGCCACGTCAGGGGAGCTCTCTCCAAGTGAGCCAGCCATTACATTTGGTTCAAAGTCCGTAGTACATTTTAAATGATGGAAACACGTCTAGGAAACTCCCATTTTCCCCCGTTGGCTTTGTGCTGGCTATGAGCTGAACTAAACACTGTTAGCTCTGGTACTGTACATCCTGTTTATTCTCGCAATTAATGCAGCCGAGTTCAGCGGGAGAAACTAAGGAATCTGCTTCACTTAAAGAACTAAGGAGAGGTGATAACAGAGCTCACTCCGTTCAGGCTGGCTGCCCAGCTTTACTGAAAATGTAGTGACAGATAAAACATAAATCAACATCCTTATCATCCCAGCTTCCTTGCCTGCCAAATGGGGGTTTAGTTTATCAGCGACCTCTAGGCCCGCTGGCGGCCTTTACACTTCCATCTGGGCAGCGGGGTGGACCGGGGTGGAAGCTAAATGGCTGTTCTAAAACGTGCTCGTGTAAACAAGGCGAGCGAGGGCTTCCTTGAACTGCCAGTTACCTACGTGTGATCCATCTCACTAAACTGCATCCCTGAGAGGGCTGCATCGCCGCTATCTTGGAAAGAAAACAAATAAAAAACACCCGACATATTCTAATGCAGGCACTTTGGGAAGCCGCTCCCTGCAGACGATAAAGGGAGCCCCGCAAGGCGCGCTCGCCAGGCTGCAGAGCAGAGCGCCTCGAGAAGAAAGCGCCTTTGTGAGCGGCCCGAGGCATCCGCGCGAGCCCCATCCCAGCAAGGGCTGGGGTGCAGTGGTGCCGGGGAGGCAAGACACGCCTGCGCCTAGGACACGTTAATCCTACCTTGCAAGCCTGCAAGCGTCTTCACCTTTGTTTTATGAATACGCTATTAAAGGTGTAGGGATTTGGGGCATTTGGCCCGACTCGTGACATCACGGGTAGACTTGCGCATTAATCTCGTCTCGGGCAAGAAAAGTCAATTGAATTAGGCCCTGCTTGTGGGGAGCGTGGGAGTTCAGAGCGGGGAGCGCTCCCGCTGTTGCTGCTTGGGACCCTGGCGTAACTGCCTTGCGCCAGGTCGCAGTGGCGCTGACATTAGTACCTGGGGCAGAGGAGCACAGCCCGGTTTGCTTCTGCCCCAAGACCTTCGGGGGCAAATCCTTGGGGGGAATGTAAAGCAAGCCAGCTGCAACAGTGCTTTTCTGCCACTATCGAGCAGTGTGACAAATGCAGGCAGGTCTGACGGATACTAGTTCAAGGCTTTTGTTTCGTTTTGCTAACCTTGAATTGATTTTAAGAGGAGGTTCTGCCTTTTCCCCCCTGTCACAGCAGCAATTGTTATAGGAAATTAGAAGTCAAGCTGTAATAGACTACTTTGCTGCCTAAACAGACTATTTCTCTGGGGTTAGAAAATCCCAGTCTGTGGCAAAAAAACTCCACGGAAAGGATGTGCACAATGCTAGGAAACCAGAGGCAGAATGTGAAGATACCACTGCTGCCCATACATTTGGGCAAGAAAATGAAGTATTTACAGACACGACAGACAGCGCTATATACATCACTGCCAAATCCCTCTGGCAAAAGGAAAAAAAAAAGTACATTTTATAGCGAGGTACTTGCTTAACTAGCCTTTTTCATAAAGAAATATTTCTTAAACTCCTCAAAAACAGGCAGCCTAAAGAAAGAAAAAAAAGAAGGGAAAAATCTCTGCCACATATTTAGACTTGCATGTTTTAGGAAGCTGTCCATAATGATCCCACGCAGACCAAGTCCTTCTGGCTAACGGACACACATCACCGGTGAAACTGCTAGATCCAATACAATACATGAAAAAAAGCTCCCTTTAAGGTACTGCTTAGCTTTTATTTCTGAGGTACTTGGCCATAGCAGGGACATTTTCGGGCACTCTCTCTTTTTGTGCACTTGCTCAGTGATGTGCTTTGGTAAGGTTGCCCATCCAACAGGAACATATTTTCACCCATATGTAGCCCAAACGCAAGTCTATAATATTTAGTCAAAATATAAGGAAAGCTTTATATTGTTTATGTAGTTTTAGTATGTAGATTGTATATGTAGATACAAGATTTAGTTATTTCCTGAGAAGTCTGCCAGAAGTGCGTGTTTCAGTTCACAGCTACAAGGAGCTGAACAGAGTTTTCCTTGAAAGAAGAGCTGTGGGGAGAGCGGTGAACAGAAAGGACAGAGGAGGGAGGAAAGCCCTGGCGAGCTTCGTGCGGGACATGAGGAAAACAACTGATGGGCCCACAGAGCTGGCAGGAGCAAAGCGCGCGCTCTGGGAAAACCAGCGTGTTTACAGGAACCAGCGAGATGAGAGGAGACAGGAAATCGGGTGCAAGGGACACAGACAAGGGGAATAGCAGAAGCCAAAGGCAAAGGCAGAGGAAAAAGTGAAGGGCCAGAGCCAGGGCATGCAAATGAGAGCAGAGGCAGATGGCAACAGGCAGAGCAATACAGCAATGCTGAAGCATAGAAAGGTTGTAAATGTTGGTGGCTACTGTATACAAGCCTGAAGTTTCCAAACCTCCTCTGCTATAAGCTCTGAAATTACATTTCAAAAGTGATATTCCTGTGCCATGTGTTGCCAGTGTTCACATAACAACAGTATTCAAGAGGCCCTGGTGCTGCCCTCTGGCCACGGGTTGTATATTGCTAATGGAGACAGTTTTGAGAATGGGACTTGGTGCAAACCCCAGGACAGCCAAGCACCACCAAGGGCTGCCCCACTAGTTTGGAGTGCAGATTGCAGTTTGGAAAATGCTACATTACAAAATAATCATTAAAATCTTCAATCTGTACTGCTAACCATGCAAAGGAGAACTTTTCTTAGAGAACAGGTCAAGAAGCTGAGGGAAAATTCAGTGAACTGTATGGAGAGTCTACGCTGTTGTAGAAAACAGTGCCCAAAGATATAGCTGAAAAATATTTGTGTGTGTGTGTGTGTGTGTGTGTGTGCGTTTGTTGTTTTTTTTTTTTCAAACGAGTAAAACCTGTAATGGCCTCTTACACTTTAACATCAGAACTTCCTCTCAAAATCTACATCATCAAAGCCTTCGTTAAATACCAAAGTGTACATCTATGCATAGTCATCCACACTGGAAATGGAGGTTCTACTAGAGGCATGATATATGTCATAGCTGAGACCCGTGCTGGTTAGTATATAATCATGTAGCTATGTGCAACACACGAAAGACAAATAATTTAACATCGTAAACTTGGACTTTCATAGTTGAGTAATTCTATGGCATTTTTTTTCCTCTTTATAATGTTTCCTTGTAAAATTTCGTGAAAGAAAAGTTTATTTGAAAAAATAGACAAATTTCCTGACAAAGCCAGAGTTACACAATTTTGAAAGATAATATTTAACCTTTGCAAAGGCCAAAATTCTTTGGACTGACGCAGAAGTTTTAAAGATAGAAGTTGCCAAATGTAGAGTAATTTTTGAAGAATTACTCTTTTTCACAATACTAATACAAAAAATCTTGGATAAGAAACTGAGAACCCTGGAACAGGAAGGAGAAATGATGGATGCTTTAAAGAACGAGTCTATTTAGAAACAGTTCGTCTGAATTCTGTAATGTATGCTGACAATAATACATTTTTATGCTTGCCTATATTTTACAGGCTTTTTCTTCACACACAGAAAGTAGCATATCTAGCCCAGGGCTAGTACCTCAAAATATATATCTAAGTGGATTAAACTTGCTCAATATTTCATTTTCTAAAAGAAATGAGAAGAGAAAGGACACTGTGTGAAAGGAAATACAAATTGACACATAGATAAACCTATTCTAGCTCTCATGGTGATACTGGTAAACACCATCTTCAAGGAGTGGATGTAAAAATGGATATTTACCTTTTCTGCAACATTCTATTCTCTACAAAACAAAATCCTTCAATCATTACTGCAGTAGGTGGTAAAAGAACTTTCCCTGAAACAGTTTGTTTACAAGTAGAAAGTTAGTCATATATAATTTTATATTCTCTTATTCGACTCAGTAACTCTTTTTTCCTCTATAGAGTTCTAAAGCATTATATACATCTAACATGAAATCAATTTTTTTATGTTCCATAATTCTGAGACTTTCTAGAGTGATTAGGTTGTAGTCATTAGCTCTAATACCAACAGTAGTTACATCAAAAAGTGATGCGGGATGGTTTTGCAAATATTTGAAGAGACTTACTTCTAAAATTAATAAATTACATGACTGAAGATAGTATTGAATTCTCTCAATTTGTGCATGCTTATTTTCACTTCATTCCACTTCAAAAGAGCTGCTTTTCTGAAATGTGTCTGTTTCAGGACACGAAGAGGAAAATTCTACCCCAGTGAAGAATATCTTCATAATAGCAAAGAGAAAAGAAGAAAAAAGGAAGGAAGAAGGAAGTAGCAAATACTGAGAAAGCAACATCTGTAAAATGCACCAACGGTTCCAAGCTTGCAACGGGGCTGTCACTACATACAAAGAGGAAATTTTATTTAAAGTTACAAAAATGACCTTGCTTTGAACCAAGTGAATGCGATTCTAAGCTGAACAGAAAGTTAAGAAGTTTGTATTAAATGTTTCACCAGTGCCAGTGTCCCAGAACTTTCTTTGGCTCTATGTTCTCCTTTCCTATGTTTGTCAGCTGAATTTAATGTTCTCTTCTTTTTGTCTTCTGGTCTCTTTGACCTTAATGTGACATTTTAGTTGGGTGATTAATTACTATTAAATGGCACTGCATTTATTAAATGGAGTCCTTGTCTGCATAAGAGCACAGTTACAATGCAACGATTCAGTTTGATAAGCTTAAATATACACAGTTAGATGTGGTAATATCTAATTTGTCAAGGAGCTTGTGGCTAGCTTTCTGCCACACAGCTAGAAAGGAGATGTGATTGCACAAAAAGCTTAATATTCAGAGCTTAAATGTCCTCAGTAAATTGATCTTCTCCATCATGTAATCTTATTTCAGAGTGTGCAGGAGACAGTAAAGTTCCACACAAGCCTGAGTTGCCTTAATACTAGGCCTGAGGGTTCCTGACCATAAAAATAAAAGCTATGTGACAAGATTTGTATGTCTCTCTTTGGCAGACAACAGCTGACTTGCCTTGCCAGAAGCTTTCTTTCTGGGTTAATTGAATAAAAAAAGAATAAATGTCAGTAAAAGGATGAAAGGTTCATTGAGAAAGGAAAGATCCATCTACAGTTCGAACACCTAAGTGAAAAAGAGATCGTGGATATTTAATTTAGTAAGTGAAAACCAGCAGCTGACATTGTAAGCAGCCAGGTTACTATTATGTCAATTATATTCTCCCAACACTACTTTATTCTTTGCTTATCTAACTAAGCTGATTGGGAATGTTTTGACTTTTTTTTTTCCCTCCTCTCCAGACTATGCTGAATCATGAAAACAAAACTTCTTGCAAGAAAAAAAAGACTGGTTTTGATAAAACATCCGCTGGGGAAAAACAATCAGGTCAAGACAGATGATCTGGATAAAATCAAAATGGGAAGGAGGTTTTCACAAAAAGCTTAGTGGTTTGGGTACTCACCTGGAACACGGACAGAGGTGGTTCTAGTTCCTGTATAGTTTTTCCTCTCATTCTTTTTTACTGGAGGTCTTCCACTTAAAATAAATGTTGGGCCAGTAAGAGAAAAAACTGAATTGTTGGTTTCAGGTGCAAGTCCTTATATCTTCCAATTCAAAAAAGCATATTCTAGCTCCCAAGTCTACAGACTCAATATCTGTCTTTACAACTCTCTCCCACTCAGCATGAAATGTTAGAAAATTAAAATAAGAAGAGGAGATAAATCAGCTTAATATAAGGAATAAGGGTCCTGCAGCTTTGTCTCAGACCTACTGATTATTGCTTGTAATAGCACAAATTACAGTAGCCCTGTAGAGAAGGGAGACATTCAATCTCATTTATCTGTTTACGGGGAGCTCCTAGTAGAATTATTGTTAAAAAACAAACAAAAAAACAACAACAACAAAACACCAACAATGTTCAAGCATGAGTCCTTAGACCTCCTTTTGATTCAAGATGAATACTTCACATTGACAGTAATTACAATTCAGCCGAACAGCTCTGATGCAAAGCTCCAGAAAGCACATGTTCACGAGAGGTCACAGGAAAACCTCCCATTGCTCTACTGGGAAACAGTGCCATGAGCATTATATATATATGAGCATAATGTTTGTATGACGAAGATTTAGGTTGAACTACACGGGAGGTCCTTGAGCTTTTGTGCTCTGCAGGATGGTTTTTGCAAGGCACCTGTGCAAGGCCTACCCTTTCGAAAATGAGTTGCACCACTCAGGCCTTGGAAGGCATTGAGAGAGAACAGGTATTCAGCTATGACAAATTTGGGTTGCTGGATTTTGAACCAAGGTTATGCAAAACACTGTTGAGATAACAGAATGATGTGCAGTATACGCAGTGTGAGTACGTTTAGTAAGGACATTACTGTAGGAGAAATAGTATGTATGTTTAATATTTTGAAATAACAGTGCTAACAGACAGACGTATCATCTGGACACACTGAAATAACACTGAGGCCAAAGTGAATCCAAACAAACCAAGAAAGGCTATAATCATGACTACCTCTAAAAGTTTTATAGTGGTGTCTTGACTACCGATGACAGTCCAGTGATAAGATTGCACGAGAACAACATTCTTACAATTCTCATTGAGAACAAAGTCAGCAAACTCCCCGTTGGGCCTGGGCAGTGTTGAACACCTCCATCTCCCACTGCGAACAGCAGGAAGGCAGGCCCGTCTCTGCCACCCCGAATCCTACACGCTCACAATCGCACGCAGGGACACGCAGACAAATGCTCCAGCACCCTCAGCACAGTCATCTTTTGAAAATGCTCGACACTGAGCTACGCCAAGCACTTCTTCCTGAAAACTTTTTGGAAGTTAAAAGCACACACAGAAAATGCATTTAAGACTGGACCTAGAATCTTCTGGAAAATCACTCGTTCCCCACCTTGCAAGTAGAAAGCTCTTTTATTGATGCACTGTGCTATTTTTAGGATTCAGAACATGTGCACAACTAACATTTTGCACCCACCTTCAGGAATTTTCCTCAAAGCAACTTTTAGGGAGATATTGGGCACAAATGCAAACATTATGATTGATTTGATCTCAAAAATGCAGGAAATATGTTTAAGTGTCAGAATGTTCCGTATCTAAAGCCATTTTAAATATACTTTAGATCGTTATTAAAAACTGGTCAACACCAACACCATACACTTTATATTTACCTGAATGAAATGTTTTGATGAACACAAGGGGAAATTTTACTTGAAGAAACTATTTGCAATATTCTCAAAAATTTTACAGGCTATAAAATGCGTTTTCAGGCCAGCACTAAACTTTTGTTTTGGCAGATCATAAAATGCTTGTATTATATTATCTTCTGCAGAACATTATGAATTGCAAACTGTAGACAGGACAGGCAGAGAATTTTGCTTTTGTGGAAGATATGTTAGACTACCACTTTTGATCATTTAAAATGTGAGAACAAGTTCCTGCTGTTCAAGTCACAGGACAGCTTACTTTGTAGCAGTTAAACTAAAAACCACAAGCCTTGAAACACACATTTTTTCTGTATACAGAGAACAGAATCTCACTGATTCATAACACAGACTGTTGACCAAGACCAATTTGCAAGTGATGTCTTAATGATCTCCTCTCTAAGTGATTAGTGAAATAATTGAAAAATCTGTAAAATGCAGGAGTAGAATATTATATGACAATGTATCTATAGCAGTTTCAAATTACAAGTAAAGCCAAAGAAGGCAGAAAAAAACAGAAAAAAAAGTCTTCTCCCCTTTCCCCAAACACATACACACATATGTACCCCCCCCCCAACACACACACACAATTTCCTCTGGAAAAAATCTGAGAAAAATAATTACATTGTTGCTAGTTCTTTTTCAGAGGAATATCAAGTACCAATTAATTCTACATCTGCTGAACAGGAATGTGACCATCACAGCAAAGCTTGGCTTTACACTACTTCCCTGTAATTCAAAGGACAAAAGTGACTGTGCTGAAAGAATTACAGGCAAGGCAATAACTGTAATGAAGTATTATCACAGACATATAATATTATCAAAATATCAAACTCTGCACATGTCAGCAGTCACCCAACATGATTAGAGGCAGATCTGTTTTTTTGTTTGGGTAAAAGTAGGTGGCTGTTTACATTGCAGATCACAGGGTGAAGGGAGGAAACAAAATGCCCCAAAAGAGTGCTGTGGCCCCATTGCCCGCTCTGTAGATCTGGAAAGAAAGATGGGCAGAGAGGCTGCACACTCCATCATCAGATCAGCTCAAAAAAAGAGCAGAAGGTTCCTGCTCCCCTGCTCACATGTTCCTAGTAAATTAACTCCCTCCCAATAAATCCTCACGGTTTTTTCTCTGGGGATGGTGTGTCTGCACGTGCAAAACACACAAACACCCCATCTCCCACCACCACCTCCCAGTCACTGGTGGCTTCCTGCAGGCCACAGCTCATTCTGTTCAATCCCCTTCCCTGACCCCTGCCACCAACCCAAGCAACTTCTCCTCCCCAGACCCCCAAAGCCCTGCAGGCCACTCTCACACCTGGTTCTCCTCACAAGTTGTTATGTTGCTGCCAAATTTTGCACAACAATTTTTGTCTTCATCTCTTTCTTCAGTGGCTTCCCCACTGCAAGCCTGTGGCCATAAATTACAGCTGCTGGTTCAGCAAGCACATGGGTACACATTGACTTGAAACATATATACGCTAAGCATGGTTAAACTTAAGCATGTTGAGGAAGGTGTTTGCTATCAGATTTCAGTCCTTTCAAATTGCAATCTTATACAACAAACCGGGATGCCTGTTGTTTATTTATTGGGCGTCTTTAGGTTATGACAGCCTTGTCTGTTGGTGTATCTGAAGAACACATTGCTTGCTTTGAAAACTTCAGGAACACGAGAACCTTTCTTGCACTGCTTTCAGCAGAGCCCTTCTCCAGGAACCATATTGACTTGTAAGAGCTTCTGTTTATGCAGTGTAACAAGCTGAGGTCAGTGGGAAAGTGTCAGCTGCGGCGTATGACTTTGCTTTCCCTGCATCATGGAACTTGGCACAGCCGAGCAATGACAGATAACAAACTGCATTCTATAGCTTTCAAAACCCTCAAAGGATACGCGGCTGGGAAAGGCTTGCAAATGCCTTCTGGTGATTAATAGTCACAAAACTGAAGTGATCATAATTTAATCCAAGCAAAGAGATGTACTACTTTGCAGCAGCAATAAAGAAAGAGACAAAAGCCCACAAACCTACACAATATACAGAAATCTTCTTTAAAGAAATTCACAGTCATCAGGCCAGACACTAAATGAATTATTTCTCTCATTTCTTGTCTCACCACAGCTTCCTCCCACTTGGACACACATGTTAGGCATTCAGCTAACCTCAAGCATAGCTCTCCTGGCCCTATCGCTGTATCTGCACTCCCCATCACGAGGCTATGCTAGACTACATTTTTGCAATGTAAGAAGAGTGACATCATGGTTTTTTCTTAAAGCAGCTTGTGTCTAAGAACGCCTCGCTTCAGCCCAGCGCGCTCGAGTCCCGGGACGTGCAATCGCTCGTGCTCCAAGCTGCTCTGCTCGCTCCTCGGCACGATGCACCCCGTTCTGAACCTCTCCTGCTCTATCGGCAGCAGCTGCGTTCGCTTCCCATCTATAACTCTTGCCGACCTCCTGCTCTTGCGCTGCACTTCCTGGGAAGTGTTTTGTTCGCAGACCCAGCGGAGGAATATGTTATGACAGTGGAGTTTTAAGGAAAGCTTTTTGTTTTGTTGTGTCGTGCACTTTATCCATCCCATTTTGTCATCTGGTGGTTTTCCTTTCTTGTTCTAGCACATATTTCATGGCTAAAGCTATTTCACAGGCAGCCTTGGAAGTCAATCCTTTTTCAGATAACAACTTTTTTTCAACTGATCCACCTTCCCATCTACTTACAAATCCATCAGAGCACACTTTACTTGGCTACGATCCCGCATGGTATAATGGAATATTTATAGAATGAGTTTTAATGTTGAGAATTTCAACAGCCTTAGCTGAATAACGTTTTTTTTTTTTCCTCTCCTTTAAATTGTATTCTGTGCAGTTAAGAAATTCAGCTTATATTACTAACACAGAGGAACTTTGCTGCCTGTAGGGAAATGAAAGGAGAAGGGAAAAAAAAAATCTGCAATGTATATATAGGACACTTCACTTGGGGAAAAGCAAGCTTTTTTTCTCTTCAAAAATGACTTATTTTTAAATATTTAATATCTTTTTGGATCTATTAAGAAGCTGATGTTTCATACATTCAGCAGAATCATAGAATAATCACTGTTCTGACACTAAATATATAATTATCTTGGATTGCTTGTGGAACCCCACACTATTCAGTGCTATTGCTATCATTTCATTGAAAGAAACCCACCTGCACTTCACAGCCTACCCTATTTACTGTCTGTTTGGCCTCCTTCTCTTAGCTGTATTACCTTGAATATTGCATTACCAAGCACTAGTGAAATTCCTGTTTAGTCCCATATCCTGATAACATGTGGCATAAGGTCTAGGAAAACTTTTTAATTAAAACCAAGTGTTAGAATTATGCTGTTTGGAGTTTCCTTATGTTTCCTGACTTTTTTTGTGTGTGTGTGTCTGGTTCACAAGACAAAAAGCTGTTTGCAAGCTCAAATTTCGCTTTTGTATCTTGCAAATACCATGATACAGCAAAGGGCTAAAAGTTATTATTTCTGTAACTGTGTCATCTTGGATATACAGTTTTAGGATATTAATTGTAGGAGTGTGAAATATGTATACTTTAAAAGATTATGAAACTACCATTGAAATGCAGTAAAACAAATAGCACCTACTTTATTACTATAGATTCCTATAGATGTTGCCTTTTCTGTTTTGCAAAGTCAGGTCTTTTGTAACATGGTCTTTGTTTTATCAGCAAGTACAAGATGCCCTTCTTGAGACAAGAAAACTTAGCAAAATCCCGAAAGAAACTTGCATCGTCTATTGTGCTGTATTTGTCTTCTCATAACCCGCACCAGCAACATCTAAAAGTAGCTATTTGACAGCCACTGTGCACATTATCTCTACAAATTTCCTTCTTGAAAGAGCTGGTCCTCTTACTGTTTAGATACCACTGCTTCTGCATTTGTAAGAACTAAGGGTGTGTAGCTGGCCTTGATTCAGGTCTTACAGTGTCTGCAAAGATTTAAACAGAAAGTGTCAGCCAGTCTGAATGAGCCAGAATCTATTTTAGAATAAAGTTTGACTTCCATTTGCCCAAGAAATCTGTTTATTTAACTTCACTAAAATTCTCTCAGCATCATAAAATCAGTTGCAGTTCACTTACCTTTCCCCATTTCCAACCCCTCAATGCCCACATTCTCTGAAACATTTCTTACAAAAAACTCAATTTTAACAATTCTTATAATGAAACTGTAAGTGTCCTACGTGGCACTACGTGCCATTCCCTATTTAAATGGAAGTGCACCTATTTTTCCACAACATCTGTTGGTAGGAGGCAAGTCAGAAGGAATTCTTATCACACAAAAGCCCTTGAATTAACTAAAAGACAAATTACTCTTACTTGGAAGAAATTTAAGAAAACCTTCCAGTGTACATTTTTGATCCTACCATATATTGCATGCCTACAACATTTTCCGCAGAGTTTTCATTCATCAGAAACACTGTTTTGTCATTCAGACTTGCTCATCAACCTGTGCCCAGATTTAGATGGCATGAGGCTGATCCAGACCCTGTGTCCTTTCTTTTCTATAAGAAAAAGATTTAGAGCCCAGGGAGCCACTTACAGCTGCAAAAATAAATCATCATTTACATCATACTGCCCAGGTGCTGCTTGAGGCTGCTCTTCTTATGTTATTCACCCGTTGCCTCTCATGGTGTATCAGCACCTTTTGAAGAAACACATGCACCCAAAAGGATATTTCTGTAGAATCTTTTCAAAGTCAGTGCTACTCTTTATTTATCTGAAACAAAGATGAGAAAAAAGGATTTGGCCTTTAATAAAGTTTTTCTTATTTTAGGGAATGTAAAAGTATTCTTGCAACAAGGGAACTGTTCCAAGGTTGGCATAGAAGGTGTAAGCCCCTGTCTCTAAAACCCACTGGCTAAACAATAAGCCCAAAAAATAAAAATAAAAAGGAACAGTGTCTACTTATAACATTTGCCTCTCATCCAAAAATATTCTCTTATTTCAGAACATACGGAATATTTTTACCCGTGACTGAGGATACTTATATACCGTCCTAAATCTTGTTCTATTCAAGTCATAGGGTCTCTAACAAACCCATTAATGTGTTTTAATGGCATAAACAAACATATCCAAAAATAAATAGTCACTCTAATGAACCCACCACTTTCTCCACCATTCTGGGCAAAGCCAAGAACGCACATGGGCACGCAATAAGAATTTTGTACAAATAGAACCCCAAATTTAGGGGATTTTAAGTGAAATTTGTGAAAAATATGGAATAACTTTACTCCCTATAGTCTGTGTCCTTTCTTTGCACTTTGCAAAGAAGCCTCCTTTCAAAAAACAAAAACCTTTCTACTTATAGATTAGAAAATGTCTTTCCTTAAGTCTGCTTCTAACAGCATGAATAAGAGTAATCTCTCCTACAAACTGTGCTAAGAATCTCTCTCAGGGAGCAATGACATCTTTGCATTATTAATAGCTGGTTCAGTCTGGTGTGCTGTAGTAACAGCTTTTGCCAACATGAGATTAGGTTCAGCTAACAGCCTTACGGATTTCAGCATGTCTTTTATCTAGCAGTGTCCTGTGCCCAAGCAATGCAGCCAAGCAGACACCATGCTTGCCTGGCATCATCAGCCATGAGCAGGGAATTTTCAACCACACTACCCACATTTTTCTGAGGAATTATTTTTGAATCTTCAAGGAAAAGACTGGAGAGAGGGCAGACAGGCTCCTTTAGGGTTCTTCCTCATTTTATTCTTTGCTATTTCTTCTAATCTCTTCAGGCATCTCTCTCCCAGCCTCTCACCACAGTTTATCTTTTTCTCACTGACTTTTTGCAGTGCATTTTTCAATCTTTCTCCACTTCCCTTCCTTTGAGAATGCCTCTTTGCTCTCCCTACCTCCACCTAGTTTTTCTTTCCCACCCCTGTTAGAAGAATGAATGCCTCTAAAACTACTGAGTTGATGCTAGGGCTTCTTTAATAGATTTCTAACCCTGCAAAGGGCAGGACTGCAAGACTGACATTTTGACCCCTCGTTTACTGCCAGATGAGCTATTGGGTGTTCTGGATACATTGGTTCTCCTTTTCCTGTCAGAGCAGACCATTCTTTTGCAGGTATTATCTCATCAGTCTTTCAGACAAGTGTGCACACTAAGCTGCTCTGGCTCATGAGTGATCATTTGTTTTCCACTTTTGTTCATCTTCCTCATTAAATGAGTTTAGATGCAGCAAGAGACTTAAAGTTTGGGGCCGCAGGAGGGAAGGGTTGCTGCAACAGAGAGAAAGAACAAAAATACTCTTCACTCAATTCCATTACGTTGCTGATGGAGCAGAGTTGCAAAGAAGTCTTTCGGGAGGGTAATGGTTTTGCCTTCATTCACTTTCGGCCCTCGGTTTCACTGCTCTATTCTTTCACACGAGGTCAATTGAAAAGTGGGTCTATGCAAT
The DNA here is from genome assembly GCA_013398735.1 of Nothocercus julius. Lineage (NCBI taxonomy): Eukaryota > Metazoa > Chordata > Aves > Tinamiformes > Tinamidae > Nothocercus > Nothocercus julius. The sequence goes on along the minus strand of VZSV01000028.1, from coordinate 6,280,268 downwards.
CCATTAAAAGCAGCATTCCAGACAAACTCTCATTATTTAAATCACACTCACAGAATCAGGTAATGCTGACTTAAACTGTGCAAAAAAGTACTCCAGATGTTAAGAATTTGAAAGAAAACTTTCAAAAGCTTGAAAGAAGAATTCAAAAGTTAAGAAATTTCACAAACTATTTTTTTTACTACCTGGTACCAAGTGTGGAATCTTATTTTGCAGTAAAAATCCCTCTTCATACATAATGAGTAGATTAAATTGTAGAAGCAAAGCAAAATGGAAATTCTATTAGAAAAAAAATAATTTGAGTATTAAGCATTTTTACAGAGAAAATTTTGACTGGAATACTGATTTGAACATACCACAAGTTTCAGATGTTATCCACATTCATGAGCTACTTCCAGGAAGGTTTAGGACACAGACTGCAAGATGGGCAAGCTGCCATTAGAATTTAAGGAACAGTAATGCCAGGTAGGTATAAAAGCAGACAGGTAGAACAAGAGTCATGGGAAGCTGTTTTTTCTACTCAAAGCCTTATTGCTTTGATTACACTTAGCTCCACTTAGCCTTAGACACATGTACATTTTGTAATTTTATTTTCTTGCCTTTCTGCTTACCCTTAGCACAAAGAAAGAATTTCCTGAGATGCAGCAAACTGATCTAATATTGGATAGAGTAGGATGGAGTCCTAAATGGGTGCCACAGACAAAAGAACAGTGAGTTCTGAGTTAGCTCCAAGGGTCTAAGTGGGATATGAAGAGCTGGCAAGACAAGCAACTGGGAGTCACAATCAGTCAAGTTAAAGCCAAGCCAGCAACATATGGATGAAAAGGTTTGCATCATACTAGCTAATCTCAATATCCAGTTCAGTTTACCTATGTTAAATGCTACCTATTTGTAGCTGAAATGTCAATCTCATCTTTGAAAGATTAACAGATTTTTCCCCAAGGATTAAACTTAAAACACAGAAACTAGAAAGAAAGATGCCAAGACATACTGCCTTTTCTTCTCTGCTTTTACACTAATTTGATAATCGTGATGAACCTGAACATATTTTTGTTTTGGCTCAGCAGCACTGATAAACAGTTAAAGCCAAATGCATCTCACAGGAAAATACATGGAAACATTGAAAGGATATTTAAAAGATCAGGAGAGATTATATTATAAAATAATATTTATACTTTTCACATACACCAGCATAGTCAGAAAATTATTATGACCATGTTTCAGGTTTCATAGTAAGCCCTTTTTTGGGAAAAATGAATTATTGCAGGCCTAAGAGCTATGCGGCTGCTGAAAGACTACCAACCCGTGATGGTCCCTCCCTCCAGATGAGTGCTATCAAAAACATGGTAAGACCTTAATATTGAGCTGTAAAACTCAAGGGAGAATATATTCACATGAAGTGATTATCTCTTATGTTCCTGGACATTCTAAAGATGCATTACATTCTCCTAATAATACTTGCCTTCTTTTTGATATGATGTTTTGGAAGAACAGCTTGCACTTATAATCAGTACAATTTATCACCTATCCCCAAAGTACCCTGCCGTTGAAATGCCTGACATATATATTAGGTGTTGTGGATTTAGCAAAAATTGAATTATAAATTGCCTTGCCAGCTTTTGCCTCTGGAAATAATGAAAAAGTGAGCTAAAGAAATGTTCTCCTGAAGGATTTATTTTTAGTGGCTATAGAGAAAGAAACAACAAACAGGGATTGACCAGATTTTATCATTTTAAGCAGTGAATGGACTTGGTCTCAAGAAAAGTTTAATAAAGGAAAAAAAAAGACTGCGCTGAGAATGCTTGAATTTCCTTGAAAATAACTCAATTGAGAAAGGAGGGGGAAAAAAAGAAACCACTAACAAAACATAAATTTGTACTCAGTAAACCCATAAGAGGAATTTCAAGGTCTCGCACCCAAATGAAGTCACATAAAATGTCATCCAAAATACTTTCTTTTCTCTTCTTTGGTACATGCCTTCTCTCTGTGAATGAATTTGCAATGCCCTTTTAGAGTTTAACTTTATCCAACTCTTCAAAATAAAAGGGCCTTTAATAAGATATCTAAATTGGCAGAGTTATGCAGAATCCAGTTCTAAAATATATCCCCTCATCAAATGTGCAGAGTTAACCTAAATGTTGATTACAAATGTATTCAAAAATACAGTAAGTTTTAGCATTATTGAAGGTCTAACATTTTCACAGAAGCAGCACCTGTCAATAGACATGTGTCTTCCTAGAGAAAAGAAGCAACTTAAATTCTTCTATTCACGTAGTTACTTAATCTAAAGAAAAAAACTGCATGAGTGCACAAACAAAATTGTGTATCATGTGCTCTGTATTTAAGAGAATCTGAGAACAATCAGTTTAAAAGATAAGCTCAAATTGTAGCTCAGTTTGTGTTATAAAGAACTTACATTTTTACCATTTTATTAGATGTTTTGCCTTAACAGGCTGAGTTTTGAGCATAATTGTGAATTCTCTATTTCTTCATCACTGAGTTTAAATAAGACTGGCATAATAGGATGATAAGAGAATACAAAACCTTTGTGGTGTGTATGTGCATATACATACAAAGAATTTTAAAGTAGATGCTATCAAATGTTGCCTCCTTTTGTTTAACATCCTATAAGTAAGTGGAGTGATCATATTTATTTGCTATTAATATTACTAAGCAAAGTCTGTTTTTCTGTTGTTTTTTTTTGGGGGGGGGATTGTTTGTTTGTTCATTTTTTTGTTGATGCCATCTACTATGCCTCTGCCAGATTAGACTCACATAAAATTCACTTGCACTGGATAGTAAAACACAGTTGTCCACGCTAGATGGAAGGGGGTACATACAAATGGAGTCAAATGAATATACCCCAGAACCTGGCTGAAAAATATGAATAATGTTAAGATTTGCTCAGTTTCACTTATAAACTAACTGTCTGTCTTTAGGAACTGATATAAGAAACAACACCAACACAAAGGCAAGGAAACTGGTAGCATCTGAGAAAGTAGCTCCTTAGCCACCACAACAGTGGTGACCTTTAACCATGAAGGAAAGAGACAAGAATGTGTGCAACTTAGAGGTGTGAGTAAGTTTAAGAAGCAGCATAGAAAACAGACACCCTCATGGTAAGACCAAAATAAACTATCATGAAAAGTAAAAGGAAGCAAAACCTCCAGGGAAGGCTTGTATTGAGCATATAGCAGATCCATTAAAACCTGTGTGAAGGGTGCCTTCATCCTTCTCAAAACTGTTAGTATCAGGATTTGAAGGAAAAAAAAAAATCAGTTGAAAGAAAGAAAACACAGCTGTAGGAAAAGGAGCAGTTTCCCTAGTCTCTGTATTTAGATTTTGCTTTATCCTTGCTAACGGGTAAGCATTTAATGCCATGCTATTTATTGCTCTTTTTTGGATGCCTGTGTACTAGATTCATTTGTCACTGCGAGTAATTGAATTTGAGCAAGAAAGTAGAGAAATATAAGCAAGAGGTCATAACATGCTTGCATTATATAGAATACATATAAAGGCTTACGAATTGGGAAACATGCTGAAGAAACGTGTTGTCATCATGTAGCCACAAAACATCCTGCAGAATAATCCTCTGGTGGCCCTGCATGACACCTGTACTATATGTGGGCATTAGGTCAAAATATTAGCTGGAGCTAATGATGGGCCCATTATAGCTCTCCTTAGTGCTCATTACTTAGGGGGCCTTTTGAAGGTGCTCTGTATCATTCTGTGGCTGACAGGCTATTCGGTGAAGGTTAGTAACTCCCTCTGAAGTCAAGTTTCTCTGCTGCAGCTAACAACCTAGCTGGGGTCATGAGAGGCACACATGGATCCCTTGCCTCAGCGAAAGAAACAGCATAGGAAATAATTAACATGTGCATGTGGTACAGAGATTACGAAGGAAAGTAAATTTACTGTTTTTCAAGATTAATTTTTTTCTGCATCGAGTATAATCAGCACAACAATGAATCAACGTTGTTAGCGTTGCGCTCAGATCGGTGGAGACGTGAGTGTGACTGATGTGTTCACAAGCCCAGCAGATGAATTCTACACAGATGTTCATGGAGCAGCCAAGGGGTTAAAACAATAATAATCTTGTAATCCTGGCTTATACTATTGATAAATGATAGAGTTCTTCACCTCCTGTAGTCCTGACACTTCAGAGCATCTTTGTCACAGAACGGTCTTTCACCCTTTCCTTTTGAGCTATCCATGCAACATCACTACCATTCATTTTTATTCAGCTTTTCAGCTTTAATCAATGTACATTTGATCCCCAATAAACTTGATGAGTTACCATTTATTACAACTGTAGAGTGACCCTGTTCAGTTTAAAATTTGTATGGGTAACCTGGAAGAACATTTCTGCATTTCCCACTTACTTTCCATTGCTTCCATATCTTACCACACACAGAAAAAATAAGTGGTAACTCTTAGTAGTAAGTAACTCTTCAAGAGTAAGTAACTCTTGAAACCTACTGAGCTACATTCCTGCTTCTGTAGTCACCCTAATGTCAAAAAAAGCACAACATTCAGGGTTATGGGCAAAACAGGAGCCTACCAGCTCAGTCTTTTCTTACTCAAACATTTTGAATCTGACCCTGCCTCTCCCCAGTTATCTCCCAATTCCTATCAAGTCTGAAACTAATTTTAAAGCTGTCATATGTGCTTTCCCCTAAGCCTTGTTTCACACTATGGTTCACCCTGCCTTCTGTGTGCAGTTGGTTTGTTTTGTTTGTTTGGAGGTTGCCGTTTCATGCATATTTATTCCAGTAGCTTATTTAAATCTTTACCTGCATTAGGTGCTGCTCCTGTGTTTATAGCTAAAAAGCACTTTGGTGAAATCTATGCTTGTATTTTTCTCCAGGAAAAATAATCTATTAGCCTATGCACCTTTCTCCCTGACTAACACATACAGGTGGACAACAGGAGAAATCAACACTCGGAAGTGAATACAATATAGCTGTGAATGGAAAAGCAAGAGCTACAGCTCTATGGGAAAGCTGTACGTATGTGGGTGAAGGCTGAGCAGCGGAAAATACAGCCCAAACTATGAAGCTGAAGCTACCTTCCTGGGACTGTGGCATACTTAGCTATTTTCCAACAGGAAGATTTACAGATTTCGCCAAAATGCTCACTGAAGTCTCCAAAGTATTTTTTTTACATGTACCTGAGCACAATGTGTCAGTCTTGAAAATATCTGCTTTTACCAATACAGTACTTTTTGAAGAGTTTTACTGTTTGAAGCTGTTATGTGTCCCACTTTAATACAATATAACACCTGTCAAGGAAGATATTTATTAATTTGTTTCTTGAACTAGTCAAATAACTTAAATGACAGAAAGTCAATCAGTTTAGCCAAGCTTAAACCATTGGAATCTGGGTGCATGTGTTGTTAAAGGAAACTTAAACAGAAAATTAAAGGAAGGAAAAGACCTCTGCCATGTTAGCAGGTATATGAAAACTGTTCAATTGTTTAAAAAACAGCTGTCATTTTTTTTTTTCCAGAGAATAAAATTGCTTTGCTTACTCATCAGTAGCAAATAAAATACATAGAAATACCTATTTTATGCAAGATAAGGAAATTCCTAGTAAATAAACACTTCACATCATTACACCAGTCTTATGATTCCAAATGCCCTTTACTACATGGAAGCTGCAGTCCTGAAGCAGCACCTGCCTTCTTTCCATCTTAGCAGGCACTAGGGATTGGAAGGAAGCTATGTGGCAGCGTTTCAGGAGGGGCAATGAGCATCTAACACATCTTAGGCTACAAAAAGGCCAAGCACTGCTAAGACTCAAACCCACATCACCGCGAGACTAAGTATAGTTAGATTTAACAGATGGGAATAGCAAAGTCAAACCAAAGAGTAAACTGAAGTATCAAAGTACAGAAGCAAGTATTTGGAGTTTTAACAGCTATGTTCTCCACCTTATTTTCAATACCTAGAAAAGGTTGATACTATGCTACCATGACAGGCTACACTACAAAGACTGTGTTCCCCCTTTGTTAGTCCAAAATCCCAGTGCTCTTCTCATTCACGTTATTTAAAATATGCTAGACTGTGGTGGGGAAACACCTCTGTCAGCTCTTCTTAGGTTCAAAATCATTTGAAGGATGATTTATTCCCCACTCAAATCAAACAGTCTCCAATAAAGGAAATAATCTGTTTCTAGCCCTAGATGACATTTGGCAAGTTTCAGAGCAAATATTCATGACAAAGTCATAAGCCTCTGAAAACAGTTTTCCAGTGGAAATGCTGACAGGTCCTTAAGCGCAGTGGTGTGAACAGCACTCCTGTAATAAGCAGTAATTTAAAGGCTGTGCACTAGTTAACTATTAGTGCTAGTAAACAAGTGGCCCTGATGGGATTTCAAATTAGAGTTCCAAGAAAACCATTTAATATTTAAGCCTCTTGCTTTTCCACCTCATTCAACCAGAAACATTATATATCATAACATAATATTATCATAGCTCACACGCTCGATAGGGACAGAAACCTGATAAAAGCAGATAAAAATGTTGTAACAATAAGAAACTTAATGTTTCAACATATGCGATCGTCTAATATTTTCAGTGATAATTGCATATACAGCTTTACACCAGCCTGTATTGGCTGCAGCATTTGGAAATGAGAAAATAGCGTGTTAACTATACATCTCATTCTGCCTATCAGCAATAGGAAGAGACGACCAAGTTCAAAATAATCCTCTTTTCCTGTGCCTCAGCTTTTTCATATTGACCCTCATCAGATGCTGTCAGATGATAAAGAATCCTAGATAATCAGTGCATTGTATAAAGCTTAATCAGTGCATTGTATAAAGCTAATTTTATGACTTGCACATGGAAAGTTTCACGTCCCTAAGGAAACCAAGGGGAGAGGGGAACATGACAGGCTCTCCAAGAGCCCTGTTGTGCAATGGAGATCATAAAATCATAGAATCCTAGAATGCTTAAGGTTGGAAGGGGCCTCCAGAGATCATCTAATCCAACCCCCCTGCACACGCAGGGTCACCTACAGCAGGTGGCTCAGGACTGCGTCCAAGCGGGTTGGGAAGATCTCCAGACAAGGAGACTCCACAGCCTCTCTGGGCAGCCTGTGCCAGGGCTGTGTCACCCTCACTGTCAAGAAATCCTTCCTTAAGTTCCTGTGGAACTTTTGGTGCTTCAGTTTGTGGCCGTTTCCTCTAGTC
>VZSV01000028.1:6182537-6269557 GCA_013398735.1 Nothocercus julius | reverse complement strand
TTTTTTTTTTTTTTTTTTTCTGACTGGTAATGTTTATTGTTTAGTAGAGGGAGTTTTGATGAGCTTTTTCAAAGAGAAAAAAATATATATCTTTTTTTGTGTGTACATTTCCCTCATTTGTTTCCCAAATTTTCTCAGCCTGTTTTAAAACATTAGTGATTGTAAAGTTCATCAGAGCACATACTATTCACTTATTCAATGGATGCGAGTAATCATTAGTCTCTTGTTTAAAGAAAGTAAAAATATGAAACTGCTCATTGAAAACTATCAAAAAAAAAGAAGTGCTATCACAACACAATGTATTAAGTTCCTTACTTATTCATTTCGTGGGGTATTTAACCTTCTGTCAGACAAGTTTGTCTTCAACATATGCTTTCTATACAGCCTACTGGTGTAAAAAATAATTATAATGTTTATTAAATTAAAATAATGAGGTTTATATGAACTTTCAATAATGCAGACAGGCAGACTATAACTGTAAACCACATGCTATATACTTTGGACTTTTATGGCTTTTAATTTATCAAAGGAAATAATTAGCACACTTTGTGGCAGCCAGTGATGGAATTTATTCATTTGGAAGCCATGGGTTTCCTGTCATTAAAACTACATCATGTCCTTCCTTTTCTATTAAACTTCGACTGAGGGCAGTAAGAAGTCACTAAAAGGAAATGAAGAGTTTTTTGGCAACATTCACATGCAATGATTTAATACTGCTAAAAGATAGCAACCCATAATGTATGCCAATAAGGATGAGGGTTCCAATTACCACATTATTTCCTTAATTTGCTGCTTTGTTTGTGGCTCAATTAACTGTGATTTGCAAAATCGCTTCAGTAAATTTATTTTCTCTTCACTGGCTTACTGCATTTTTGGATCTTAATTACAAGTGCTTGTTTTGCAGCAAATAAAAAGATTTAGAACTTTAACCAATACATTTAGATTTATATGTCATAGGATATTACTTTTCTACTTCAAAGTTATCAATAGCATCTCATTAACTAAGGATTAATTTTGGCCAAAATTAATGTTTTTATTTTTCTTAGTCTTTTTTTTCAGATATAAGCAGCAAAATTGCTGGACTTTCTTCAAGTGGAAAATAAAGAAAAACACCAATGACGTTTTCATTCCTGTCAGCTCCTGTACGCACAAAACATCCCATCTCTGCCTTGTTCATGTAGCAAAATAAATGGCCTCAGTCTGCCAAAACCTGTGTCACAGAGGAAGCTCAACCCAGAGCAAAGCTGCCTGAAAGATGCACGTTCTTTTTCTTCAAAGGAGATCTAAATTCAAGTTAGCATAGAGACAGACTTACCCTCTCTTTTGCAGGAGTGGGTGGTCCTTCCAGGTCATGACCAAGGTGCAGCAGCAGCACACAGCAGCTTCAAGTAGATTATTAAGTGTTGTTAGGAAATGTGAAGAAATAGGTAATACAGAGTGTTATTATTATGGTTTTTCGTACCTAAGGGCAGTAACTTATAATGATTCAAAATACATTAAAATAAGTGAGAAAGAGAGCAGTTCAGTTAAAAAGAAAAAAGCTTCAAATAATTATATTTTTGCTGCCTGCATTTGTCACATTGATTCAGAAAAAGACTCAGTATAATTAATTTATTAAGTTGTCCAGCTTCCTATTTAACATCTATATCAATGATCTAGTAGGTAACTTGACCAAGACAGACTTTAGATATTCCAAAGACATGATTACCAGAATATATTAATTTTGGAGGGTGGGGTGCAGGAGGTCTTTAAAGCAATGCAGGGCAGTGTCTGCGGTGCAGACAACTGTAACAGGGCCTTTACTTCAGGTCAGTAGAAAACTGTTTAAATTCAAGAATATTTCCTCATACTCACTTAAGTTGTGCACAGATATTACTGCTGAGTTTTCAAATTAAAATGTAAGATTAGAGCTAGCTAAGATTGTCATATTGTCTCCTATAATTTGGAAAAGTAAGGCTAGGCTAGAGAGAAACCCATAAAAAAGACTTTATGGCTCTCTTCAAGGCTGACATAGAAGCCAATGCTCCAATCCCTTCTCCCAGCCTCTTGCAATTACATTTCCGCAGGAAGAAAGAAAAGGAATTAGAAACAGGATAATGTAGCCTTAAATCATTTCTCATAGCCTTTGCCTTCTAGAGAGAAGAGAGAGCCCAGAGCTTTTTTAACATGATTCGTATATTGTTTAGTGTGACACAACAAAAAGCACAACTTGTTTGACCCTTCCTCAATAAAAAATCATTTTGTTCTGACATCCTATAAAATCTGTGCATGAGCCTGCTAAGCCCTAGTGTCTCCTCCAATTGAGGAAGAGCAAGCATGGTAAACATACACAGTAAAGATCCCTTACAGACATATTTAAGGCAAGCCACGTTTAAGGCAAAGCAATACAGGTCATAATGCACCACTCCAAGAGACAAGCATCCACTAGGAAGAGTGACATTTCCAAAGCTTGGGCATAAAGTCATCAAACTTTAAGGTTTCCGAGTCACCAGGTGTATCTTGTGTGGATTATGTTCCCTGGGCCTGACCAGGAATGACATGGCTCATGAACTAATAGGAACACAATGTGATTGCCTATGCAGTCCAAACCTGAGACTGCATCAGCGTGGACAGATTAGTAATCGCAAGGAAAAGGCTATTTATGACCTGACATCATTAAAAAAGGTCGATGACTTAAATTTGTAAGAATGTTTCTCCTTTCTCTCCACCCCCATTTGGGAAAGAGTGAAAGCCTATAACTGGCTTGCTCAAGCTAACACTTTTTATTAACAAATACTATAGTATTGTCTGTGTGAAGAACAGTTGTGCCTGGCTACAAGAAGCTTTTTGGCTTAGAAGTGTTGTTTATGCCTACTTAAAAAAAAAAAGAACTCCACACAATATGTTCAGAAATAATATTTACATTTGGTTCAGTATCTGCAATGCTCTTAGAACGGCTCACATACTGAGTCTGAAACATGAACTCAAAAGCTTAGTAAATCAAATACCCATACAAATTCAACCAAAACCTCATTTAATTCCAGAACTATGATCTTCCAACAATCTTATCCTGGCACTCCCTTGTTTTTTCAATAGTTTTTCAGAAATATAAATTTGCACTCTGGTGTGGTAACATTAATTTCACAACTCTTCTTAAAAGGTCTATTATTATATCTATTGTTAAGACCAAGGACTAAAACACAGGGAAACATCCAGCATGAGATATATAAGAGTATTTTCAGGCTGCATAACCTTAAAGCTATTTAGGGAAATTAAACAGTGGAAAACTTCAACTTCAAAAGTAAACAAAATCTGAAATATTTTGGCTCACAATTAAAATACTTCAGTAATGAAATACTACCATACTACCTCAGGCAGCTGTAGTTCATAGCCTTAATGTTCTCAGTCCTCTCTGTAGGCCAAGCTCTCTGAGCATGTTTCCGTAGTAAGAAGTTGCTCAGTTATACGGGCACCAAATACTGCGTAGGGGAACGCTTAGCCTAGCTAGAGAATTCAGACCTCAAAGACGTGTTAGGCCAGAAATTAAAATAAATATAAAAGAAACATGCGCAGTTAAGATATTGTGCTGATTATCTAAGCTAAAAATGCTTGGCTTTCTGATATTTGTTTTTCAGGAGAAGGTGTAGGCCGCTGCGGCTCGCACCTAGGAACTCTTACTGCTCCAGCCAGGCAGACCCAGAGACTCAAGTGCCTGGAAAGTCCGAGCACACAGAGAAAGCCAGAAGCAGGCGGAGGATGGCACATCTTCCTGACCATCTGCCGTACAGACCTAAGGAGCGCTTCTGGATCCTCTCATCCCCTCCACTCGCCCCGGTTGTCACCTCCACCCCACATGTGCATCTTAGGGGCAGGGCCGTCTGCTCCCTCTTTGGGCTCAGGTAAATGGGGGAGATTCAGGAACAGAGCATCTTATTCCCAAGCTGTTTAAGCCTAGTCACGTGTCTCAAGCTTTCTTTGCACAAAGCTCGGGGGATTAAATGTGGCCCCGGCTGTTGCAGCGGAAGATGGAAAGTATCTGTGTGCTCCTGGAAGAGTGAGGGGCTCTCCTCACCTCCTATATCATGTCCTCTCGTGCTAGATAGCAGTGAGTCTGAAGTGAATTCTCCCCAAGTGCACAAGTCTCCGTAGTCCTTGGTGTCCGCTTCCTTGACTCGCAGCTCCATTCCTGCTGGGAGCCAAACCGTGGCCTGGGAGGGCCAAGCCTGTCCATGAAGTGGGACAGAGGAGCAATTGTGCCCCATGTCATTTCTAAGAGATTGGTGAACTCCAAAAATTAAAAACTAGTGCGCCTCCTGACAACAGGATTAAAGGTGCTCCTTAGTGCTCTGTAACACCTGTGAGGACTTGTTAGGGGCCTCTCCTCTGTCTGGGCCCAGCTGCCATTTCAGCCCGGCCAGGGTGGTTGGTCCTGGCCTCTCTGCGCCCAAAAGGTGCTGGCTGTGGCCCTGCCACACACCTCGTGTGCCCCGGTGACTGCGGCCTGTCCCCATGCCCACGGCAGTGGCGGTGGCCGACCTGCACAGGACACGCTCAGATGCTGGGGGTAACTGCTGCCAGAGCCCTGATCCTCATGGAAGGAGTCTGAGGAAACGGAGCAGAATCCACATGAGCTGAGCTGGAAGTGCTCAGGGCCTGTCAGTTGTCTGGAAGCCTCTCAGAAATGAGAGCAAAGATTTTAATCGGTTGGGGGAAAGCAGGAGGCGAGGGAGCTGCAGAGGAATGCACTGAGTGGAAGCAGGTAATCTGCAATTTCATTTAGTGGCCGCCACAAGGTTTCCAAGAGGAAACCTTGAAGAGAGGAAGAGGAATGACACAGGATTCAACTGTAACAAAGTCACTTTGCTCAGTCCAAATGCGCCCATAATAAAAATACAAAGATGCATTATAATGCTCTAGATAATGCTCCCATTTTTCTGTTTAGTCTTTGTCAAGGTCCCCTCAATGATGTTATTTTACAAAAAAAAAAAAAAAAAAAAAAAGCAAAGTAATATAATCCCATTGAGTACTTTCAGGCCAAAATAATGTGCTTGATTTAAACACTCTTATCCCGCTTTTCTCCAGCAGTTGACAGAGGCTGCATGCTTTACCTGTCTGGCACTGGAGACGGTGTTGCCGTGTGGTTTCCCCGGCCTCTCTGTCCGCAGATCCGCACCACAACTCCACGCGCCCATGCGTTAGATGGAAACGTTCACTGCCCACATGGCACAACAATCAAGAGAACAATCAGAAGAACTGGCGCACTTGCAGTTCATGCCAAAACTGAGCACTAAATTCGTAATGCATTCCTTCGCTGTGCCCTTTCCGAGTAATAGGAGACATTTTATCACGCGGCGATAACGTTGCACGGGATCGCGGTGCTACATGAGGCACTGACGGTGTAGAAGGAAAGATGAACCCTTTATAGGAGAGGAATGCAGCCCTTCCCAGCTGTGTAGTTCTGTGGCATCTTTCTGTACGGCAACAAAGCTAAGTAATTTCAGCGATGAACAGACTACTAGGGATAATATTATGCCCAGCCTAATTTGTCTTCAAAAGGACGCATTAAACGCTATGGCTTTATGCATGTGGTAACTTATTAAAATAAAATTCAATGTAACCTTCCGACCATTCAGTAGTAGAGGGAAAAACATGGTGCTGCTTTTCAATCTATACTGTACATTTGAACACACAAAACTTAATGTCATATGTATGGGGATTTATTATCCTGTGGCTTGACAGAACCTCTTCAGACAGATATAAAAGATTTACCAGTGTGCTATGCTGTGACTTGGAGAGATTTTTTACATTCTTCTGATAAAAAACAGTAGCAGAACAGAATAGCTTGGTATCGTCAGCCAGGTTGTTCTCAGATAGAAAAGCACCAAATGACAGCACTGGAGTGAGGTGATAATGCATCACAAATGCAGTTTGTGCACCACAAGACTGTTTAGTACATACTGATGTAACATTGCGTCTGGAGGCATATTACATTAGATGCAAAGGATGGTCGTATCACAGGTTGGTGATGACACATGGTCAAGCAAAATCACTCTCTAGCTTTGAAACTTTTTCATTAGAATTTTAATTGATGAGGATCTGGTAGATTTTATTCACATAAAAAAATTAGTTACATTTTGTATCTTGGTTAATCCTTATATAAAATCTCTTCAGTTCATGTGGACATGAGTAAAATTCAACCACAAGCTAGAGTAACTGAGGCTAAGCTATTTCAGCGATACCTAAACCCTTTCGACATTTAAAAATGCTCCCACAGCCTGAATAACCATAGTCGGTGGAGGAAAAACCCTTGGGAAATACTTTTTTTTTTTTCTTTTTTCCTGTCTTGAGATTGCTACTATTGCGAACACGGTGCCAGTATGAATACAAGCATGCATATGTGGGCTCTCGAGTCCCAGCTCACCTGTAAGGCACAAAGTCACTCAGACTAATAGAATATGAGTGGCCAGATAAGCCCTTACTTTTTTTTCTCCAATTGGTCAAATTCAATGCTAACTTGCCATATAGATTTAAATAAACACTTCAAATAGAATCTGAAGTTCAAGTTTTTTATTGAACTTAAGATCTTCAAGTGTGCAGTGTTCCTGCTGATTCAAATTCAGAGCCTGACATACATTCAATCTTAGTTAAGACCTAGTTATTTTTGTTGGCAGCAGAATTGGTGCTAAAATCATAACACATTCCAGTTTTCTCATTCTATTCCAGCTTAGTATTGGATTATCTAAAAGGATATCCATATACAGTTCAATGAAATTTAATGGGTCAAGATACAATGTCCTTGTAACTGCTAGTCAGATCTCAAAACTGTTCCAAACTAACTTTAGTGAATGCCTGAGGTGCAGAGACACTAGTTTATTTGTTTAGGCAATAATTGTCTTTTGCCTCAAGAGTAGCCTTAAAATTGCTTCTATGTTTAGAATCAAGATTGGTCTGTTAAGGCTGCTTGTCACAAAGTTTCACCTCTTTTTAGAACTGTTTATTCCCAGTACCCTATTTCCCAATTTAGTCCATTATGGGATTTGATTGATGCATCTGCCTGACACAATATAGCAAGAACACTAGAATCCTTCATCAGATGCCTTAGGCAGTAAAATTGCTATTTAAAGGTTACAGTGACATTGTTTGTTAGAGGTTTACTGCCTGCCTTTCTGAACAAACATTATTATTTGTATCTATTTTTTTTAATTGTCAAAATTTGGGGGGAAAAGTCAGTAAAAATACATTAATATAAAAGTAATAATTAGAAGACCAGTTCTAAGTGTGCCCATTCCTTCAACATACACATGACGTTCTGATGGAAATTGTTGCAGTGAATGGGATTCAAGTATACGGATGAAGTCAAAACTAGTTTCTGATCTTATTCCATTGGGTAGAATATGGGAGTATCAACCTCTTTGGTAATGGAGAAGTAGGTAATATTGTTTTAGAGCCAGGATGCAACAGATACAGTATGCACTACAGGCAAAAAAAGAGCGGCTAGAGACACAAGAAATAGAGCTGAAAGAGTTGTCAGGAGGTTATCCAGTCTATCTCTTTCCCCAAAACATGGGCAGCTTTTCCTGTACTATTCCAGAAAGTGTTTGTTCCGCTTGTGCCTAAAGACCCTCTAGACCTGGGATACGCACAAACTCCCCAGACAATCATTTCTAGTGATTACATACTCTAAATGCACAACCTACTGACTGAGAGTGAATCTTCCTTATTGCATTTAAAGTCCATGCTTCCTTATCACAGCTATATGGAAGACAGATAAACACTTTCTTCTGTGCAATTCTTCAATCAAGAGCAGCAAGGGTGTAGGAAAAGGTGGGTGTGACACACTCTCTTCTCAGCACCTGTGCCCAGCTCTAAGACACAAGTTCCAAGGAACATCTTCTCTAGGAAAAACAGTTGAGATATGGCAATGGAGTGGGGATAAAATCTTCCTTATGACCTGACTTGTTCCTTTAGATTTCTTCATGCTGCCTATTCTACCCTTTTCAAGTTAGAATGATTTGTTCCTGTAGATAAACTCATAGCTAAACACTTAGCTAAAAGAACTGCACTTATCCCTCATTTAAACTAAAACAGTAGTCTTTGCTAATATTAAACTCAGCCAAATTAATAAATAAATGCATAGGTGCACATGGAGCTGGTTTTACCAGCATTTTGCATTTTTCTAGACACTTTTAATGGCTTCAAGTCTCCAGTAATTCTTGCAACAGTTTCTAGGAGTATCAGTATTTTCTTTATCCATTAAACATGTTAACAAACATATTCCACTCATGCATATATCATCAGTCATAACTTGACAGACTTTGCAGTAGGCTTCACAACATTTATGAGCAGCCACCTGATTATTTTGATCTATTGATCTAGGAATATTGCCAGCTAGGAACTACATGTGTAAATTTACATTTCACTACAAATACTTTAAGCCCTTGCCCACTACAGTGTGGTCCACTTTCAAGCACTACAATTCCTATTAAACCTAAACACACACACACACACACACACACACACACACGAAAGAAAAAAAACTCAAAAAATTGAAACAGTGCATTAGGCAACTTTTTTTTCCAGGCAGCCAAAAGCCTATGCTGGTTCCTATGTCACTGTCCAGTTCTCTCCTAATGGCTTATTCTGTTTCTTGGCAACTGTGACAAGTATATAAAAATTTCCTCACTGTTGTTGTCCATTTCAAACTTTGTTCCTACTATTAGTTTTTTGTTTTAGCTTCTATGCAAATTTCCTATATGAACATATCTTTCTATCTTGGCTTCATACTTCTCCTGCTCTAGTACTATCCTTCCTTACTCATTTCAGAAATCTTTGTTCAATCCCTATTTCCTCTCCCTCTCACTTGACAGCACCGTATCACACCTGCTCTCCGCAGTCTATCCTTCCTTCTGCAGCAAGATTGGCCCTTCAGCCTTAAATTAAGTTCCTATATGTTGCATTTTCATATATTTCCATATCATCCAAAATGTTTACATTTTGGTTCTACATAGTTCCTGAAATTTACACCCTACAATTTTATAATTCATCTTCTGCAGATCTTCTTTTTAACTGGAAGGTGGTTCTTTCTAACATTATGTGGTTTAGACACAGATATCAGAACTAAACCTGGTCTGTATTTCTTGAGACTTTAAGCTTGATGGGGCTTGCAACAACATTTCACATTAATCTTCATTTGCTTGTGTTTTGACTCCTGGTACCTGGTGTAGCCAAGAAATGCAACAGAACTCGGCTGTACTCATTTGGCCTGACCAGCACAGGCAGACTTAAGATTCTGCTCAAAAACCCGATTTCATCTGGCTGTCACCAGAACTTCTTCAAACTCCCTCCTCTCCCCTGCTAGAATTAAAGATCCAGTGAACATAAGGAGAAACATGAACTTACCACATATGCACAATTTGAAGAAATGAAAATGGTGTCTGGTTCTGCCAGCTGATGTAAATCTATATGGTTTGCTCAAAGACCATAAAGCCACTTCAAGGCGAACCAACAGCATCTGAGGACTTGGTTTTCTCTGTACTTACAAGATACTTTTCGAGTCAGATCCACTAAATCCACAACTCTGCAGTTTCTATTCTGTTCTTGCCTTAATCTTTTTACTGCTCTCTGATTATTCCTCAGTCACTGAGAGTAACCTCCCAGCTGGGAATGCTGAGATCAAAGGATGAGCTATTGCCAAAAGCTGTTTGCAAACAAAACATTCATATATTTTGCACTGCAATTCCAGGTCTAGGTGCCTGAAGCTTTTAATGCCTTCCAAGAAATCTGTGTTTCTATTTAATAACGAAACAACTGAAGTAACGAAAACAACTGATGGGGAGGAGAGTTCTTGTAGGTACACTGTGTCTCATAGATAGACTGTGTCATAGCTAAAACAAAAGATATATTTCTAAGCAGAACATGTTGATTGCTGTTTACTAACATCAGAACTTGTAGAAAATGTCACTTGTAAAGTGTGAATTGGAATTCGCTTTTCTTTTCAGATTCAGTCCCTAAAAGGAAAGCTATGAATAGCAACAGTAGCAGGGAAGCTATGCAAAAGATGAGCAGTATGTTTGTTATCTCCTCTAAATTTTATGCAAATTCATTTATCTTTATGGCTTTTATTCCTGGAACACTATGCCAAATATTTGGAGTCAGCTTTTTACTAGGAAACTCCTTCAGATTAAATGTGCCCATTTTTTATAAGAATTCCTAGCTGACGTTATATTGGGTTCTACCAACCTGGCTGTTTTGTTACAAGCAGAAGTATACATGAATTGATTTATGCATCAACAATTAAAATGCAAGTTCTGCTTAATTTATAATAGAATATTTCTGTTCAAATTCTAAAATTACATCTGATTCAAAGGCATTACAATCATTCTGTATATAAAACTGACTTTTTATGTGTAATTCATCTTTTCTATGTTTTGATTTCTAATGTTGCAATATATACCTATATATAGATCACATCTAAGTTTTGTGTCTTGAAAGAGCTTTCATTTAACCTTGAAGTAAAATTTATAACGCGTATGTGTGGACTACCACGTTCTAGAAGTGTTTGTACTCTAGTTTAGATTTATTTATTTCATATACAGTTTGAACATATCTATTCACATTCACTGTCTAAATTTTGGTAGTTATAAATCTCATGGAAATTTTGACTGACACAAAAGCATGTAAGTTATGATCTAGACAGATATTCTCTAGGAATGAAAATGAGCTGGTTTCTGCTGGCAAGATAAGCCTGGCAACAACAAATTTAAGAGTGCTACTGTAGACGTAGACAGATTTTAGGACCAAATCTTTGATGTTTCTGTGTATGTCCAGTGAACATATGTGAATTTCTTCCTCCAAGTGTACGAGTTTCTGAAAAACTTCACATTAGCTAAATGCACAGTTTAGGTGTCTGATGTAACATTTAGTTCTTTTATGTATTCAGCTTGTGATCCCTAAGCTCATGTTTGTTCCTCCTCTTATAAACATCGGTCTTCAAAGGACTGTGTTTTGAAATAAGGATTATTTGACATTGTATTCTGCTTCTGTTCATGGGGGTAGCTCATTCCATAATCTTCCCTGCATTTTAGTACTCTGAAGTCTAAAACCCACATTCAGATCTTTGTAAAAAGATAATAATCACATCCTGCTAGAACTGTTCTTTTTTGGCTTAAACTAAAAACATGTTAATGCTGTTTCACTTGGTACAGTCCTCTTTTTCTTTCATTTCGACTGCCATTCGTCAATGTCCTAAAAATACTACAACTCAACTTGTTTGTATTAGAACCCCTTCCATGTAGATTAGTGTAATAAATTTTAAATAATCTGTTCTCAGAGGCAGAGATGCTAATGCCTAAAACTAGCAGGGAGGAGACCCCTTGTAAAAGGGAGGAACCGTTTTTTAAATAGTTCCTTGTTTTAAATGCCAGCATAGTTATTAAAAAGTTTGAATTTATGTTCTTTGAATTTCCTTAGATACATTAGAACTTTGTAAATTGGGTTCATCAGGTTTCTGGACATAACGTGTCGAACCACATATAGCTACATTAAACTGGTTTTTGGTTTTTTTTTTTTTTTGACTTTTTAGAAGGTGTTAATGCTTTAATTAAATCCAACTTTGTGCTCTTGAAAATTTATCCCAGAAAGACTGTAAACTTTTTGACAAATAAACTTGTACCTTGGAAAAATGTACTGGGGTGGTTGCCTGTTCTTATTCCTGATTATTGCTTTTCTAAGAGAGGAAAACAGAATCTTTAGCAGATCACAAGGAAACACTTTTTGACTTTTGTCTGTCTCTCTTTCCTTTGAGTCCGAGGGATGTCTGCTTAACATGGTGGACAAAATGAAGGTAAAGGAACTCAAATCAGGACCATAGATTAGTGCTTGGGAGGGAAATCAGAGAATATGATGTTACTGCTAGTGGGACTATAATTTGAGGTATGTTAATAGGAATTCCTCAACCTTCACTGCTTATCAGGATAATTCATGTTCCTTTTCCCTTCCAAGAAGGAAGAGGAAAGAGGTGTCCTCTGGGCTTTACCTTAAACACGCATCTTGTTAACTAAAATGTATTGGCTCTCTTCCAGAAATCAGGAAACTTGATCTAGCAATTAAATAATATTCAAAGAACAATCCTCATACCCAAGCTTTTATTACTATATCATTGCTCTCTTAATCATGGCTGAGATAAAGTCAGAATCAGACATGAGCCCTTTTTCAAGCGTTGTGTGCTAGTCCATCACACAGGGATTTCCTCTTGAAGACCCATGGATACATTTCCTTATATGTCCCTTTCCACTTCCTTATTTTGTACCCTAAAGTAATGCCTTATCTTTAACCTTGACAACAGCCACCTGAACTAGTAAGCTTTTCTTTGTAATTTGTTCCTCTTTAGTTCTGAGTTACAGGTGAAGGTCAAGTCATTCTGCAGCCCGAGTAGACTGTAATGAATCCCCCCAATGGATTAGTCCTAATTTATTTGACCCAGGTGTTCCTGTAATTGTGACACACTGAAAAAATTCACAGTACTTAGTGGCCGTTAAACTTACATTTCCACCTGCTCTTTCTGGCAGTGTGGCATTGCTCATGTTCCTTATGTTCCTTTGTTTATTTAGGTGTGTTTCTTTGTTTCTGTATCTAATTTAGCACATTTTAAAAAAGAGGGCATAGTAAAATTTAAAAGGCTGGTAGTGAGAGTTTCTCACATTACCACCACGTGCACTACTAATGTGCAGGTGTACACCAAAGGAACAGGTAAACTATGGTGTGAATGATAACCATAATGAATGTTTCCCCAGATGCAATTAAACATCTGTTATGTGCACTATGTAGCTTATTTCTTTCCTGCATCGCTATCAAAAGAGGTTAAAAAGAGAGACCTCCATGGAGTTCCATAAACCCTGCATGTGTCCACCAGCTTCTCCTCTTCATTTCATTCACCAGCTCCTCCATCTTCATTTTACTACACAACCTGGTAACATATTTGGGAATTCCAGCAGTATAATCTTTAGGTGTTTGATGGCAGAATCTGCTTAGAGGTATTTTGAGGTCCATGCTGAAGAAAAGAGGGAGGTTCAGCTAGATTTGGAAGAGGTCTGGCAGTGATTGCAGTGGTCAAAGTCCCTTTCCACAGAAAAACAGAGGGATGTTCATGAGAAAACTCATGAACAGAAGAAGAGAGAAGGCTAGCAAACAAGGCTATCATAAAACAAGTGAATTAGATTAGCAAGCTTTTCCATAGTGACTGTGGACCCTGAAGAAAGTCCACCCATCTGGTAGTGTCCAGATGATCGGCTTTGCATGAAATGTGTCTCTGAATTGTTTCCAGAAGGTTCATGCTAGAATCTGCTTATTTATAATGCCCTGCACCCACTGCTCCCACAAAATAGGAAATAATAGCAAGAATCAATATTATCTTATTAAAGAATTTTAAATATGCATGAATTTATTTACTAAATTAATAGGGTATTTTCTTCTTGCAACACCCTGGCAAACATCTGGAGTACAGTACAGCCAATAATTCTTGTCCAGGATTATTCTTCCATTAAACCCAACCTGGACAAATTACTTTATATAAACTCTAGTCTAGCCAGTGGTTGGCTCCTGTTTCATGCTGACCTTGGCTGTACTTATGTATGTTCATTCTTGGTATTGTGGCTTTCTCTTTTCAGGGGTCTACTTGCTATAATTCTCTTTTCAGTTGTGACCAGTCCTGTACTTCTGCTTTTAAATCCTGCTCCCATCTTACTGCCACAAATCATTTAATTTTACACCTCACATCTTTCAGAAACTTCGCTACTTCCTTCTACCTTCTCATTTAATGCAGCTGCTCACAGTTCAGGAGGAGTCATTGGCATTTGATCAAGCTGCGGAATGTACATAAGAATCTGCTCAGGGGGTCTCCATGGCTGCATTTCAGCACTATAACTGTTTACTACTTTCCTGAAATTCAGCTGTTTTGTCAACTTGGCATTTATAAGTCTGAACTGACCAAACTCCAGTGTAATGAAGAAGTGTCATCAATTATTCAAATATGTCTGCTAGCTGTACAGCGTTATCAGTAGCGGCTAAGGAGTTTAACTCCATCCAATTTCATGTCTTCAGATTCATCTAACATTTTCAGTATCCAGTTTAAGAACTTGTTGAAAAGTGACCGTGATTTCATGCCCGCTTGTTTATACCAAACCTTAACTAGAACCCTGTGCTTAATTTCCATCGATTTTTATAACACTTCATACATCTTTTATACCTATCGCCTATTTTATACCTATTATTTTATACCTATTATTGTTCCCTAGGTATTATTGCTGTATATTTTTTTCTACTATTCATAATAGTCTCGTCCAAAAGGAATCTTTGTAAAATTAAGGAGTATATGTTTTAGTTCTATTTTCTTTCTGTTCTCTTCTCCCGCTTGGTTTTGGCCTCAGTGTGATATTCTGACCTGTGGCAAGAAGCCAGTCTTCCAGTTAATTCACGTACTTTTTTTGAACCTGTTCACATCTCTTTACCTTTCAATCTTTCAAACTTTCTGAAAGATACAGTAGAAAAATTACCAGCTGACACAAAGCTCATGCAGAGAACTGTGAACAAAAATATTATAAATTTATTTTGGAGTGCCTTCTTATGGCTACACCTTCTTAAAATCCCCTTTGCCATCACCCGCACTTAGAGAAAAGGAAGTGAAGGGGAGCAGAATCAGTTTATGTGGCTAAAGAAATAAATACCACCAGCAGTTGGATACACAATAGCACAAGGTGCAGGCCCACACTCCTTTTAGCCCTGCCATCAGGCTGACCTGTTCTTGTTAGCGTACTCTGCTTTTGCAATTAGCTAACATGGGCTCCTATGATAACCAATGACAAACATTGTGAAACTCATTATACAGCAGGAAGCAGACAAGAGCAAATTACACACTTGCAGACTGTTTCATAATGTCTTGATCTCAGGAAAAAGAAATAGGGAAGAGGGAACTCTGTGCAAGTTAAAAATAAATAAATACATAAATAAATACACTAGTCCTGTTCTCTGCCTCATTAGACAAATTCAGATTCTAGTGCTGAGCACAGACAAAGCAGAGCTCTATTTAACATATGCTCTATAAAAAGCAGCGATCTACCTCATTTTAAGATATTAGAGTTGGATTACATAGCCCTTTCAGAGCAGATATATAGAGCAAAAGAACTGGTGCTGTTTGATGCAAGTGCTTTATGTATTTTAGGGATTTTTTTACTTCATTTGGGTTCCAGGCTGGTCTGCTGGTCTGATTGCCTATTTGCAGCTGGTGCACTGCTGGGCTGGTCTTTCCAGACTAGTTTCCCCCAAAGGGAACGTAATTTCCACTGGTGACCAAGAATGACTCGTGGAGCCAGCCAGAGCCCAGTGTGGTGGGGTGATCTGGAGAGCTCCTGCTGATGTTTGCTCCTGATCCGGATTACACCACCAGTATAGATACCCCCGCAGAGAAGAAAAAATGTAAAAGCCCATACTAGAAACAGGAATAGAATAGTCAAAATAGAAGTATTGCCCATGGACAAAAGGAGGGCAGAAATTTTTCAGAAATTCAGAAATTTAGTATTAGAGCTGGTTAAAAATGTCAACAAGTTATTTCCTTAACAATAAAAGTGGCATTCTTTGTCTAATTAGATGTTCTGTGAAAGTTCCTCCGAAATTACATATGCATTGGATGTGGAAAGAAAAAATCAGTTTTAGTTACTGCATTTTCCCTTTCTTTAGGAACCCCAGGTTCTTTCCTGTCTTCATCTTATCTTCCACGACAACGACAAAAAAAAAAAAAATGAGGAAGGAGAGGGGAAAAAGTAGGTAGAAAGTGAAATGTTCAAAGTTATTTCTGGAGAAAAATAAAAGTTTTCTTTAAAATATTTTTTTTCTAATTTAAGCATTTTAACAAGGTTCTCAGAGAGTGCTTGTTTTCTACTGAAGAAGGGACATTTCTTATTGGTAAATGACTTGATGCAATTTTGAACAACTTCATTTATAAACACGACAAGTCTTCAGTACTGGCTTTGTCATAATTAGTATCTTTGAGTTATTTAACATTTTCAAAATCAGACTGGCAGATCTCAGTGCAGCTCATGCCTCAGATTTTGTCCTTCAAGTAGTACCATCATCTATGACATATAATACCCTATTATTTAACAATATATGAGCCATACTCTCAAGGGACAGAGTTAAAGAAGTATTTACAATTTTAGGGTTGGATTCTCTGACTTCTGTGTGTGTAACATTATAATCATCTTGGCAAACAGTTTGATTTTTCTATAGAACAGCTATGTTTACTCACACATTAAAAAACATATGATGTATGCTAATTTATGGATTAACATGTAGTGTTGATCTTTTTATCATTGACTGTTCTGCTCGCTATATCTGTCTGTATACTTTTGGAACTGTTGGCATTGAATGACTTCAATTATACTTTTTTGTTTTCCCTACAAAAATGGAACTCTAGCTCTTTTTCTTTTATCCTTTTCTCTCAAAATTATGCTGGCTTGAAGCCAGAAGGGCCAATATTCCCTTCTGGACTAGTAAAGTTTTAACTTTAGATGTCTCACAGCACTGCTGAATTAGAAATCAAGACTTCATGGCATACAAGGAAGAGAAAACTCATTCTCACGATTTCCAAGGAACGCTAACAGTCTTAAAGTTTTAAATAATGACATTCTTCGTCAGATACATGTTATCTAAGGTCACTTTTGCAATGTGTTAAATATAATATTCTCCCTTCATGCCTTGTCAAATTGAAAGTATACTGCTAAAGAAGTCTGGCAGTAAGAATGAGGCAGTATGGAAAGCAGTGCCAATAAAAAAAGAAACTGATCTCTTTGCACAGTTCCACAGTTTTGGTATTGCCACACAATATTATCTTATGTATTTTATGTGTTTGTAGATAGGGTTTTAGCAATGATAATTTCAGATTTAGGATTCAGAGCTGCATCCATTCTGTCTTCTCACACATTGTTATCCACATGCCTAATTTACTTGTACTTGTATCCAGAAAAGCTATTATGATACATGTTCTTTACTTTATAACTCAAAGAAAGAAAAGAGAAGCCCACGACCCATGTACCCATACAGTCGCAGAGCTTGGCAGAAATTACCATTATCCTGTCCCATGTATAGAGCTTTCTCTGAGAGCTCCCTTCATCCAGCAAATGAAGATGAATGCTTATTAGGAAGAAAAAGGGTTGCTGTGATCAACTTCCCCAAAATAATCGGAGTGAGGCACGCAACCTGAACATTAGGGCTCTTAATGGCTGGTTTGGAGTGAACTGAGGAAGGCTAAGGATCCTTGGCTGCTTGCACTGAGTCATAACTTTTTAAACAAGGCCCTAAGTCAGAGCTATCGGTCCTGTGGTGCTGTTTTCCTGGCTCACGATAAGCCTGTCTCTTTCTATCCCAGGCTTGGGCCTGTGATTTAACATAGCAATGACAGCAATTGCTAGCCCCAAAAACATCCTTAGCAACTCTCGTCTAATACAAATCACTTATTCTTTGTGAAAGATGAGTGAGTCATGCAAGTAACAGACGGCACATTAAGGGTACATTGTTAAAGTGTGCTTTAATTAGTTATGTGGCATATAATGATGTGAGGTCAAATAATAATTTAATTTTTGTACACTATCCTTTTTTTGTACATTACCAGTGGACCACCCTCTATGATGAAGGATCTCCCAATAACTTACAGGATACTTGCTACAGAACATGAGGAAATTCATTATTCTTTTTTTCACAATAGCTCTTTACGTGTTTTTAAAGTCTTTTTTGTGTTATACAACTGACTTTGAAAGCTGTGGCCTAAACCTTTGTAAAATATCATTGGAAAAGAGAAAACAGATGCAAACCCCATGCCATAAAATTAAATGAGCTTTTTTAGACAAAGTATAACATACCACTTAGCTATTAATTTTTACTTCTACATCATAAAAGCCTGAGGCTATTCCTTTATATATCTCTACACATAGTGAAGTTGGTTCCCGGAAGAAAAACCTTTGCTTTATTTTTCATGCACCAAGTTATATAATAGCGCCCTGCTAAAAAAAGGGGGGAAAAAAACCTTCTAAAGCTAGTCCAAAATTCCAAATATAAACTGGATTTACTTTACATAGTTAGCACAGTAGCACATCAAGGAAAACATTTTGTGAAAAAATGAAAATATCTCACTCATAAAATAAACCTGTAAGAAGCAGAAATGTCTGCCATAAACTGTGGAAGTTTAGCACATCAGGTTTTGCGCTAAAGCCAACTCCAAAAAATGACTGCAGATTATAATCTGATATCCAGATCAGAATTAAGGATCAACCAACTGAAATCAGAGGATTTTACCTCTAATACCAACAGGAATAGTTTCTATTTATGCGCCAGTTGTTCTTCTCTTCATGTTCACTTTATTTGAGATACTAACAGGCTGGAGAGGAATGGCACAGGAACTTGGAGATAAACATGCAAATGTGTTGGTTTCAGCTTCCATACTAAATAAAGCTTGAGCATGAGCATATGGACTATTCACATAGATTTTGAATTTTGGTGTAATATTGTAGTTGTCCTTGCAATGTAGCTGAAATTTCTGTATAGATGACATCCCCATGTCTCTGCGGAGAACTTTTGGCTTCAGTAGGACACTGTGAGGGCACAAGGCATCAACTGTTGTACAGACTGTCATGGGAACAGGAGCTTGGAAAATAAGGACAAATTATTATTATTATGTCTCCTCAGGAGATGAAAGACCACATTTGGTCATTCTTGTCACTGAACTTCAGTGGCAGTGACAGAGGTGGTGAGACCATGTGGAGATTGATGAGCTATTCTCCAATTAATTCTAGAAGATAGAAATTAGGAAACTATGGTGTTTATTTGGCTCTGTTCTCCCAAGGAGTGAGATAGGATTCCTTTCTTTCCAATTCATTTTTCATGGCACTTCTCATTTATTCCCTTCTGAGTTGTCTCTTTGACTGATGTCTTCTTTGAATGACTTTTCAATGCTCAGACCCAGCACAGCCATAGCGAAAAGGTGATAAATATTGACATTTTGTCAACAAGAACATCCAACTCCTGTCATAATAGTCTTCACTTACACATTTCTCTTATGCATAGATTTTTCCATTATCTTCCTCACTTTTATCATCCTCCTAGACTAGTAGTCTAGAGTTGAATTTCTTTTTAAATCATCTTGGATTCTCAAACTGTCACCCTTTTTTATCTAAATATGTGAAGGAAATAAAGAAGGTTCTTACCTCCTACATGCTATTCTCTAATTGTTGCCACAATGCCAACAGATCTGTATTAGAGTATTACTCATGATACACCGAGCGCTTCATAATTTAAGCTGTGATTATTTGATTGATTGCTCCTTATGTTTTTCTCTGAATGTTATTCCATCAGGATCTGATGACAGGAGTTTTCTCTTCGTGAGAACTCTGGACCTGGGACCAGTATCCTCACATGCTGAACTTTTTCTTTCTGTCCCTGGGATAATTCCCACTGCAGTCATTGAGAAAGTTTCATCTTTTCACAGCACCTATATTTGGCACTATCTCACCAAAACTGATGAAAAATTCATTAAAAGCTAAGAACAATAATATCATCATGATGTAGGAAAAAGTAATTTGGGTTACAGAAAGCCACCCCAATTAAACATTCTTCATGCTTTCAAGTTTTGCTTTTTTTCTTTTATATTATGTCTTTGTCTAAGACTGCTCCCGGTATTTTGGGGTCAACCAGGCCGTCTCGCAGCATGCATAATAAAACTTGAGTTAGAACTTTAAAAGTTCAGCAATTCAGTCTCATCATTAATGTTGTTTTTTATCATTGCTGACATGAACTAATGAAGTACTAAACTAGGCTTGTACTAATTCATATTAATCAAATTGTCAGTTTGGAGTGCTTATCCTCTCTCCCATTTGACTTATAGGTCTCATATTTTCTCTGTCCACAAATTAAGACATATCAGTAGCATATTAAAACAGAGTTGAAAGTCAACTGGATAAATTCATTGAAGCACTCCTTTAATGGTATATTCTGTAGTTTTTATTAAAGAAAAGGAGTCTTAGAAGTCTCTCTGAGTGGACAAAACTGAGGAACTGGTTTAAAGATTAGGGTGCTGTTAGGGAAATTCAGGCTGTCCTCCATCCACATGTTCCCTTGCTGGCATTAGGGAAAATAACTTCAGTTCCCTTGATAATGGAGGCAAACAAGAAAAGTAGTATGGTCTTCACAGATACAATAATGAAAAATGAGCATTATTTAAATCTTCTGAATATTTTACATAATACATTATTACAGGACCAGAGTAAAGATGAAGACTGGTGTACATACTAGTAACCAACAACAGCTAATGACCCTTTTTATTTGCAGAGGGACATAGGTTTCTCCAGAGTCATTCAAAGCAGGAGCCTAATTAGTTTGCCTTCAGTTATATTCAGGTAGACCCTAAAACTGTCCACTGAGTAAAAGACAGGCTAGTGTCTTTACATAAAATAATAAGTTAGTATATAAGGACTACATCATGGAG
Source organism: Nothocercus julius (assembly GCA_013398735.1). Taxonomy (NCBI): domain Eukaryota; kingdom Metazoa; phylum Chordata; class Aves; order Tinamiformes; family Tinamidae; genus Nothocercus; species Nothocercus julius. Next base: position 6,249,054 of record VZSV01000028.1, on the reverse strand, counting down.
AATAAGATGCCTGTTAACATGTTAAGGAGATTGACACACAAAAATCCTATGAAGTTCAAATCTGTGTATGGATAAGGACTCTGGTGGTTGGAGGTATATGTTACACTTACTATTAATAAATAATGTGTTAGTATGATAGAAATACATTCTTGGGTCTCAACAGACTGTTCTGAATACATTTTCAAAGCATGTGGTGAGGCCAGTGGCACAACTTCAAGTCAATACATCACCCAGGAGTACTGAAAGAGATCTCTTATTCTATTATTACTCTCAAATTACACTACTCCAAACATTAGCTAATTAGCAGCCAAGTATGACAGTTTCATCCTGTGATGGTTTCCTGTCTGAAAGGATATCAGTTTAAGCACTGGTTGCTATGATTTAGTATTGTATATCACAGAAGTGGACTTCAAGGCACTTACAGATTGTCTTCTTGAAGACTCTAAGTGTTTTGCTGAATGTGTTCCAAAGAGCCTGACTTTTCCAAAAAAATGGATGCTGACTTGGCTTTAAGGCATGCAGCAGTTTTTGTAGCTTCCTAATAATTTTTTTACATTGGTCAGAGAAGGAATGGATGACGGAACACAGTGAAAAAATAAAATTGACAGAAGTGCAAAGGCCAAGCAAAATCCAAAATGGTGTGTGCTTTTCCCAGCTGGGAATTCTGTGCTTGCACTAGTGAAGTTGAAAGAACAAAAGATAGTGAAATGAAAGAAGATATGGAGAAAGCATGCAGAAGAATTAAATGCAGTGTATTTAAAGAAAGTAGGAGCTGGATGACAGAAATGGAAAATGGGTGCCAGGAAAGAGAGATTAGAACAGATAATGATAAAAAAAGGTACATATTTCAGGAAATTTCCAAGCAGTAGCACAGATTGTCTGTCTGGCTTGACCGGAAAAACATCTTTACTGACTTTGGTACAGAACAATAGCTTTTATGCTTTGTCAACAAAAAAAAAAAAAAAAAAAAATCTATGTGAATCACTTTAAGATATATCAGGTCACTAAAAATATATTAATTGATTTTACTATGAATAAAATCTTACTAGTCATACTAAATAGCAACACTGAGTTGCTATTGAGTTTAATAGTGATTTTCAAGTTTTTCCTGATAGTTACTTTGAAAATAAACTTAACTTTTAAACTAAAAAACAAAGGAACATTAATTATATTTTGTTTTCTGTCTTGTCATCACAGGTGACCCTTTTCTTTTGCATTATATTCATTGAACTATGCTATTGTATTTGCAGAAAAGAATCAACCCAAATTGTGTTTTATATATGAGCAATCAGCACTTATAATAGTGAGTTGGGCTCCATAATTGCTCATTGTACATTTTAAAATAATTAGGCTGCCAAAAAGATATTTTATGACATTTTAAAAAGCATAATTCATAGTATTAATGAAGGATATATTATGTAAAATGTATAATACAGAGAGCTAGCTAATATATTCCCAGGTAAAAGAAAATATGTCTAAGTAGACTTAAAAACATCTATTAGTTCGGATACGTAAGTTCTGATAGCTTCAGTTTCATGAACATTCCTGAAAAAAGAAAGTTCTTTGTTTGTTTATTTGACTTAGATTTGGTTTCTAAGTTTATATAGAGCCAAAAAGTGAAACTTCACTAGTGTTACCAATATCCTTCCAGCTTTGAGTCAAGCCACAAAATATCACGATTCCTGTACAATCCCATAACTTTCCTTAGATTTAATCTTATTGTCCAATAATCCTGATTCATTTGTTTTACATAAATAAACTTATTATCTAATCCAACAGATGAAAGGGACAGTATGAGTCAGTCCAATTAGAAGCAGCCTGAAACACCAGATTTTGAAATCTTGGTACCATCTTCTCTATGCTATGTTTTATCACTTGTTTTGCAACAAATAGTCCATCCTTATTGTAACATCAGCAGCCATTAAAAGTAGAATCTAAATAAGCAGACAAAAACATGCTACTTAGAAAGTAGAGGTTCTCTTTCAATTTGTTGTTTACTGGGAATATTAAAAACAATTTACAGAGCTTTCAAGAACTCATTTATGGAAATTTTTTTTAATTTTAGGATTTTTATAGGTGACACCTACCTTTGGGCTTTTACTTGGTGTCTGTCAGAGATGAAATCTTGGTTTATTCACTGCTTAACCTCCGGTCGTTCTAAAACTGCATTGTTTATTTTTCATTTTTTCACTCAGAATTTTCTGCAAGCTTTCCTAGGAGCTGTTATCTGTTATGCCAGAGCAGTTATCTTGCTTCATCTCCCACGAGGAAGCTTTTCCAAAAATTGTTCCTTCAGCTGTCTCAGGTGGGAGGCACATAAGGCTTGACAAACAGGGTTTGCCAGAAATCCTTTGAGTAGGTTGAACTGTGATCACATCTCCAAATACGATGATATTTTTAGGTGGGCCAGAGAATCCCTGCAGTTAAAGAATGCCTTTGCAGTACGTGGTCTGTTAAAGGTAACGCCTATCTCTGTATTGGAGATCAAACGGGAGCTGAACTGCCCCACACGAGTGGGACTGAATAATAGTGTCTTAATTTGCAGTCCAAGCTGATGGCAAATGTAGATCCAAGAACACTAAGTCTGATGTGTCCTGTTTGTACAGAACAATTTTAGACATTGCATGCACAGAGAATTATGTAGCTGAGACTACATTTATGTAGAATTTATAAACATCTGACCACCTGTCCATCAGAGGCATGTATAGTTTTTTCTATCTAATGAAGGTTGTTTAATTAATATACTTTATTTTTCCAATGTGGCTTTTATACAAGAAAACATTTAAACTTCCTTGAATCCAGTTGATGGTTATTATTGATAACTGTTTTATTAACTGAGATTCCTGCCTGGCAAAGATTTAAGCTATTTCTTTTGACCATGGAATAGTAGTAAATAGGAGTAGCAAAAATAATTTGTAGCATAAAGAATAAACTAACATAACTCAGATGTTTTGTTCCTAACACATTTGATTGTTTGTCCTGATTACCATTTTTAATTTTGTCCTTTTTTAAGCTATTGGATATTTCCAATTAAAAAAAAATATTCAGATAAACTAGAGAGTCTGCTAGCTAATGTCAGAAAATCAACTGTATGCAAAGCCTACAAAAGGCAAGTGGCTTTCATTACTTCCAGTGAAGATTGAGAGTTACAGGATTAAAGAAATTGATTTCAATTATTTAAGATCTGATACCAAGTGCATATAGTAAATCTAAATATAAGTGGCATCAGCCTCACTGAAATTTAGCAATCGCACCTTCATTGCAGGAGAACACGTACTTAGCCACTGGCAATTTATTTTTTTCAGGGGGAATTTCAGGCATGTAATGGAATTCCAGCTACTTGTAGAAAGTCCAGCCACATGGTCATAAATAGCATTTTGTGGCATGTAAATTTTGAATGAGTAAGATTTGGATATAAAATAACCCTCCATATTGGAAATCTTTTTAAAGTTGAGTGGTTCTTTTTATTCTCTATATATCAGTTTCCTAATGGCTTTTCAACAGTTTGAGCTATTTTCTAAAATTGCCACAGCTGCTTCACATTAGTTACGGGGTTTTGTTGCTAAGAGTCTTTCAGGTTGCTAAGTCTTACTAGATCCTTAAACTAGATTTTTTGTTGATTGCTTATTCACAGCAAAACACAATTATGAATTGGGAGTTTGTATAACTTTTCCCTCCAAATTGCTTCAAAAAACAGAAAACTTCATTCTACTAGTAAGAGTGTTGTCTTAGGTGATGTTGTCATATTCCATTTAACTAAGCAAGTCACTTTTTGAAGCACCTAGTGTATTTTATCTCTTTCCTATATTATCTATTGCAAGTTCAGCAAAGCTTTGTTTTGTATTTGCTTTACAGTGTTAACAATAATCATAATTCTATTAACAAGCTTGTTTAAAAAATGAATTCAGGTAAATTGTCAGTATGCAAGAAAAGGGAAGCAGGTTCTCTAGAAAGGGAGTAGTACTTATTTGAGAGGGAGAAAGATTTCATGGGCCCAGTTCCATGCTGTTCTGCTCACTCCTCACTTTTGTCAAAACAGCATATATGGTGTGGTCCATGCTACCATTTAAAGCCAATTTTCTTGCTTGGACCATGACTAAAAAAAGTAAAAGTCAATAACAACCATGGTCTAGAAGTATTCATTAAACAGGGATTGGAAGGAGGAGAGAAGTATGTGACACATTTGAATAGTAAAGGACTTACAAGAATTGTCAGGTTAAAAATTCCTGCTAGGAAGAGGAATATATTGACAAAATTACAGTTATTGTAACATGGGAATTTAAAAATTATTAGTAGTTTTTGCATCACACCACCAAAGACGGTTTGTCACAGCATAAAGTTCTTTTCCTCCTTCTCTCTTCCTTTTGTTTCCTGTTCACTGTTTCTTGAATAAACAATGTGTAAGAAGGGGTTAACAGGGTAGCACTGAAAATTGTCATTAACGGAAAAACAGGCACACTGATAACAAGGTACTTGAGAGGAATGTTTGGCTCGTACCTATAGCCTAAGGAGAATGAAAAAGGTAATGTAATTTAGAAAAAAATTATATTAGTTTAATTTGAAGTAACAGCATGATTAGAGAAGATGTCTGGAAATTAAGTGCAGATCAGGAAAACCAGTGGTTATTCCAATGAGAGATTGAGCCCTTATACCCACATTATCTGTTCTGCCCAATGAAGTAAACTGAGGGAGGAGAGAGCAAACACTATTTATCTGCAGGCCTTAATATGAGAAAAAGATTTTCCCAGAAGACTTGAATGGTCCAGCATTAAGCACTTAATTGTTTGCTGCAGAAGGCTTGATGAAAAAGAAATTCAAAGATTTGACATGACAGGAAAAGGGAACAAAATGGGATGTAGATACGGAATTTATTCTCTAAAGTTTAATTAGAAAAGAAAGATTTAGGTTAAATGTGAAGAAGACTCTCTGTAAAATCTGTGAAGCTCCAAGGGGTCTGTGGAGTCTCCACTGGTTGAGATTTCTCAGAATAAGTTGGACAAACCCCTGCCGGTGATGTCGTTGTAGCACGTTCTGCCTTGTGGCTCCTGGAACTGCGTGTGATTCTGCATCAATCCCCAGCAAGAAACTTATTTAAATCCAGGAAAAAGAAACGTATAAGAGACTCTGATATCTACTGTTTTTTACACTTTTCAATTATCTGGGAAGAGTCTAGCTACTGGGCTGATCTAAAGAGTAACTATAGGAATAACCCATTCTTGTAAACATTGGACAAAGTTATGCATGCTAATTAACTGCAGGTACTACCTGTGACTAAGTACAATGCAACAGACATTATCATGCAAAATAAGAACATTACAGTATATCATAGTCCATACTAAAATGAATGAGAATATTTGACACTAAATAAGGCTTTTCTGTTTTAATGCTATATCCACTACTATGTTTATGTGAAGAAAATGGTTAAATCTTTTTTTTCTTAAAAACGCTATACTGTTGTTAACAGTAAACATGAAAACTCCACTGGAAGAATTACACAGTGTTTGGCTATGCTATGATATGTAACATGTTGATATATGACTTCATGGTTGATCTAGCCCGGAATAATGTTTCACCCACTAGGGAACATGATATTTTTGCAAAAATAGACTTGTGATTCAGATAATGATATTTCCACTGTAGTATTTATTTGTTATGTCTGACAGTGTGCTTGGCCCTGTAGAAGACATACTACAAAATATTCCTGCCCTGGAGACTGCATAACTTTAGGCTGCAATCCTGAAAAGATTTGTGTTTGAGTAATTTGAGTAATCTCCAAGGGATTTAAGTTGAATACTGAATTTACAAAATTGGTGCATGTAGCCAATGAGTAGGATTACAGTCCAAAACATGGAAGGAAGAATGTAGCATGGCATCACTAGTTATTTGACCCTCACCGTAAGTGTTTTGTTGAACAGAATGAAAATGAAAAGTTTGGGTCTCTGCTGCAAGGATCTTACTTTCCAAGAAGGTATCTGGAAGTCAGGTAACCTAGGGATCACAAAGTGGAACAACCCTTAAAAGAAATCCCCACACCTTAGATGTATACTTACCTGTGATCAGTTAAGCTCTCTTCAAACTTTTCATTGCTTTTATTGGCAATCACATGCCACTTAAAGGGTGTACATTATAGAGCTGTGCAGGAGAGCTCATCAGTCTGGATGCTTTGGGACTAACGTTCTTGAAGGCATTTAAGAATACAATTCCTTTTGAGATCTGTTGGAATAGACTGCCTAAAATTCAAGTGTTTCAAGATTCAAGCAATGTTTAACTCCCCTTACTGTTAGAACATTTTTTTCTAAGTTGTCAGTATAATATAGCAGTGATCAAGTGTACCTGTGTGCGTCCAAAAGAGAAATTTCACTAGCAAAATATTTTTTAAAATTGCTTCTCCAGTCTGAGTGAACTTGGTAGCTTCTCTCCTGTTGCTAAACCCTCATGGAGAAAACAACTTAGAGATAACTGCCTGTAGTTGCTCAAAATACAAGTGATCTGAGTCACATTTTGAATACTAAATAATTTGGAATATTGTAAATGAAAAATCACCGATATCAACCAAATTTGTATAAATCTGAATCCTGTAAATACTTCTTTCAAGGTATGCAATATTCACAATCTAAACATAACATAAGAGGACTGAAAAGACATTTTCCACAAACATTCTTATCTCTCATTTGGCAGTATCTGTACACAGATGGTGATTGCAAATCACGACCATGAGATATTCACCAATTAAGAGCATAACTCTCTCTTCTGTCGTGCCTGGCACCAGTAGGATCTCCACATGCATATAAAGGAAAATTTTACCCATTATATTTAACCAATCGGTCTAGTAGTAAATACCAATGTCTTTACCCGTCAGAATGCATGTACAGAGACTAATGCTGGAAGTGGTGTTCTCAGCCACTCAGTTGTGAAGTTCATTCTTTCCTGTTTCACAAATTCACAGTCATCACTTACACTGCTCTTTTAGATAGCAAAAAATAAAAACTCCCCAACAGATCATATTTTCTACAGTTTTTGACTGTATTTTATTAATGCCTAAGCTGTGTTGGCAAATATTTGAATTATGTAATTTCTCCTTTACTTCATGGAACACAAGAAATAATGGTAATATAAAAATAAAAACCTTTTGGAAAACCCTCATTCCCACTAGCTAGAGAAATTACTGGGAGGATACCTGAAGGTTTAACATTAAATAATAGAGTGACCTTTCTGAAGCAACAGGCAGTGATAGAAGCCAATGATATACAAATCCTATTGAATCTTTTAGAATCATAGGACCAAATGCTCTCTCATCAAACGTAGCATTTCTGTAGGTCTCTACAGATGTTCTGAGTGAAACTGCTTGTAAATAATTGTGTGGTGCTACTGGTAGTATTAGCTTTTCCTCTTCCTTAAGAATGACGTAAATATTTTAAAATGAAAATTGAAATGAAGAATGATGCAAACTGAAAAGATAACATATAATAATCATTGTTTTCATTATGTGGCACTGGCATCCTACAGGCATTTCACTGTGCTAGATGCTATCACCTGGGGACAGACTTTTTCTCCAGGATGATCTGGAGAGCAACTGTAATCTGGTAGCAAAGTCTCCTTGCTTGCTTTTTTTTTTTTTTTTTAACCAAGGGATTTTTTACATGAAGTAACTAAGGAGAACTGACATGGTGAATTGCTAGATGACAGCTGTCTCGATGAAGTAAGGAATGAAGTAAAAAGTAATGGAAGCCAAAAAAAAAAGGTGGTATCTTTTCGTGTTTCCATTACGCTGTTGTTCATTTGTCCCTATAAAGAAAATCGTGGAATGAAAGCAACTAGTTGCTAGTGGAATGCAGGGAAAAATTAAAAACAGAGTTTTAAAAGCTAAAATTACAGACAGATACTTTTAAATAATACCCTTACTGTTGTTGTTTACATTATTTAAGGACTTTCAGCTATTTGCATTCTAGTTTAATTGGAAAGAAATCAGAGCTAATCTTGTTTAAGCAGTTTTTCAGTCTGCAGAGAAAATAACCAGTTAGACTTTTCTTCTTTTTCTTTTTTTTTTTTTTTTTGATATATCAGGCTAGAAAAACATGTTGAGTGCACACAATATTACAAGAGAATGTTAAAAAAATTATATATCATGCATTTTTTTTGCTTCGGTTGTTGTTTTTTGTTGTTGTTGTTGCTACTGTTTCAAAAATTAAGATTCCTTAGACGGTATTTCTTTATGGAAATTACTTCTACTTATCACAAAGTTAGAGATTCTTTGTGTATTAGTTTTCCAGAACAGTACCCAAATCATTTAAGCAAATATGCCTGCCAAGGGAAGAATTTCCACAAAAATAATAAAATGTTTGCCTTTTAAAGTCCAAGTTAATAGATGTTAGATGTGATTTGTGCATGAAGCAAATAGTACATTTTTTTCTTTGTCTTTTGTGCTAAGAGCAGTACCAGTATAGAAAACAGACATATACTTCGGATTAGCAGGTATGAAAATAGTCTTACTAACTTTGTCCCTATTGTCCATGTCAAATGTTGATTGGCTTGTAAAAAGGCAGTTCATAGGCTAAAAGCAGGAAAACTTCTAGTTTCCTATGTTTTCCTGGTGAAACTGATATGAGTGTGAGCACAAGTTTCTGATTTCAAAGAAGTTGAGAGTTAATTAGGTTCTATAATAAATCTAAATAGATCCCTACAGCTGGGTTTAGATGAAGGAAAATAACCAAAAGGCTCACACGGAGTTATCATTGCTGCAAGATATTTTCCCCCAAAAACAACCCTTCAGGAAAAGGTCTTTATCTTATCATAAAATGCAAACAGTTTATTGTACTAATTTGTGTTGTTTCTGTAGTGAGACAAGCCTGTGGAAAACTACAGTCTTGCTGGTATGACGAGGATCCAGCATAATCTTGGAAAAGACAAGAGATTTGTGGTTTGCTTAAGGTTTTTGTCTTGTCTAAATACAGGTGTTCTGTTGAGACAGTCATTCTTAAATTATTTTCTATAAATGGCATAAAAACTTAAAGAACTATGTTCATGGAGCCTCATGACCAGGAATGAGCTATGCAAGGAGAGGAAATGTGATTGAATAACTATCAATGTAATTCTCAGAAATAATCTCAAGAGTTGATTCTGCAGAGCACTTACCTCACAACATAAAGGTAGGTCCTGTTGCCGTGAAACAAAAAAAAATACTTTTATAGTACCTTCCTAAAGTAGGACCATGAACCAGAGGTGGCTTTTCTTTCAAATGACAATAACAAACTAATAAAACCTACGCAAGGTTTTCTTGGCATTGTCTTTTCCAAGAGGTCAAAAATATAAAATGACAGCTTTTGACAAATATGTAAGTGGTACATCTTCTGAGGAGGTGGGAGGAACAGGACAGAGAGGGGAATAGTACATAGTCTGAAAAAATAAAATTTAAAGAATTTCCGGAAAACACAATGTAATTTAAATATTAAATGAATATTTTTATTCAGGATAACTATTAAGTAGACTCCAGAAACCAAAGCTTTTTTAAGGTGAAAGTAGAAGGTATTTCAGGTCACCTTAAATAAATGTTTCCTAGGACAGATGTAAATTAACTTTTTGAAACTCTAGCCTATTTAAAGACATTTTATTTTATTCCAATCTGTCATATGTCATTAATATTTAAAGTTCTCTATTAAATGTTAAAATTTGCTCTTTTTTTTTCCCCACATACAGTGCCCATACCAGGGCACTACTTTTTTCTAATGCAGAGGGGTTTTTTTGGTTGTTGTTATTGTTGTTTTTTCTACATTAATTCCATGGAATGAGACCTAATAAGACTCCAGGCACATATTTATATTCTAATGAGACTTGTTTTCCTGAACACTTAGTCTTTTAAAACTGTTATTTTTCAACCAAAAAAAAAGACTGGAGCAGGGCATCTTTGCTAAACTGATGGGCTGTGATGACCAGAGTATGGGGTAAATGGTCCCTCTTCTGGGATAGAGATGCTGCTGAAAAACTAGAGAAAATGAAATTGTGTTCAGTTTTGTCTCTTCTCCATTTGATATAGATCTAGAACTTAAAGATTTTTTTTAATTATATGATCATTTGTCTATGTAGTCATCACACTTTTTTTTTTTTTTTCTTAATTTCAATCTTAATGATTTCCATGGAATATAGTGCATCAGGGCTAAATGATTGGGGTCATTTATTGCTCTGCATGGAAGAAAAGAGTGGCAGATGGTTGCAGTCCCATAAGTCACAGACCGTCCTAGACTAGACCAAAGTTATTGCTGTCTGTGAGTAGAACAAAGTTCTGCTCATTAAAGTGTAGTGGGGAATCCAAACAAAAAGCGAAATGATTATGCTTAGTTGCTTGATATTAATCTGCAATAAAGATCAATATTCAAATTAATGTGGCTATTACTATGGGATTTAAGGACTGCTCATTACCAGATAAAAGGCAAATCCTTTACTTGCAATATTTATTATCACTAAATCATACAGGGGAATCACTTGTGCTACTCTTGGTTGTTTGTTTGTTTTGGTAAAAGATTTGACTGAATGACTCAACTTCCTACCATTCACTATTTTAACAGAACCCTAGATTCACTTACACAGAACAGGAAGTTACAATCTGTCATTTAACTGTGATGCGTGAAATATGTTTGGTAAATGAATAAGCATAATGCAGAGTATGTTGTATTGGGGTAGTAATCACATTACTTGCGACTAAATCTCTTATTCCGTTTACCAGCTTAACAGGGTGGTAACAGATCCAAGTTAAGCACCTATTTTTAAAGTTGTTCATTTAGAAAATTCGTAAATGTTGATCTACCTCCTGTAGGGCCAGTTGTGGATAAGATAATACTTAATGCCCTATATTTTTAGAAACATAACTAATGGATAAGCCAAATCCTTGCCCTCAAAACAGTCTGATAGTTGTTAAAAAGTGTTGAATATGTACCTGTTAGAAATCAGGTGTCTCTGATAATTCTGTTCTTCCCTTATCGTTTCTCTCTTGTAAGTCTGGAATGGTGGAGGGGAAATAAGTATGGTATCTGTGAGCTAAGACTGCCAGTCTCCTCTCTAATTCAGAGGGTTGCAGTGTTGATATGCCCGTAAGAATCTACAGAAGCCATAAATGCAAGTAATTACACGATTTTTCAATAACTGCCTTATATACATGTTTCTGTGTGCATTCAGTTGATTGCTGAAAGTACAGGTTTTCTATACTATTCCTTGCAAATGAAACAGGCAGATCTGCCAGAATGTCATGATTTCCTTAGCAATATGTTGCTCTCAGATTCAGCTTGAAGTCACGTACAATTTCTTCAATTTCTCTTGGTGAGTGAAGACGTAAACGTTTAAGAGTCCCCACGGATAGTGAAAAACACTGGAAGGAAATACAATCCCTGTGAAGATGATGACAATATTGAAGACTAGCCAAGAGAGATAATGAATAACATAAAAGAAAGACCCTGTACTCTAATGTGGACTCAGAGCTATTCTAAGAGCTATTTATATCAGCCATTTGCTGGGTAGTTGGAGATTCATGTTGTCTGGGTGCACGAAGTAAATAAAGATTTCCACTCACAACAATTATCATTTTATTGTAGTTCTTGGTGGAAAAATGTGATCCCATAGCACAGATCTTACTGCATTTTGTGTTTGTTCACTTTGCAGACATAAATTAAGCACCATTATTCCACTCTCTCTGGAGACTGCCAAAAAGGCTGGAGTACAGGTCAGTCCGGCATCATCAGGTCTAAGGGATGCAGGTAAGTGGTCCAGGCAGCAGCAGCACTCTGAGACAGGCAGCTGGATTGCCAGGCCTCTCCCCCTGCACTACACAGGCCGGCTAGGATTCAGGCAGATGAGCAAGAAGGAAGTCAAACAAATTCCGTAACTCATTAAGGACATAACAGAATCCAGTCAACTCAAGCAAATGGTGGCAAAATGCTTCTCTTTCAATCAATGAGAAAAACCCTATTGAAGGAACACTCTGGCATATTTTTTCCTCATGAGCTCTACTAGTTTGGAACTTTCCTGCACTGTGTTTCCTATTACACTGTATGGGAAGACTTCCACTGTGGAAATGAAGGAGAATGAAAATAAGGAAAAAATATTTCATAACTAAGTCTAGAAACTGCACTTGTAGTTCCACTGTTAATAAAATTAGGATATGAAAAATTCAAGGTTTTCCTTATAAACATAACTTCTCCATAGTGCTATGCTGTGATCAAAATGTGTTTGTATAAGCTAAATAATAGAATTGTCTCACACTTACTCAACTAATTTTTTTCACCAGGTCTCTTTAATGACCAAATTAAAACTTTTGTTTTCTTCAGTAAGCTTACTTTACTTCAGGTGCCTTAAGTACTTGCGCTTAGTTTCATATGATTTAAAGTTTAAAATCGTGGCTTCTCCCCAGACTAGCTGACAGGGTTCAGACTGCAACAATCTTATCTTCAGTAGGACTTTAATTTGAATTAATCAGGATAGGTTAACCTAGTCTGGGTTAAGATAATCTTTTATTCCTCTTTGGAATCTGTAGTTTTTGACAGAAAGGAAATGTAGGGATGCTTTCACTGGGATGCTGGTTTGGAATAAATCTGCTCATAGGCAAATTGAACAACTTTTGTAGTCTCTCCTGCAAGAGGGATTAGAAGGACAAATGTAATAGAATTACAGGAGAGGTTGCATGCTTGCTGCTTTAAAAGGCTCTGGTACAAACTGAGGATGAGCTCATGGTCCCAGATTTTAAGATGAGGAGATACATACTGGCTAGTAGCCATTCATCTTAAATTTCTTGCTCCCTGAAGACCTCTTAACACTGAATTACAAGGTCGCACCTGACTTTTGCGTTAAGTTGAACTCACAGAAGCTTCCTTTCCTAGGGACGGTTTTACTCGCTGAGTCACAAATGTAGAGAGGTGACCCCAAGGAAAGGCCAATGGGGTTGGGGCTCCGTGTCAGTGTCATACAACAAATCACACAGACAAAGCACACACAGAGTCTTTAGAGAATCGGTGCAAAAGTACAGGCTGGAAGCCTTCCGATTTGAATTGGAAACAGAATCTGTTCGCTTCCTAAGAGGAAATACTGTGTGTAGACTCGCCCATTGAATGACTTCACTAAAATACTAAGCTAATATAATCAGAAACATTTAGCTATAATTTTTGCAGAGCTCATTGATAGTATATGCTTCCCAACTCTAAATGTGTTTTGCATTTGTTTAAGGTTTGAAATAATTGGGTCTGGTCTTAATTGTGCCAGTGCAACAACCATCAGAGTTGTTTTACTGCCTCAGAGAACTTTTAGAGAAATTTAATTGTCTGGTTATGTTACTGTATATTCTTCAAACACACACACACGGACAGAGTGAAAGAATTAATCAAATTATTTCTTTTTAAATAAGAGAAAAATCTTTGTTCTGGCCATGTAGAGGTCTTACCACTAAAATGTTGTGATTCTTTTGGAGTAGCTTTTGCAGTTCACATGCTGATGATTCACATTTGCTCTGCACCAACCTGCTGTCCTATTGCCAAGTACCAGCTGGGAAAGAGCAGGTCTTCCAAATCCCTGTGATATCTCTAACAGAGACTCAGACTCTGATGGTCTACCAATCATATAACAGAATTTTCAAAATCCTGAATCCTGACCTTCAAAGTCAACAAAAGGCAATTCCCTACTTAGTCCTGAGGTTCTTGCAGTGATCAGCCTATTACCTACCATTCAGTTGTGCCTATTCTGGGGAGGCAGGTTCCTGTCTCTTGTCTGAGGACACTTTCATGATGTGTGTTTAGACAGATGAGCACCTGAGTCCTACCTAAGACCTTCAGAGGAGAAGGAGAATGCATACAGTGGTGACACCAGCCTTCACAAACTGCATAATAAACGGACTATTAGTTAGAACACTCACAGTGGCAGACTCAGAGCCAAAACTGTATTTGCTCCAAGATGAACAGAACTGGCTCCTCAGGAGAAGTTCTTTCACAGGTGGATTGAATTTTCTTCCAGTGAAACAGAGCCATTGTGTACCTGGGCATAAAAGAGATATACAGGGCCAGATGAAAAGAGGCAGCTTGACTTTAGTCTAATATTTAGGGTTGCAGATGAAGAGACCTGAAGTTCTGATCTCTACATCCAGTTTTTGAATTTATTTGATCCAGTCTGGATCAAATGTATATACTTTTCTTCTCAAAATACCCATTATAGCCTAATATCCTTCATAGCCTATTGCCATCATTTCTTTTTTCATCCCAGTTTAGACCAAAAAAAATTCTTAAACTCATGTAAATTGGTAGAGAAAGAGGGGCACGTTGTAACAATGTCCGCACCCACCTTTTACATGTTATTGGTGAAATGCCAGATTTTTTACCTGATCATTGTAGACTTGACACTTTATGTTCATCTTCATACGCAATGACACCTTGATGACCATATAGGAAATTTAGGTAGAATGGATTATTTATCCTCGCACCAATGATCAAGCACATAAAATTTTTGTGTTGCAACATGGCATTTTTGTGAGTCAAGATGTGTACTTAAAATCAGCACACTGAATCTTACTTGCTATTAAGAAGTAATAAAAAATTCCATGGTGTTGAAACAGATACTATACATAATTATGATATCTCCTTTCAGTACCAGATGTCAGGTAACTATAGTATTTTCTTCAAGTTTCAAATGTATTTATGTTTAGAAACATTACTTAATTTCACATATTGGGATTACTTCCCTCTTTTTGCACTTAAAAAAATAAAGAGAATAGGGCAATTATTATCTCTTCTCTAGAAAGCATAAGTGTGTTGCATCAAGAGAACAGTTTCTGATGCACCTAAACTCTTATGTAAGGCATGTGGAAAAAAAAATTCTTCTCTTTTTGAGGTTTTTAAGGAAAACCTTGTTCCTATGTCCTAAAAAGCACAAATTTTTCTTTCTTAAACAGATTCTTTTAAAAAGACGCTTGTGAGAAGAATGAAAGAGACAAAGTCCATTTGAAAATAAACAAACTTTTTGTGTCAATTCTGAGAAACAAAGGGGATAAAGGTGATGCAATAAGCGAATGTCAAAATGTCTGTACCCAAGGGAAGTGAATGAACATTGTGCTTTCTACCTATGTATGTTTGATCATAAAACTCCCTTAAAATAGGGATTCCCTCATAAAGCTGGTAAAGTTGATAGTTTCGTAGATTATATGCATTATATAATCCACAGTTGTACGTGGCCATTTTGGAAAGTGCCTCCTGCTAACTGCCCAGCCCTCTCCGCTACCGAGCACCCTTAGCTCCTCTCCCCACTTTGCCCTGGTGGTTGTGACTTAGCTGGAACGAATGGGGGCTGCACCACTTCCTAGAGGTGCTTTTTCAAATATCTTCTCCATTTCTTTTTCGGAAAATGCAGTTTGTTATCCAATAAGCTTAGTTGTATATTTATGTGCAGTTCTTGGCCATTCCCTTTTAATGGTGATTATTACATCCTCCAGGAAATAATATCAGTTATCTCATTCTTTTGTACTTTTTCTCCATATTAGACATTAGCATTTTTTTCCTCCCCACAGCTTAATTTTAGGGTTTTTAGCACTTAGGTCAATATTATTTAATTATTGAATCTGTCCTTGTGTTATAATAAGGTATAGGAGACAAGATCATTTGTCGGTTAGCTGTATGTGTTAGCTGTATATATTAGCTGTATTAATGCTCCATGGATGGTGCGCAAAATTCTATGTTCCTACAAATAACTGGGGCACAGAAAAATAAAACAGTGGTCCAGTGCAGACTTTGGCCTGGAAGGTATGATGCCTTACACATTCTACAGCATAGGATGCTTCCTTACACAAAGCTTTGTTTGTCTTGCCTAGATATTAAAAAGTCAAAAAGCTTTAAGTGGGATATTATTCACTAACCATTTTTCTGAATGTCATTGTCTATGCAAGCATAGAGCAACGTGCTGCTCCACAGAGGAAGTGACTAAGGTTCCTCAGTTTGCTTTTCATCTTGCTAAGCAATCGGAGCCTATGAACACACTTTATTAATTCTCACTTTGTTTTCTGCATGTCTCACCTTCCATATCCGCTGAATATAGTCACATCTGTTACCAAAGACAAACAAGGAAAATATGCTTCTCAATGAAGAGAGCATTTTCCCACTTTACAAACCGGGAAACAGACTATGGGCTTGATTTTGTATTCATTTTAATTGGACGTAATTGGTGGTGGAGGCAATATAATTTATAGCAAGAAGGTAAAATTGAGACTAAACATGTAAAGGTTTAAAGATAGGCGCTTTTCCCAAAGTGCCTGTATAAGTAGAAGAAGTCTCACCAACATGTGCTTCTAATTAACTCATGTAACATTCTTGTATACCCAACTCAAATATTTAGGAATTTAAGTAATTGACTATTGTATTAGATGTAAACCTTTGTATATTTGTCTGTCTCAGGTAGATTATGTGGCTACTTGCAAAGCTCTTACATATAGATTTTGGATGCACACATCTTCAAAGAACTAACTGAACTTTCAGGAAAAGGTAACAGATTTGTCTAAATATGTTTTAGTAGTCTCAAGACGGAGGTGAGGGGCAGCTGTAATGAAACAAGGCTAAGTAAATTGACTTAGTAATTATTTGTAATGTCTAAGGTGACAGTAGGTGCACCCTTTAAGTTGTCTCCTATGTTCACAATTAGTGCTCCAGCTGCTGGATAAGCCTTTCCCAGAGCAGCTGGTAGCACTCAGAGGACTGGAAAGGACACCCAGTTTTGGGACCTGTGTATGGACGTAGCCTTGTAACCCTGTGGTGGCATATTGTCAGTTTGGCAGCATGGGCCAGAGGTTAGTCAGGAGCTCCCCATTCTCAGCCTGGCTCTGGCAATGCTTCATGTGTGCTAGTTTGGCAATGCACAGAAAACTCCCAAAAAACGCCTGAGAGAAGGAAAGAATATTTGTCCATTGAGGTAACCTTTCCAAAGAGCTATCTAACAGCAAGATGATAATTTTGTCTGTATGTGGGATTACATGGAAGGATTTCGTTGCTCTTGGATCAGCGTTCACTTCACAAATCCATGTGTACCATTTAGTACTGCAGGGAGCAACATTTGCTTGCTCTTCCTTCCAGCATGTTCATGTGGTGAAAATAGCACACAGATTTCCATCTCTTTTAAGTTTTAAACATGTCTGCTTTCAAGATAAGGAACAGAAGGCTCACAAGTAGCATAACCCTTTCCAGACCTCAGGCCTTAGTGTCAACGGATGCCCAGGCCCAACGAGGAGAAGCTGAAGTGCAATTGATGGGGAGGTCAGGCCATCAGGAGGGCCCCTATGTGGCCCTGCTGGGCCTATCTGGTGCTCGTGGAGAAGGGAATAGGGAAGAAACCAAGCTAACCACCCCTTTGGGTTTGCCGCTTCACTTGGGCCTGGGTGCCAGAGCAAGGCCTCTGCTCCTTGAGGCGGTGGCAGGTGCAGTGACAATCTGAATCCTCATTGATAGCAAATGAGCTACATGGAGAAACAAATGTCGTAAATCCCGACAAATCTGTTGCCCTTGTTAGTGCCTACAATAATACTCCTGTTCTGGGAACTAGGTCCATATCCTGACCAAATTCTTATCACTCGTGTTGAATTTCTTCCTATCTCTGAGCTATTCTCTTCTTTACTTACATAAACGCCACTGGCTCCACAGGATTCCTCCTTTTTTTTTTTTTTTTTTTTTTCCTGTTTTGCATCCACTGTAACATCAGTCAACTAAAGAAATATAAATAACAGGGCCTTTATCTCTGATTCGGAATCCTCTTTCCATATTCCTTCATGGGACATTTTAGCATACATCCCTGGTGTTGTTTCCCTCTGGGCAGCAAGCTTATCCAATCTTGGCCATTTCCTCCTCCATAATCTTCCAAGTTTGTGACTCTTGAGGGGTCCACCTTTCATTTTTATTGCCCCACCTACTGGAAAATTCTTTGCTCATTATTTTATTTTAAAGCTTTCCAATTGTCTATAGTCTGACTTATTTCCTTTCTGCCATCATAATATGCTCTAAAACAGAAATGCATGAAAGAAATGGCAGTGTATTTGTACTGATAGCTGGGAAGGTAAATCTGTATGACAAACAGATCTGAAGTCTGAAATGATAATGCAATAAATAAAGATGCACGGAAAAAGTAATCCACCCTTCTCTTCATCATGGAAATACCAAGTCATCATATATTTACAGGCATTTTTTACTTTAAAGTTGCATGTCTTGCAAAAGAATGTGTTGTAGGCTATGACATTTAAGAAGAGGATTACTGGGAATGTATTTTAAAAGGTAATCTTATTTCTCTTAGTCATGGTGACTCACTGGTTACGGTATTTGAGTAAGAAACATACCATGCAGAGATAACTGTTCAGTGTGTTATTCGTAATCAGTGTCTGACAAATACTGAGTAGCAGGAAACCCAGACAACGGAGGACATGGGAGGAGGGTGCTTGTTTTTAATCTTTGACCTTCTGGTAGAGAATTTTAAAACCAGCAACTAGACAAATATTTTGTTAGGACAAGCAAGCTGAATAAAAATGAGGTTTGTTTCTTTATTAATAAAGAAAGGTTTATATTCAAGTATATACCTAAATAATAGGTTGCTTAGGCTTCATAGCAGCAAAAATGAGGCTTATAACTTCACACAATATTATTAGCAACATGTTTTCTAAAAGAGGAAGGAAGACTCTTCTTTTTTTTTTAATGTTGTTGAATTCCAAAGCAAACAGGGAGGAGAAAAGGAGTGAGCAGTAGATTAAGATGAATATTATGGGATAGGATTTGGAGGAAAAGAATGGTACACTACTACATAAAAATATAACAGCTACTAAATGCAAAGCATGGACTCCTGAGTTGTCTGGGAGCATTGTCCTGAGAACAGAATGGGATGTATTCTGCATGTAAGGGCGCAGACTCTTAATGCTTTGTGGAAATGTAGCAATTACTATTAATTACCATTCTTTTTCCCTTGTCTTTCTTACCATAAAGACACTTAAAGAACATAGTTATGCGATAATAGTATTGGCTTGTCTTTTTTTTTTTTTTTAATTAATGGCTGCATGCTGCTGCCCAGAAGGTATTTGAGCAAAATTTATGAAATACTGGTTTAACTAACTAGATCTTCCTGTGGCTTTTTTTTTTGTAGCTGACTAAAGTTAAACTGAAGAAGTGAGATAGATGAATCTATCAGCTGACCTCTTCTTTTCTTCTTTTTTTTTTTTAAAACCAGAGGTGTCTGTACTGTCATTAGTACAAGGAGAACTTTTCCTGCAGCATGAGATACCACATCTATAATACAGCTCCTGTCCGAGGAAGCAGCAGATACTCATTGCCACTGCACTGCCCAGCAATACGATGATATCACTGGCCACATTTGACCTGTTTGAGCCAAAACCGTTTTGGTGCAGAGTGTTCCAGCAAACAGTATATTGCGAGTAATCAGTCTAAGGAGGGGAACTAATTGTTCTGGCTTTGATGAAAACTCAGTAGGGTCTATTAAAATGAAGTAAATTGCTGTGTAAGAAATTCAGGCACAAGCTTCTAGGGACAACAAGATGACAGTAGCCTTTTCCTGAAAGGAAAGGGCTGTACCAGCTGGTACAGCAAATGTCTCTGAACCGCATGCCGTGGGAGCATGGCCATGCAACCATTTCTTCTTGTCCCCTGTCAATGAAGATCAGATAAATAGTTCTGGCAGAATTGTAACACCACTGAATGAGAAAATATCTGAACTGTCTATATTTGTATGTAAAGAAAAAATTGCAGTTAATATCAGAATACCCAGGAACATGCTGTTACGGTACTCAACTTTCAGATAGCACAGGTAGGCTTCCAATTTTTATGTCTTTTTGGTATGATACTGACTTATTATTGGACTCATAAAGCCCTGAATGCATTATATGCTGTTGGGATTTGACGAGTCTGGCTACTGATATCTTATGCTCTTTTTATGTATATTTTAGATGGAACATGCATTTCTTTCTGCTATGGATTTTGCCTTCAAGCGCTTTCCTGTAAAGATTTACTAAAGTGCAAAGGGACAGTATACAGCATCTCTATATACCTGTATCATTTACTTGAAGTAAAGTAGTGTTTAAGATCCATTTGCTATACAACTATGGAGAGAAAATGGTACTTTTTTCTTTGGTTCCATTGCAGACTGAGAAGGACAGGTGATATTAAAGTATTTATTAAATAATCTTATGTTTCAGTACAAAGAAAAGTAGAATTGGAAGTTTTCCGTCTTATATGATTTTTTTCTACTACTTGAGAGGTCAGATATTAGCTGTCCATTATAGTAGTCACTTCTTTCTGGAACCTCTTTTCAGAGAGATAGCTGCGGTATTTTGGGCTAATAATTAGCAAAATATTTGTCCGGACCTGTTGACTTAATTACCAGATATTTGTTATGTTATATAACGTAATAAAGATGCATCAAGCTTGGGTTTTGTGGTATTTGTTTGCTTTTTAGTATTCATTACTGAAACACCTTTAAAAAAAATAAATATTGTCAAGTATGCAGACTACATGCAGAGGACCTCCCGGTGGCCCATGGACCTACCCGTGAAGAAGCATAACTCAGTCCCTCAAGAGCCCTGGAATATAGCTAGGCAACACAAATTTAATGGAATAATTTGCGTGGTTGAGATGAGAAGTAAAAACAGGACTGGGGCAGTCCAAGGGGAAGGTGTCCTGACTGACCGCTCAGCAAATTATCATATACCCCTTGTATATTACCCTTTGTAATATAGATCCTCTCAGCCCATCTCCTTGGCCTAGCAAATGGTTTATTATGCTTCAACGGTTGTACAGCATAGATACCCGTATTTGCTGGAAGGCAGGAGCATTCAAGTCATCGGTATTATTTTGGTATTATTTATCATGTTATTGGTAGTACATTTTGCGATTGAAATCTTTGAATTCTATCTTCAATCTGAAGAGGAATTTTGCAAAAGATACCATGTAACTATAGTGAATTAGTCTAGCATTTAAAGGCTCTGAAATTCTGAAATTCATTAAACGTCTAAGCATATAACAGAAAGGATTTATTATTTATGAATCAATCTAGAATGCTTAGAGACAACTAACAAATTTTGCATTTACTAATCTATTGCATTTCTTACAAATAGACTTGCAAATAGATATTATCAATGCTGGGCAACATGTGGAAAAGCCTTTTTCAGTGGAATAATTATAAAGAATGAATCATGTATTTTACAGAAGACAAACTGGGCAGTACTGGCCATATGGTGGAAAATATAGGCAGTCTGGCTGGATGTATTGTGTCTATTTAAAGACACAAATGGAAAATAAATGGGAAGTTTGACACTTTCATGTGTCATAAGTGAAAAGGCTTAGTATTGTACACGGAAACTGGGGGCATGGTACTTGGAATGGAAGCTGTGGGCAGTATTCTGCTATTATTTGTACACATCAGATGCACCAGTGGATCTGCATCGTGTAGTTCAAAAGATAATCTGCTTCATCCCTTCTTATTCTGCTTATGAACCTTGCTCACAGTACATGAACATCTTTAGCATCATAACCCTAAGTGTAAGGATTTGAGTAAAATGCCTGAATGATGTGGTTATGTTTTTTACTTGAGTAACAAAGTTATGAAGGAAAAAAATATATTGTTCTACCATTTGCACTATTCTTCACTCGCTGCTAGCTGGAAAGTTTCAGCATGTTACATGTGTTACCTTTCAAAACAAAATACCAATTAAAAATAACAAAGTGGAACACTGAGAAATTTATGTTCCATGGAACAACAAATTGTTTCAAATCAGTGGTAGAGAACCAAATTGGCAGCATTATAGTTACTCACATTGCTTTCTCAGTTAATCAGGAGAAAAGTGTTTCTGGCATTAGTATTTTCTTAGCACTTTCCATGCATATGTTCATTGCCCAAGTATAACACATACACAATACAATACTTAATATAAAATACATTAACATGAATATAGTAAAGGCGTGAAAGAATGTATTTCTTATTAACCACAGCAAATATACTCTAAATATACTAAGATTCAATGTGGTCGACACTAATTCCTCTTTTTAATTTGCATTGTAACTTGTTCTTTTTTCTTGTACTTCAAGTGTCGTGATGTTGTTTCTCCTTTTCTGTAAGTGGTATACTTCTACACCAAAAACCTGCATCAGTTTTCATCATATAAAAGCTCTAGGTTGAAATTAATACACACAAACCTGGCACAACTTTTATATATATATATATATTCATAGCTGTTCAAAATATATGTAGGCTGAAGACATAGAATATATGTAGACTAGAGACACAGTGGCAGTGCATACATATTATGATGGAACATAGTGTCTGACTATAGCATAGTAAACTGTACTATTCTGTTACATGACAACTTAATTTGTACTTTACATGTTTCCAACTCCAACTTACCAAGTCTGCTTCAGTGATTTTTGGAAAATCTGTTCATGTTGTGGTTTACTCGTTTTGGATATGATTCCAGCATGAAGCTTTCTCTCCAAGAAGTAAAACTTGTTCTAGCTGCTCATAAAATTTTCCCCAGAAGTGTTTATAAAAGCTAGTAAAAAAGAAAGTGCTCATTATTTTTGATAAGCAATGAAGGATTTGAAATGCATGTTTAAATTATAGAGCTAAAGCTGTTTGGGAGCAAAGAAGATGAAAATATATAATATATATTTAAATATTTAACTGATAAATGTTGCATTTTGTTTTATTTTGTTTTGCTTTAATACGAATATCCATTTGTTCCATCAGCTCCTTACCTCAGAGTTAAAAACTTCACCTTATTTTTCTCTATGGTTAAATGGAGGGAAAATACACCAAGCTCCGCAAATGTCAAACCCAGCTTTAAAATATTGGGATTTAAAGGAGGTATAATACCAATAAGTCTAAAACTATTAGGGCTTCCTAGTGAGAATATACAGGACTGTTTTATGTAGTTTTTGACGGAGAACTTAAATTAGCCCTGCAACATGCATGGTGTAACTTTTCCTGCTGCCTGGGAAAGAAATGCTGTCAAGCTCTAACTTGTGGTGATGGCACTTAGTTTGTATGAGACTAATAAAAGGGCAGAGTGTATGCATGTTTCTCCGATTCTAGATTTTTTTTTCTCTTGGTCAGAACTTTGAAGTCTTTTTAAAGCTTTGTTCTCTTCCTCTTTGCCAGGCTAATAAAAAGAATTATTATTACTACCACATTTGTGTCTCTTGGATTTTATTTTGGCTAATGCAAGCATTTTTACAGCATGATCTTGGACAAAGGAGCAATTAGAATTAAGGAGCCTTATCCAACAATTACAGCACTTATTGCAATTATAATAGTAATTTAGTAAGTTGATGACTTACTGAGTTACCCAAATGATACATTTTTATTTTGCTTTTAAAGTTAGCAAAAGCTTAATGCTAGAGTTTTGTAATGAGCCTGTGGTAACCAGATTTGTAGTCTGAAGCCTTCGTCTGCCACACTGTTAGCCATCAAAGGAGCCCTGTCCTACCAAGCTTTCTATTTTCACAACAGGATATCTGGTTTCTTTTATGAGGATACAGCTATGTTAATTTGGTTTAGTGGTTTGTTGGAGGTAAGCATGCTCTTCACAGCACAAACACCAAAATCCCCTTAAAGCAGTTCCCTGTTAATAGCAGGGGTCTGATTGGCAGTTTTGCATTGTAAAGTGTGATTTGGTTGGATAAATATGTTTAGTCTGGTAAGCACTTTAGTGATTGAGTGTCTGTTAATGGATAAAGGTGGATTATGGTGAAACCTCTACAGGCTGTCATTGAGCACTTAGAGTTGTGAGATGTCATGGGGGGACTAGAAAACAAGCTGGCGCTGTGCAAAACAGCACCAACGAGAAAATATTTTAAATATTTCATGCTATTTCAGTATTTCCATTTTAAGCTATATTTCACTTCAGGAAAACAAATCAGATTACTCCGCACATAGCCTTGGCTTTGCTTTGGCCTTAAGGAC
Organism: Nothocercus julius; assembly: GCA_013398735.1. Classification (NCBI taxonomy): domain Eukaryota; kingdom Metazoa; phylum Chordata; class Aves; order Tinamiformes; family Tinamidae; genus Nothocercus; species Nothocercus julius. The sequence goes on along the minus strand of VZSV01000028.1, from coordinate 6,225,105 downwards.
ATGCACACAAGGTGCATCCCAGGAATTCAGAGAGCTTTGAGATGTTTCTCAGCACAAGAGAGTGGAAAAAGCCCTCAGCTACCTGGAGGGTAACTACAGAGTAGCTATAACTTCTCTTAAGAATACACTGGAAATCCTTTAATTCAGAATAAAATTCAAGACAATTTTATGCATTTTTTTTTCTGGAGAAGCTTTTACAAATCAGCTCGTATGCTTGTTTGAGATTATTTTTTGCATTTTGCAATAGCCTCTTCTCCAAAACAAAGATTTTTACAAAAACAGTCTTCCTCCTCCTCTTCCCGCCAGAACAGAAATGAAGATCTTTCCTTCTCTTACTTTTAAGAAAGGTAATCTGATCCTCTATATAAACCACCAACAAATGTCACTTTTTTCCTCTACTCAGGTGTATGCAGCTTTTTTACGAGGTGGTAAATATCAGCTTACTTTGGGACTTGAAATGGCCTTGAGGCCAAGTGGCAGATATTCAGGCAGATATGCAGAAAGTCTCCACTTTGGGTGAGTTTTAAAACCTGCAGGTCCTTATTAATGGCGATGATGCAGAGGTTTGTTAGGTTTATTTACCTTCGTATGGAAAAATGCCATTAGCAGGTGAAGTACACAGCCAGAGGATTTTGGTGTGCATCTGAAATGCTCAGACAAACAGAGCTTCCATACAAGTGTTTTAGTACTGCTAAAGAAGTAAAAACTGTTAAACTATTTTTTTTTTTTTCAAGAGAGGAAACTTTGGATCTGTTCCCTGTACTCTCTTTTATTCTTTTCTTATCAAAGGCATATCAGGCTGACCCATGCCTTATAGTTGATAATTACCATATGTTAGTAGAGGTTCAAGCCCACAAAACTTGCAGAAACTCTAGTGAAATTTTTAGAGGGGAAGACTTCCTCCCTTTTAGTTTGGGGAAATTTCTTGCAGCTTCACTGTAAACCTACATATTTTGCACATATTTTCTTCATCTGATTAAACCTACCTGCCCAGCAGGCTTACCTTCTGGTCAAATGCCGAGTACCCGGGGGGTGGTGGCTTCTCCATTAGTTGTAGTCCTTATAGTTAGGTATTCTTCCGAGGGATATATTAGGTCTCAAATGCATTTAATGGGCTTGAAAGGAACCTAATGATTGAGTTAGGCTCTTTCTATTATGTTACACTAAAGAACAGGCTTGATGGTCATAAAAGTTATTTCTGGCCAAGTGGTATCTTGGAGACAAAATTCTTCCCTAGGACCCATGCAAGCATTCCCATATTGCAGTGATTTAACTGATAGAAAAATATCTTCTTAGACTTAATCCTTTTCTGTGCTTCCTATCACAACTCTTCATACATGAAGAACAAATCAGCTTTGTAATTGTTAATTTCATATAATATATTTGCTTAGAATCCCTGAAATCTTGGTCTTAGATGTTGATTGTTAGCAATAATAAGACATAAGAAGGGAAGGAAACCTTTACAAATGTGCAAGGATATTATTTATTAGATATACTGCAGTTGATTTAGATACTGCCTATGGCCCATTTATAAAAAAAAAAAAAAAATTACTTCCCAGCATGCTGAGCCACTGGAAAATGAAAAATAAATGCAGCTGAGGAAATTAAGGCAGAGTAATTAATTTAATTTTCCAAGCCCTTGAAATGTGTGTGCCTTTGTATAGAACGTCATCTTTAAGGAAAAAAAAAATGCAGGATTTGGGATAAACTTGATTGTCCAAGTTGCATTGTGGAACATTGTTCCTTGTTCTAAAATGTGCTGCCATAACTTAGAAACTATATTTTTAAGATAATTCTTTGGCAGTTTTAATAGTCAATTAAGACCAAAAAGGAAAATTCGTGGGAAGAAGCTAACATTTGAAAATATGTTAAGGAAGCAACAGATTCAGTGAGGAGCAAAACAGAATATTGGGATGTTTGGGGAATTTTGGAAAAGCATAAAAAGAAAAATGACTGGAGAAAGATTTGGGGTGGATGAAGAGCAGGACATCAAGGGAAGGACCAAGAGTGGGAAAAGACTTTTTATTAGTAAAGCGGGAAATTTTTGTAAAAGAACAGAATAAACAGCAGGCCAGCAGAACACTGGGGACTGGAAAGCAACAGGAAAACAAGGAGGAAGAAAGGAAGGGTATAAAAGGAATAAGAGGTAAATAATACAATCTGGAAATGATGAAGAAACTTCTGAATGTGAGAAATACAGCCAGACAAAGCAAGAATGACTTGGATAGTAGTAGAGGATTTTTTACAGAAGAAAAAAAAATAAATAAATAAAGGAAAAAAACAAAAGGAAAAACAAAGTGAAAGATGGAGTTGGAGGGCAGGAAAAGAAGCTGAGTGAAGACGTCCTTTGAGGGAAAGCACACATTAGGAAACTATTTTTGATAAAAGCAATCTGCAGTAGAATTTCTGTCTTTATCTAAAGGAGCCCAGAAATAGATAGCAAATACAACTTGTAGGCTCTTTAATGAGCAAGTAATTTGCTTTATAGATATATTTAAGAAGATAAGAACCTCAAATAGTGGTTGTATTATAAATGTCTGGTGAAAATAATTAGTCTAATAAGAATTCAGCAAGCGATAAATAAGACTAGTAATTTTTGTATTAGTTCTTAAAAGGATGACTTTAAAGCTAACTTTTTTTTGGTTGGTTGGTTGTTTTTTCTTAGAAATTAGAAACAGTTGCAGGCATTGCAACTAACAGAGCTGCACTCTGGCTATCCTGGAGATCTTTAGCTAGTGTTTCCAGTTTTACTTCTAATTGAAATTCCACCCTTCCATTTTTGTAAGAATAGTGATTTCAAATCATCATTTAAACGCTTCTCTCTCTTAGGTTAATGTGTAAGGTCCTCACATTAAGAGACAGGATTAAAGAACAGACTGACCAAACAGGGAAGGCAGTAAAAATTACATATTGGAAGGTTCTTTAGGTACATGGACTAATCAAACTAGAAGAAAAGAGAGCAGGTAGGGAAGTCCTTTTAAGCCCTTTCATTTGAAGTAGTAACATGCCTAAATGTGAAGTAAAATTTCTAAACTTAAATGGTAACTTAATAAATAAACCAGGTAGGGTTCATAATTAGTGAATTAGTGGATTTTCTTTTTTTCATTTTCTCTTTTTTTTTTTTTTTTCCGTAGTTTTGGTCTACAGCCTTGGCAATAGTTTTAATATCTTGCTTCAATGTCATATAGTTTTCCTATTTTGGTTAGCCTAACCACAACACTACTTCTGCTCCAAGATCGCAAATGAAATATATGCAGTCTTTGCAGCCCATTTTCACAAATACCCAGCAGGCATCCAAACACTTCTGAGCAATAAATAAGACCCCACAAACAAAGGCAAATTAAACCTTCCATTTCTATTCATAAAAATATATATGCAGCTTTATTTAGCCAATTGGATGACTATTTGCAACACATGAAATAACTTGGTGGTCTTAGTTCAATTCCAACTGGACAGCTGTTTGGACTGTAAAACTCCTCACCATAATTGGCTTTAACCGACACCCTTGTCGGTAAAATAACCAAGTTTTGTAGGGGCACAGAGTCTCAGAGACAGAACAGCCTTTCCCATAGCCTAGAGGTGATTCCTTCAGATTAGGCACGTGGGTGGCCTGCTGATAGGGGGAGAATATATTTTTTTTTAACTGTTGGAATTTTTTATGTAGTATCTTTTTTTAGAGATCAGGACAGAATTCTACTCCCCATTTTCTCATGAATACTGGGTTAAAAGCATATATTGTATGTCAATGTTGAAAAGCATTTTTACTATGAAACTATGAAATAAATTGTCCTCTGGAAGCCAATGGCAAAATAGTTTTTTGTTTCCAAGGAGCCAGAATTTCATTCAATGTTTAAAAAAAACACTATTTTTATCAAAAAAAAAAAAAAAAAAAGACATTTAAAACCAGACACTATTGAATATTAGTGGAAAAGGAAGAAATTTGTCACACCTGCTACCTAATTAGGTCGAGCTCTCCAAATTTGTCCTGTACTAGAAAAATAATTTGGGCATTTCAATTATATACTTGACCCACATCTAAAAAGTGATAGCAAATATTATCTCAAAACAGAAACAAAAAGAAAAGATCTTCATTCAGATTAAGAAATTGTTCAGAAACATCACTTTTAATGCCAGCCATAAATAAATTGAAAGCTTGTCTTCACCTTAACTGTCATAGATAGTTTATCTCTGATAAACTTATCTTAGAAGTATAAATTAGTACAAACCCACACAAAGCACCCTATAAAGTATCAGAGATAGTCTCAAGTACTGTGAAATAAGATGTGTGAAATTTATAAATTATTGCAAAAACAGCACTAGATTCTCTAATTCCTTGCATCACGTGGAATGCCTTGGTACCAAATGTAGAACACAGCCAAATTGGAGTAGTAAAGATTCTCACTCACTTTGCACTGATGTAAATGCCTGTACGAGGTACAGGGCAGTGGATATCTTGGTCCACAATATGGAATTGTTTAAGTGCTATGAGATAAATGTGCTGCTGTATTTGCTCTTGAAAGTCTGCCTACTTTCTTCTTTCCCAGTGATTGCATTTTAAAGAAATTCCTTCTCCTATTTACCTTTTACACTCTGCCTTGTGCATGGAAACATTGCCAAGGTAGGGGGAAAATGTAGGTTTCATAACATGCTATGGAAAAAGAGAGGTCTAAGTTGTTTTTTTTTTAATTAAAAAAAAAACAGAAAACTCTGCTAGGTCGGCTGGGCGCCCTCTTTGTGCAGCTCCCAAGGCCTATCTGAAGAGCACCATAGAAAAACAAAGCTTGGTGAAGAGGAAGCAGCTGCGGGAGCGATACAGAGCCCGTCCTTATAAACAAAGAGCACCAACAAATCTGCTTGAGCATGAATATTAGATTTGCCGTCTTCTGCTGACATCACTACAGGAGATAACCATATTACAAGGAGTGGAACAGCTTGTTGTTTGAGAGGTTGCCAGATGAGATAAGCGAGTGGCAAAGTGGCCAACGAAGACAGGGTGCCCATCCTGACAATCTCCGACATAACCAAGAGCTGTGACTCGCCGAAGTGTTGGAGAGAGCAGAGCTAGCCTGGAACAAGTGGATAAAAATGAACTATGAACTTCTTTTTTTTCCCCTAATAGCGAAGAGCTAACAGCTGCTTCCATCTGGGGACTGCATGAAAGTGCCTTACAGCTGCACAATAATAAACAGCTAAAAACTCTGCGGAGCCTACTGCTCCATTTACATTCTTTCCCAATCTTTTGCCTCATTAAACTGTAATCTCCCTTCTAATTATATTTCATCAATCTATTGTTTATGGAACTCCAGATTAAATGGCAAACATATTGAAACAAAAATAAACTTATAATTAGTTGTCTTCTCCTCAGCCCTCCTCCCTTTGTATTAGCAAGTGCATCATTATCAGGCCCCAGGGGTTTGGTGAGGCAATCCGTTTACATGGTGCACTTTTGGCAGTAAAGAAGAAAAAAACATTTGTTGCTGCATAATATGATTTACCAGCTCTAGGGCTCCAGGGTCTACACTTCCATAAATATAAGTGACAAATTATCAATAAATCATTCCTGGGTCTACCATATTGCATAATGTTTATTGAAACCCAGTTCTAATAAATATAAAAGTCACCTTTTTTATCCAAAGCATAAGAAACAAAGATGACAGAGATTACAAACAGAAATGAAAAATGAGAAATAAGCCCCTTCACAAGTAACAAAGTTTTTTCCTTAGCATCCTTAGCACCTCTGCATTTCTGGCCTCTAAAACCTGCCTTGGAGCAGATATGTTCTTCAAACGGTGATTTTATGCTTTGATTATGATAGGCATTGTTTTTTTTGTGTGTGTTTGCTTGTTTTGTTATTCATATACTTGTCAGATCTGATTTCTGATCTCTGAAGAAATCAGCCCAGGATACTCTGAGCATGGGCTTCAGAAGCTTCACTAGAATCAGATGAGATCTTCCAAATTAGTCGTGGTGTAGATCAGTTAGACACAGTGAGATTTGTGCTGAAATCCTGTCACCATGCTTGTGTTCATTGCAGGAGACTCTTTGAAAAGTGAAAAAACAGGAAGATCAGAGTATTTGCCTATTAGTTACTCCATTCAATCTTCACCTCCATAAAATGAGAAATGCAGCTTTAAAATCAGTACAAGAGAATTACACTTGTGAGTTTTTCACTTCACTTTGTAAACACACAAAAACTGCAGTGAATATCGCTCATAGTGTGTAAATACTGAAGTTATTTCAAGAAAATTAATCAAGGAAAATTTTCGGCTTTGTTACATTGTTTCACCCTAAAAAAAAGTATTTTGTTAGATACATTTACATTTCTTAAAGTTAATATCTGACATATCTCACCTGTTTCAGATACTGATTAAAATATAAAATAATAATATCCCACCGTTTTCATACAGGCCAGCATCTGGAATTAATTTACACAGAGTAGTCATTAGACTTCGGGAACCCTTTAAAAGTCAGCGTGAACCTTAATCGAAATTCCCTATCCTTTTGTATTTGCTAAGTCAAACATCAAGTGCTCAGGTTAGGCTTAACACCTCCTCTTTGAAAAGGTTTAAATTTTTCCACTAGTCTTCTGATCTCCTGCTTTTACAAAGTCATAGTGATCCCCATATCATGAAAAAGATCTCTGCTCAAATACTTCATTCATCTTAGTTAAACTTCTGTTAGGTATATTGTGCTCTGTAGGTCGTCTAATCTGTTTGTTCAGTGATACCTTTTTGCCGATGTAAATAAATTCTCTTTAATTCCAAGGAGGGTGCCCATTCATGGTAGAACAAGGTTTTCCCTTGTACATTCCCTGGAAGATTTCTTTGCCTGAGGACTGTAGGACTGAACCCAGTAGTTCCCCTTCCAGAGTGTGTTTACTGTGCAGGCGTTCTCCTGCCACATGATTTTTATCTGTGCCCTTCCATGTCATGTGTCAAAGACAGTATAGCCCATGCAGTAGCGTGTCTGTGTTTCTGGGGTATGAAGGAGTGAATATTCCTTGCTCAGAAGTTCTTACAGAGTTTCAGAGGGAATCAATGATTTCCAGTAGGGTTAAGGCCCTAACTCATTGACCTATTGGAATAACCCTACCAAATTCCTTCAATTTAAAACAATTAAACAACTCCACTGTTTTAGAAGTGGTTCCTGTACTAACACCAAGGGAGATGGAAGCACACTGCACTGGTGCTGTCCAGCGCTAAGTTTATCTAGCCCAGCTGCTCCCTACCTAATTCCTAGCTGCCAGAACAGCAAAGAGGCTGATCTAAAATCCTCATGCTCAAACTACTGCACGCAGGATCCAATGAGTTCAGGTGCGAGTCCCTTCCTACTTAATCAGCCTGTTTAAAAGAAAAGAGCATGTCCTGAAACAGTATTCAGGGAAGGAGAAGGGATTTGGTCTCTCCACATACCCGAGCAGCAGCAGCCCTGATACATGGAAAGGAAGCAGCTGCAGAGCAGTCATGAGTTACAGACTTGATGCCAGCTCAGCATCTCACATTTGGTGATGAGTGAGGAAGTGGAAGAAAGCGAGACCATTGAGCCAAGAGACTATTTCCATTCCCTGGAACAGGATGTAATGAGAGATCTGAGAAATCTGGACTTTAAAATAAAGTCAAAATATAAACTGATGTGTACGTCCTGACGTAAAGAATGACATCTGTGAGAGAGGTCTGAGCAATCTATATGAGGATATCAGAAGTCTAACAGATGATTTTCATAGATTTGAATGCCAGCACTATTGCTCAACATTGAGATGTTTCTGATTTCACATGATATACCCTAATGAGGTCATAGCCTGGAACTAGTGGGAAAAAAGAAAACAAAAAACTCCAGAGTGATCATAATTCCAAACATAGCCAAAAATTAGTATTTCTACAGGGAAAAGTACACTTGGCTGATCTTCTGTATGGATATAGTAATAACTTTATATAGGTATTCTACATCTGCCTTTCAAGGAAATCCCTGAAAACATTTTTTTTTTTTAATGTTAACAAAAAGATAAATCTAGCTACAAAACAGCAACCTTTTTGCATGTGAAGGACTCAGAGTATTTCCACGTGTTGGAGAGTTCTGGAGGTAATTAAATGATTGCAGTAAATAAGATAGGTGTTTACTTCCTTTCAAGGGTGCTATGGTTACTTTTCCTAATATTTCTCTCTTTTTTTTTTTTTTTTTTGCTAGCAGAAGGACTGAGCTTTTCATACTTATGCTTTGTATTTCAAAAATGAAATATGAACCCATACAAAATTTCAGAAGTTTTTACATGCTTAATTATGAACTGAAGACAGCTCATATTGAGCTAAGATCTAAGCTGACCTTGGTGTTATTTGCATTTATTACCCCTCACTTGCAGTATTTCATCAGATCCTTTTGTTTTGACTTTTTCTTTGGTTGTACTAAATTTAGTCCAGAACATTTCCAGTTTATTGTAGTAATCTGCCATTATCTTCCTTCAAAGATGTAGGAGCCTTGAGAGAAGTAATCTAAAAAAATTGTGCAGTTAATCATAACAAAATGCTCTGACTGATAAGGCGTGTGAGAGTTTTAACTAGTAGCATGTTGGCACTTATATTTGAATTGCTAATTTCAGAAACCAAAATGAAAAGGTGTCAAAAAAGATACATGAATACAACACAACAAATAATTCACCTTAATTTTAAAGTCTGAAGTCATTTTGAGCTTTCACAAGGGTTTTCAGTCTTGCTACCTGGCTCATGGTTGGCTTATAGCCCTTAAAAACATATGATGCCAGTCCTTAAAGTTCTATAATTCATCAAGGAGCTACGTGCAATTCTTACGTTTCTAACAATTGCTTTTCTTGATTGCACACTGAAATCTGTTCCTGCTGTCAGAGTTAACTGTAGAGAATTGTTTATCAGCTAGCTGATCATCCTGATATAACACATCTATTTTAATAGTGTCTGCAAGTGTATTGATATGAAGTGCTAGCCAGCCAAGAAACAATTAGGGAGCCTGTAGGATAAGCACCCTAGTCCCATTAACCTCCGTGGAAGCCATTTGTGTCTGAACAGGAGGACAGACTTTGGCCCTGAAATTATCAGACAGCTGGAGTGTATTTTTATCTTATTTCTATGGTGTCAGTAGACATAACATAACAATCTGCACGAGTTCACATAAATCCAACTAGAAATGAGCACATTACTCTGTATGCAATATTTTTTTCCATTTTTTGGCTCTGAAAGTGTTTTGCAAAGATAAAGCCAAAAAGGGATAAAAAGTTAGCGTGCCCCCGGCACATCTGCATGCACAGGTAGGCATGGCTTGCTACCAGGTCACCCAGAAGTGACTCAGGACAGCAAGAAGGGACAGAAAACTGTGGAACTGCATAAAGCTCATGGGTTGACCCACTGCTCATGGATATAACTTGCCGAGGGGCAGGGTTATTTCCTAAGAGCAGAAACAAGTCAGACTCAGTTCAATCTGGTGAGCTGGTGTAGCAAGAATTAATGAGTAAGATAGACCTATCCCTATGATAAGTTGGATGAAGAAAGATTTTCCAGGAGGCCAAAAGTCAAGATATCACATAATGAATATTGAGTGGAAAATGGATCACTCTCAAATGTATGTTTTTCTCTTGTGTTTGGATGCCAAGTGTGAAGATAAAATTTGCCCAACACCCAGGTTTAACTAGCAACAGGAGATTCTCCTCTTAGTCATGTTTCGTAGTAGGCCTAAACATTGATTTGCTAGAACTTAAAGCTACAGAAATGGTTGTCAACATTTCCCTCTTTTGCTTCCACTGGTGGCAGCCTGGGAGAAAAGGAATGGAAACAGGACTCGTGGGGTCAAGTGCTGATTGCCAGGCCTGAGGCCATGGAAAAGCTCTGGCAGCATGGCATTTTTTCTTAGAATTTTGTTTTTCTTTTTAAGATTAAATTCTTCTCCTTCTTAATGTGCAGAAGTTTTATGACCTCCTACCTATAGGATAGGACCTAATATATCACTGTGTGCATTTGGTCTCAATAACTGTTAGTGGGTACTTTCCTCCCTTTAAATGTTCTTCATAAATTACCCCAGTTTTCCACTGTGATTCTTTAGTTACTGTCTCCTTAAGAAAACTAATCATTAGCCTGTCTTATTTACTTTTCTGGAGAACTGGAAAAAATATATATATATAAAATATAACATGTATTCATTTCTGCATGAGTGATTAGGCCGTTACAAACAGTTTTGTTAGAAAATATGTTTTTAATCAAATCTGCCTTGAAAATAAAGTTTTCATCTGTGAGGAAAATATTTCAAAAAACTCAAATGCTCCTTGTTAATTCCCAAGGTATTTAAATCAAAAATTTCTGTGTTCATATATCCCCATTTTCAAGAAAATAAGATGCCTTACAGAATGCTTTATTCCTTACTTATTCCTTATTTTACAAAATGATCTGCTTAAAGATTTTTGCTAGTTTTGTAATATTATTTTCTTCTCCTCCTTATAAATCCTACTGTAGCCCTCTGTAGCAGTGACTACAGCCTATGACAGAATGAAACACGCAGGCTCTTTTAAAGAAAAACAATAATAGCCCGTAACCCCTACTTAAACTTCTCCAGATATTTGGTTTTTAGTGCAATCTGCTGACATCTGTGAAGAACTACTCCAATAATTCTGTTGTCCCAGGGCTACTGGAAATACAAGATTCTGACCTATGACCAAACTTCTCAACAAATTTTTGCATCTTCACAAAATATGTCATATTACCTAAAACACGGAGTTTCTGTGCGTGTATTCACTTTAACTGTGGCAAGTATAAGGTAGTTCTACTGCTACTACTGCTACTAGCCTAACACCCTAAAAGCCCTGTATTTGCCCTTCTTCCAGAATTTAATAATATTTTGATCAATACAGATCCTTGAGAAAGTGCAATTATAACACTCTTCCCAGGGAAATCTAACCACTTGTCCCTATCCTTTTTTTCTTATCATTTAAGCAGTTGTCCCTTAGTTGCTGCTACATGATGAGACATTCCCTATTACTCTGCAAGGGCACAGCTTCTGTAAGAACCTCTGGTAAGGGCGGCTGAAAGTCCAGCTGTGCATTGCCAGCTGCTTTATTCACATGGTAAATCATTATTTCAAAGAACTTTATTGGATTGGCAAGTCATGCCTACAGTCTGCAAATCTTATTGACTCTTTCTCAAATCATCATAACTATGTAATGTAATCTGATATGCTCTCTATCAGTTTATCTAGTCCTAGGTAAAGAAAATCTTGAAATTAAGATCTGGATTAGTAGTTCCAATATACCAAACATTGGCATCATATTCCCTTAGTAACAAGGCCGAATTAAGCAAAGGGTAACACATCACAACTAATAGTACTGGATTTTCCTGTTTGAGTACCCTTGGCACTCCTGAGTAATGTGATTTAGGTCCTTAAAATTGTCCTATTTTAATTTGTCATTTCAGAACAAATCAATTCCATTCTTATTTCACTTGGAAGCAGTTTTTCAGACTCTAATAAGGCATAGTTTTGGTATATGGTCCCTTCTGTAATGAATACCAAAGCAAGAAACTCATTTTGCTTTTTCATAATGGTCCAAATTTTCCCTGACAGTTCCTTTTATATCAAGATCATCCACTGTTCCCAACTAATCTCTGAAAGGCTTTTTTTCTTCTGATTCACTGGAAGGAGTTTTTATATTCTAAACATTTATTCTTGTAGCCTATTGCTTGACATCTTTTTGATCTCTCCAAATGTGGTTTTACATTTAAGATTGTGGTTTTACTTTAAAGAGATTACAGCCCAATATTACACATGAAGATTTTGAAACTAAATGTACCACATAGCAGAAAGATAGAGTTTTGTGTCATCTGAGAATGAAGGCACCAAGGCAGAGTTGTAGTGAACTAAAAACTTTTAATTTGTTTCATTTCTTCAAGGAAATACTTAGCGAGAGCTGGACAGAATCAACACAGATGTTTTCAGCTTTGATTAGAAGCAGTGGTTGTTGAAAGAAGCAGCCATCAGAAATTTGGGCTATTTGGAAACAAACAGGAGGTGTTCATTTGTAGGCATTGTAATAAGAGTGAGCTGAGGAAAAATAAGACAGCCCAAATATTTAACAGTGATGACAAAGCTCAGCCTTTATTAGAAATGGAATTATCTTGGAGAGATTTCTTAAGTTTTAGGTACATTTTACATTCTATTTCGCATACAGCCACTCTAATTTGCATGGAAACCTGAGTGGAATATTTAATATTCTCTAGCTCTTAAGTGGACTAAACAAATAAATTTCCTGAGCTTTTCTAACCTGCAGAATGTAGTACAAATGAAGAATGATTTTGCAGCTTGAGACAGAATGGCAGAAAATGCTCTTGGAGTTTCAAGCAAAATTATCACCCCTTTCCTAATCCTACATCTTTCAGCATTAGAGCTGAATTTATGATATTTTATACAATGTTAACCACAAATCATTTAGAGGTACAAATTAAATGCAAGCACATTAAAGCTAATATCAAAAAAAAAAAAAAAAAANAAAAAGAAAGAAAAAAGGTCTAAAAAGAAAGAAAAAAGGTCTGTGTTCTGTGGATATCTAACATCCCAAAAAAAAAAAAGTCTGCTTTCAGATTCATCTGCAGATCTTGGTTTCACTACGCAATTCTTGAACAGCTAGATACAGATGATGTTTCTGACCTCTGTCAGCATCTGCCATATCTTCATCCAGTAACAACTCAATAACAGCCACTTTACCAGGAGACCTTCAGAATAAGTTTGCCCTCCATCTTAATCTAGTTACTTGCTTTGAAATTCCCACAGGTGAATCACCATCCTTCAGTCAAAGAGAATGCTACTGCTGCGCACTGTTGCCACCTCTGGGGATTATACCACAGATCTCACAGTTACTTGTTGTTTGATTTAAGGCACCAACTCATAGAATTACATTTTTAAAAAAGCAAATCTTGCTATTTTCTTCAGTTTTTCTGGAAATAAAAGCAACAACAAGCCAACGTGTGGGTTTGTTTCCCCTACTGAAAACCTTCCAATGTAAGCCCTACCTTTTCAAAAGCAGAAAAAAAACAGCACTTCCTATTTTCAAAAGGTTGCACTTTTAAAATCTTACAATAAAGAAAGAGGAGAGGACAGGCTTCTTTTAGAGTTTCATCTTGTATTCATTGAAATTAATTAGAAATACTCTATTGAATTTTAAATGTGCAGGATCAGGGTCTGAGTGAGAACCGCTTTCCTTTGCACCTGCAGCAGTAGAGGAAGCCCAAGTGTAACAAACCCTTTGATCTTCTTTGATCTTCCTAAAAATACATACCCAGCTTGATTTCTTCACATCCTCCAGAGGAATGGCTCACCACTGCTGCTTTCTCTCCCAAGTATATTTTATCACTTTTACCGAATGTTTTAGTTTGCCTTTTTTTTTCCAGGTTGAGGGTTTATTTTATTTGCCATATTTTTAACCTCTCTCTTGTACTTCAATATTTTTTCTGGCTTCAGCATTGGCAAGATGTTTCAGTGCAACATCAGCAGCAAATGTATTTAATATGACCTTTATTCTTTCTTCCAAACCACCAAGATGTTAATTAAAATTGGTTCTTTCACTGATCCTTCTATTGGCTTGCACAAATATTTTGCCATATATCGTTATCCTGTTTTTTTAATTTGCTGTCCTTTTTACATAAAATTAGATTTTCAAAATATATTTCATGATATTCTACTAAGTGTTTGAACGAAGACCATGAATGTTAAGCTACTGTATTCCATTCCATTCCATTAATTTTGAAATTGTTCTACTAAGGAACTTTAAATTGTGCTGACATTTATTTTTATTCATCCAATATTCCAAATATTGCGTATTCCACATATCTCCAGGATTTCTCTTTTATTTTTTCTCATCATGACTTAAAAGTGAAAAAGTATTAAAAATTCTTCATCTCACATTAAGATGAGTATTTTTCCTGTTTTATAGCTAAGAAAAGATCAGGTGACCTGTCTAAGGATATATGCCAAGATTGTGATATAAGGAATAACAGGAGTTAGAGGTTCCTGCTATCCTTAGTAGGAACCAAATTCACTATTTGTACCTTTGTTTTTTTTCTCAGCTCCCCAGTTTAATTTTCAGTTTAAATTCATTTTTAAAATTGTTTGTTTTTTTAACTTGGAGTTGAATTTTTTTTCTAGGTTTTGTCTTCTCTCCCATCAACAAATCTAGCTTTCTTTTCGTAATGTGTCTTTCTTTATGTCATTCCTTGCTTTCCCCTGACAACAACTATTTTTCCCATACAATATTTGCTAGATATTTGAGAACATCTACAGTTATAATAAAATACAATTTAAAACATTTTAAAAGAGATAACACAATCCTGTAATTGAAGACATAAAACAACCGTTGCTGGTTTAGGAGAATGTTTGCTTCTTGAAGAGGCTATATTACAATTTTCTATAGTTTTAATCTTTGTGTGTGTGTATGTGTGTGTGTGTGTGTGTGTGTGTGTGTGTAAAATAAATATTTAGTATTCTTTTTCCTGCCGTTCTGTGTGTCTTCACAGCTCTTTGGTTACATCATCATCTTTTTTTTTTTTTTCATCTTCCCCATGTCATGCAATTTCTCACTTTTGCTAGTACCTATGCCCTTCGGATGGCACAAGTGGTGCAATGAGGTTGAGACGATGCACTCATTAAAGCCCTTCCTTATACTAACATTGCAGCAGCTCTTTGCACTGCCGGCAGTGGTGGTGGACATTATTACTTTTGCTACATTTTCCGCTGTTAGCAACTGGGAAGTATTTCTTTAAATCACTTTAAAAGTCACCTGTGAAGCATATCGCCTTATATTTATGTGGCTAAGTCAGCCCCCAGCAGATACTTAAAGAAAAAAGTGATTACAGAACCCAAACAATGTGGTTTCTTAATATTAATGATGTTAATTAAAGGGAAAAGGACAAAACAGGAAGAAATGATATGGTTCTGAAGAAGTCAAAAAAGGAAGCAATAAGTTTGCTCTTTCTCTTTCACCACAGTAGTCATAAATGCACTTTTATATTCAACTAGGGAAGTGAGAAAGGAGTGCCACGGACTTCCCATCTTTGAGTGGACAACGAAGAGCTAAACTTCAAAGTTTGGCCTGATCATTGGTCAATTTTGTCTTGCTGGACTAAGATTGGAGACAAACCCAGTTAAAAGGACTGCCCTCAGAAGGCTGCATGCAGGTAGCTGTGAGCTACAAATAAATTTAGCCATGTGGTCTTTACTGTAACTAATGTTGGAAAGAAACCTGCTACTCTCTTTGCAGTAGATTTAAAGGCATGGAGATTTTAGTTTGTAAATAATTGTCTGGGACTCAGTAAGCCTCATGGTTTTCTATTAGTTCAGACATACTATTTAAGCATTTGCTTGGAATTTTTGTGTTTTGGGGATTTGTTTCTTTTTCCCAGGAAGAGATTTTATGGTTTCACAGCCATCAATACGGTTGAAAGCTCAAGTATGGGAGAATGCACAAGCTCAAACAAACACAAAATACCTAAGATGGAGAGAAGAAAATCTTAATTGCAAGTCAGTGTCTTAACCTATATTAACATAAAAATTTTCTATTAGCCACATTATTGAATCTAGCCTTGTCCTGCCATGAATGCTTGGGGGACAGATTATATATGATTTCTCCTAGTGACTTTTCTGTTAGCCATGTGTTTGTATCCTCTCCAGATTTTAAGCCATATATACCAGAAAGAAAGGTAGGAGGGAGAATGTGTTCAAAACAGGAACCACGGAAGAGGAGAGAAGGCATACCAAAGAAATGACACTGTAGAAGATGAAAATAAAAGGGGAAAAAGGCAGAAAATGGCACTGGGAAAGTGAACATTAACTGTGCCACAGATCTGGAGAGTCTGTCCTTCACTCCACAGGAAAGAGGGGATTAGAGGAAAGATCATTTAAAATGACAGAACAGAAAATAGTCCAAAAGATGAAAGTACAAAGTAATTTACCATAGAGAGCAGAGAACCTTCTGCTTTTGACATTGGAATACCAGCAAATACATCTACTATAATCAAATACCATATTTTTGATGCAAATTATTTTGACTAAATTGTTCTTGGAAAAATATGACAACTAGCTGTGTATCAGAATAACAACTCCAAAATGGAAAGAGTCTGTTTCTCTTATTAAGTTCATGAAATATTATTTAGGATTGTGAGTTATGAATCCAAATGCTTTCTTAAAAACTAATTCAGAAGATAGAATCTGTCCGATGGACTGCAGACACTTGTTTGCAAGATGAGTTCATTTGACTCATCCTTGACGTGCCAGCATATGCTGATCAGTCATATGACTAGTGATAATTTCAATGGCTTGCAAATCATTAAGGCAAATGTACACAAATAATAAAAGAACAAGCAAAATATAATACTAAAATTACATTTCAAAGTGACTGCTTGAATCGTTTTTTCTTTTGTATGTAATATTTCTTTTTCTGGTACTATGATGCCATTTGTCACTGAAGAGAAAAGACTTTCTGGACATGAAGCCTAGATTAGCAAAGAGATACTTTTTCCATATGGGGCCAAAAAGCTGAACTTCAAGCATTGAAGTCTGACTTTAAGGATTGCATGTTAAAGACGTCGGAAATTAAAGGGAACACGCATTTTGCACCTCAAGATATTTTTCTGAAATACTATGTGCAGTACATGTGCTGAGATCATCTGAAATAGTAAGTTTAATTCAAGAAATGCTCATTGTGACCCAATGTTTAGAAAACTCAAATCATGCTCAGCAAAAACTCAAATCATGGTGAAGCAGGTAAGTTAAACATATAAATTATGAAAGTCTACAACACTGCTGAACTGGGTCTGGAACTTAGGATATCCTTGGATTATTTTCTGCAAATTCTACTCTGATTGTCTAATAGTCTGAAAACGTGTAAGCCCTGAACAACCCATCCCAGGTTTTATACTGAGGCCAGCAATGGCCAGGAGAGCACTTCAGAATTATGCTTGCAGTGTGGAGCTCCTCTGGCCTCAGCAGCCTGTGTAAGCTGCTTACTAGAGCACTTCTGTGCAATTTCAGGAAAGACCAGGGTGACACCTCTGACCTAGAAGACTCTTTCCGCCACTCTTTTTAGGATGCTCATGAGCATTCCTTTTACCTTTGGGTTGAATGTTTTCACCTAACTGCAATGATTGTCCTTGGCTGCTTCCAGATATCCTTGCACTACATTCATTTTCACTCAAGAGGGCTGCCTATCAATAAGCCCTTCAAGAGTAGATTAGGAAAAATATCCTGACAGCAAGTACTTTAGAATATGCTGACAAGCCAAGAAAGAGCCCCTTGTTCACTTATGGTAAAAGTGACAGCTGTGTAGATACACAATACCCACTTTCAGCATTGGTGTTCTGTCACACACTGTTGTTTTGCTATGATTTTAATTTAAAAATGACTATGGTGACTAAACCTGGAAAGAGAGCTCTGAGCAGAAGGGCCTTGGATTTGCAGTAAGTACTCCTATCCCTCAATTATATCTTTTTTTTTTCTAATGCAACAGCCTTTTAATCTTCCTGATCTCACCTGCCAAGAATGAGGGAGAGACTGACTAGTCATTTTAAGGTAGTACAGTTACATGTAAAAGGTTATGCTAATATCAAATGCATACATACATACATACCTATATCTCCATATTGTGGCAATAAAATGGAGTATTTCCAAATGTGCACTTTTTCTTTCTTTATTTTTTTGAACCAGCGTGGTACTGTAAAAACTAAGGTTCATTTAATTTTCAGTAAATTCAGTGTGGTATTTTGGTTTATTTCAAGTTCTGATGAATACTTGAACCTGGATTTAAATAAGAACCCACCATTTAAACTTCTTGTCAGTTCTTATTTTCTGTATATGTGGGTTTACATAAAAAAATACGGAACTATATGGGGAAAAGGATGTTGCATAGTTGTAGAAAGTGACTATCTCAAGATACAGGTCTCTTTAGGAAATCATTTTATGTGGAATAATTAGGACAGATTAGTAAGAAATGCTTTCATCTTTACTTTTTGCCTATGTTGCATTTTAAAATAATTAAGAATCCAGATTGTTTCTGTTTTTCACCTTCGTTTACTGGCACCCAGCAAAGAGGCCTACACTTTGATTTTAATCATGGCCAGACAGTATAAGACCTTGGTCTTAAAGGCAACTGGAGCAAGAAGCAGAACCCCTGCTGTGTAATTTCAAAGCAATGTACTTCATGCTGCTAACCCTACAGTATGATTTCTGTTCTGCCAATGGCTCCAATAGCAGACAACTTCCAATTTGCACCTCTTGCATAAATCCACATTATGCCAATAGGTTTAGAAGAAAACCACAAGCTGCCCAGCCCAGCAGTCAGAGGTCTGTTAACAGATCTTTAACTATGATCTATTGTGTAGGAAAGTCTAAAATTATGGATGCAGAGTTCCACTTTATAGAGCTCTCACTTGTGCTATGTGGGTTTTCTTGAGATAATTATAAGTGTTTATTTTGGCTTTTAACAAGTTTAATCACATTATTTAGCATGTTCTGATTTTGTCACTGAGGCAACAATTACTCTTGCACACAAGTTTTGCTTAATTGACAGCGGGAACAGAAAATGGAGTTTAAAGAAACTAATTGCACTAGACCTCACAGATGCCAAGATGTAGTTCTTTTAATTAAAATTTTTTACAAGATAGTTTCCAAATGTAAAAGCACTATCTCTCCTAAGTACCTAATACAGCATCCTGCTTTCAATTTTGCTCCCATTTTAAGTGGCTAACTATACTGGAAGTTCAAATAAAGGACGAGACTGCAAGAAGTATTTCAAAGCATGGAAGAAGACGGAGATTTGGAATATAATAGCAGGGAGTTCAGTTAGACACTTCACTTACTTATCTGAATTCCAATTTATAAATAACCTCAGCTGCCTGTAGAGCTGTAGAGGGTAATTCAGTCTGTTAATTTCAGGCCACCGTTTAAGTATCATGCTGTGCCAAATTGCATTTGATGGCTTTATAATGGCATGACTGCAATATACCAAAAAGAAATCTATAAAGGTATCCCCTAGTGGGAATTTCAACCCAGGTATCCAGTAGTAGAAGTTATATTCATATACAACAGCTTTTCTTTCCCTTGCCTCTTATACATGTGCAAGTGTCCCGTATTAAACAAACATAAACATTTTGCAGACTAAATTAAAGTGCTTACTCTTGCTGCCTTAAATGCTTTTGTAATTTCTCTCTTATAATAAAATATTTCAAAATCAGAATATGCTTCTTGACACACTTCATCCCACTTTAAATCTCTGAAGAACAGCACTAAAAGTTGCTATCAAAAGTGATTGAACAAGTAGCATTTGATGAATAATAATAGTTCCCCCAAAGGGAGTGCTATTTCTTGATCTCTGGCATAGGTGTACCCCAGCAAGGTAAATGCTTGCATCAGGATATCGTCTTGCAGAAGGCTTCCTTGGCATAGCGGTGTTTTCCAGTGAGCAAGACATCTTCACCCCTCCTCCCATGACCAGAAGAAGTCGAATGCCTTTGGAAGGTTAAGCTCTGTACGCCGGGGTCATGGGACAGGGCTGGAGCTGCAGGGTCTGTTTATTTTCTACGTGTGTTGAGCTATGTTGTTCTCTGGGTGTGAACAGAAGTTTCTAACCTTAGCGAATGATCCCAAGGAAGGGACCTTGCTGGCTAAGACTGTATTCATTGACAAACCATTTCAGCAATTCACATCTTTTCAAATGATGTATAATAAGTTTTGTTTTAAACACTGATTTGTATTTTCAAGTCCAATAACCAGAAGCAAATAGCACTGCTGGAATAATGGTGCAATTGCTCAGATACTTTTTCAAACATGTCTTGGGGGGAAAAAAAACACTATGGTTCTTTCCCCCTAACACCCAGTGAGCAGAGCAGTCCCATAAAGAACTTCTCCTAGTCTGCTATAATGCCCTGAATTATACCATGTGAAACAAAACACTGTGAATGTTTTAATAAACTTCCTGGCTCATGTCATGACTCCTACATATTGAAACAGTCAGACAATGCCAAATCTGCTTGAAAGCAGAGAGATTCATGGAGCAGGGCTCTTTTGAAAATGGTAGTTATATAAGTTTAACTATTTCTGAGTCAATACATGTTAAAACTATCAGCAGGTTTTAAACAGCAGATAATGTAAGAGAATATCTTCACCTATAGGAGGAGAGGGCAGAAGTGTCTTTATCAGATAGATATTCCCCTTGAGTTTCTTCTTTAGATAGCTTTGAGAACTTAGATGGTGCCCTATTTTTATCTCCTTAAAACTCCAAGCCATGTCACTAAATCCCACCTACAATTTTAAAGTCTTTTTCTAAAAGTTATCTTAAAATCTTCCATTAAGCAAGCTGGTTCTAAAGAGAGCATGCAAATTGCACTGATTTAGTGTACTAGGTTAGGGTGATACTTCCAATTTTCTGTACATGACTCTAAAGCCTTGTAGTGCTTTATGCTTTATACAGTTATATGCTGTGTTTTCAGCAGAGATCTTCTCTGGGTTTTTTTTATTTACTTCCTAGGAAGAATATTCCCTTAGATATGGCACAAGAGAGAGCATGTTCTGACTGAAAATATATTGAGTAACTTCTGGTTTCAAGTCAGCAAATATCATCAGGAAGCGTGTACATCTTCTCCCACAAATCTGACAGTACGATATGTCTGTCCTTTCTGGTAGTCATAATATTTATAATGCATTATTAATAATGAATTCCGTAATAGTCCTGTTGCTGACCAGACAATGAACTTCAATAACTCATTGAATGCATATTTTGATAGTTGCAGGAAAATGAGACATTGTGATGTAATGGCCAACAGTAAAATATTTTATCAGATATTTGAACATTCAACTTTGCACAGTACTATAGGTATTTTGCTGTGGCACATCATACTCTTGAATTGTTCATGGCAGCAGAGTCTAATTCTTGAGTACTAATTAAAATATGCCATTAAGAGTCAAATTTAACTGATAAAGACATTTAAAGTTGAATTCAAAGCTTATGCTTAACATAATCTTTCATACCTAGAAATTGCACTGCTTTGACACTTAATTTAATACACTTGTGCTAAGTAGTTTCAACAAAATGACAGTCTGAATTCTGATGTTTCTTCTATTTTCTTTTCTGTGTTAAGATGCACAGTTAAGAGACTTTTCTTGAAACAAGTGAAAGAGCTTCAGTGAAACAACATCAAACCATTTTGGACTCATGTTTAAGCCAAATCATCTTCAACTTTCTGGTGCTTTAAAAAGTAATAGCAGTATTATCTGTATTTCTGGTACATAGCAGCGTGAAATCTAACAGTTCTTCTGTTGGAAAGACACATAAGTTACGCTGGTATTTCAGGTGGTAGTTTTTTCCCCAGATGGGCTTCAAAGACCATTGGCATTCTAATGGTGACCTAAAGATGATGGCAATTTTAGATAACATGTCAAACCGGTACTCAGCAGCCCATTTACAGCTATTTGGGACTTCCTGGCCATTTGGGATTTTTCTAAGAGAAAAGGCACTTATCTTCCTGCCCTTGCTAATTCCAGTTATCCTGAAAAAAAAAAAAAAAATCATTTGAAAATTTCCATTGTTTGTTCTTTTTTGTGATTGGTTGTCTTTAACAATAATGACTAAAAATTAGTTTGGATAGCTCATATGTTATTGGTGTTGGTTCAAGTACCTAAGACAGTGCTTTCAGAATATAACAGGAACCTAAAAAAAGCTAAGAGTTAATTCTATTCTTCTATGTACGTATGCACATAAGCATGTTTTACCATTATATTTGGACTCCTGTCCCCCTCAGCGCCCTCCCCCCCGCCAAAACATTGGACTAATGAAAAATATTTGAGAATTACAGCCTCATCAGCCCATATCTATAAACATAGATTTTCAGAATTTCAGTAGGCATTCGTATGAGCATGAGCCTTATACAACAGAACGGGAAATGGAGTACCCTTAGCCCGCTACCAGAAAGTGGATGTTATATCTTAACCTCCTTTTGCAGTACATCTGAGCTCACACGATCCAAGTAATACTTATGGATGGGCATCATGTTTGTTAAATATTGACATAAAAGTGAGGTAGTCATCATGATAGAGGCAGGCAGTGTGTCAGCATACTCAACAAATAACTGTTTTGAAACCTAGCAAAATTAGGCAAAGCAAAGGCACGCTACCTGAATAAGGAGATAAATCATAGCTATGAAGCCTTTGGGAAGACTTGGCTTTTCTGGTCTACGTTTTTCATGGCGAAGGAACAGGATCTCCTACACTTCCATTTCTTTAAGTCCATGGGGTATCACAGGTTTGGGATAAATTAAGTTTAAGGCAGAATTGACTCTAAAAAGGAATAGGGGATTTTTCTAGCAAACCAAACTACTTTACTTCAAGTAAATCTATCCAAAAAGATACATTTGATTTTTATTTTGCAAGTAGGAAAATTTATAAATGGCACTCCAGATTTCCATAAGAAAAATTCTCATTTTGCACAAGTCTCTTTTTCTATCCAATTATTTTGATGGCAAATTCCCTGCAGCCTTTTGTGTAAAGGCAGACTCCGTATGCAACTCCGCATATAACTTGGGAATATCTGCATTCCCAAGAAGGTGTAGCCTTAGGGCACTTGGGAATATCTGGAATTCTTCAGATCTCCTTCTATTTTTTTTTCTTTTTTCTTTTTTTTTTTTTCCCTGTTATTTCTTACTTCGTTAAATTATAAGATGTTTGTTTCTTTTTCTTTGGACTGTATCAAAAATTAATTCAATGCTGCCTTCTACCAGTTTGACATCTCATATTTTCCATATGAGCTTGGTACATTTCTTTTTCCTCTGCTGAGACCATTAAAGCACAGGCCATGACTCAGGATATTTTTATGTACATCTTTATCTTGACTTTTCATCTCTTTGTTTTCTTTGGCAATGATCTGAATAGAGTGGAATTTATATATTAATTATAGTGGAGAAAAAGGTTTTCAAATTTTACTATCAATACGTTTAGCAAAGAACAACCACCTTATAGCCGCATAAAATCATGTTGTCTATTAAGCTGAATGTTTTGGGGAAGTTCAGTTACAATAAAAAGGGAAATATTCCTTTATAAGGACACCCATTGAAAATCTGTTAACTTTCTATCTGTAAATTCACAGATAAATCCTGTCTTTCCTTTCTAATTCTGTGCCTGGAACCTCACTTTAGTTCTTTAATTACTTTACTGGCTGTAACTGGCTCTAAACATTTGAACTCTCACAAAATGTTTGAACTCCCCCAGCTATTTTTTATTCTTGATGACCCCATTCTTTCCGCATCCTTAAAATTTCCATTTATGCCCAACATCTTTACCATGCAATGCATTTTAATTATATTTTGGAGCACTACAAGTGAATAATTTCCCTATGAAGTTCGTTATATTTTTTTTTTTTTAAGATTATTCCTTCAGAAAAAAAAATAGCATTTATGTATATATATCCACACATGTGTGTGTGATTGTAATGTCATGATATATAGGTAAATACATGGTTTACACATACAAGTAAAATGAGAGAGGAATGCTCGGTCAAAAATGATTATTTTTTCAATTTTATTTATCATACTTTTCATCTTTCACCGTCTTTCTCTGTTCAGTGCAGCAGGATAAGACAAGAGGGATGTTGAGCGTAACAGTATAAGCGTATCTGTGCCTGTACTAACAGTGCTTGCCCAACAGAGTTTACAGGCATTACTATGCTAAAGAGGTGCTGATAGCACAGACACAGCCTTAAAAGCAACTATTCAAATTTCTATATTGCATTTGGAAAAGCCGTGAGTTTGTATGTGAAAGGAAATAATATGATCCGTTCCGGAATTCCAACAGAGTGGTGATGGCGGCAGTGGCAGAATTGCTGTTGTGGATATATCAGATGCAACTGGAACAGTTAATGCTCTGGGCATCCAGAAGAAAAAGCAGGCTGGACTCTAATCAGCTGTAGAAATTCCCAGGGATTAATAGACTAGGAGTGGGGCCAGGTAGTCGGGTAGGAAGCTCAAGAAACTGCAAATGGGACAGTTTACTGGAGTAGGCCAAACTAGAGTCCGTGGAATAGTGAAGAGAAGAAGAGAAACAGTGCGAAACAACAAAAATAATAGAAAGCTAAGAATCTGGTAAGAAAAGAACGTACTTAATAGTATGCTTTTCCAACTGCTTAGCTAAATAACTTCCATTATTGCATTACATATTATATGATAATATTTACCCTTGCCAGCTCCTCATACTCCTGACTGTGCTGTTTTATAAAAGCAATGTTCAAAGTTGAATTTTTAATCTTATAAAATGTAAGAATTCTGAAATTCTTGCCTCAGATACCTGATGTAAGGACTGTGAATATTTGTTATTGAAAAGAGCTACCTCTCACATTATACAAAACATGGTACATTTTCACCACTAGGACTACTTTGCTGAGTTTAATTATTTAACAACTTTTAGGCAATAGCATCCAAGGGGCCTGCGGATGAATGAGCTGCTTCTGTGCACATTACTCGGGAGAGTGCTACACTGAAGCTGCATTTGCTGCATACATTTAAAAACTTATTTTTAATGAAAATTGAAGCCAATGACCTTTGCTAAAAGGCACAGAAGTATAGTAGTAGTACAATTGTAGTTCTGGATTAAAAGTAGTATCTTGACTACAAAAGCAAGCTGCACGTGGCAAGCTTTGGGGTGGTTGTTTAATTATCATTCATGTACAACCTTGTTTTAATGATTTTGTTTTCCACAAAAGCACAGGCTTTGTGAAACATGCCAAAAGGGCACACTGACCCCTTTAAGTTCTGCTATTAACCTAATAAGGATCTTGTACTGGACAGCTGATGATTGCATAGTGTAATTATAGAAACAAGGATAATTGGGATATACATAGGCAGTAGGGAATCAGTTACTCAACAGTAAGGCCTGAGCATGAAAAAGAAATGATTCCTCAAAGCTCAGGCCCACAGACTTCATCTCTTAATTGACTTCAAAGCTGGCCATTTAGGATAAACCTTCCAACAAGCAAAAACAGTGAC
Source organism: Nothocercus julius (assembly GCA_013398735.1). Lineage (NCBI taxonomy): Eukaryota > Metazoa > Chordata > Aves > Tinamiformes > Tinamidae > Nothocercus > Nothocercus julius. Next base: position 6,200,089 of record VZSV01000028.1, on the reverse strand, counting down.
AGGCAAGTTGATCTGATATGCTTGAGCTCTGCTTCCCTGTATGTCTTCTGATTCTTCTCCTTGGTCGGGCTGAGCTCTGACTTGTGCACAGGGTGCCCACCTGAAGGCTGCACCTTCACCAAGCATTGCTGCCTGACTACTCTGACTTTGTCGTGTTCTCCATGGGCACAGTGAAGATATCCCTGCCAAATACCACCAGCCTGCCCAAGGGCATCAGAGTAGCAGAAGGGCTCCTTAGCTCCGTGTGTGCTGGAGCTAGCCTGCATTTCCTAGACCCACACTGCAACCCTAGTATCACACAAGCACCCAGCACAGCGCCGCAGGTCTCCAAAGGTGCCAGAGAAAAGCTGTTCTCTGAGTGCAAGCGCAATCTCTACCGCAGCAATAAGTACAGGAGCTACCACGGAGGGCTGAAGCTAAGCCAGAACTTATGCCTGGTCTGTAGCTCTTAATTTGAGGACCAAATAAAGACAGTCCTCTAAGTAAATGTTACTGATTTTTTGTTTTTCTCACCATTTTTTGTTTTCTTACAGTCAGGTTCATATAATGAAGAAAAAGGGAATTTCCGTTTTGGTATTAGTGTTTACTATTGCCAGCCTCAATTACTAATAATGCTCACGTGTGGAGCAGAAAAGCTCAGGAAGCATGGGCTATGTCACTGATGAACACTTCAGCTCTTTAAAATCATTTGTTCAAAAAAGTGCATGTCCCAGCTCACATCCACTCGTGCGGGAAGGGTCACTCTTCATCTTTCAGTCTTACTAAGTTTGAGAACAAGTTAGACATTGATCTCCTATGCTATGGTTTGAACATGCACGCAAAATACAAAAAGGCTTGATGTTATGATTGGAACCAAATGCAGGGAATGCATATGTATGGATAAGTTAAATACCCGTGATGTTGAAAGTGCTGTATCCACTGTTTGGGGCTGTGTAGCAAGGAATTTAAATAGTCAACAACATCTGTTCTGTGTTGGAAAAGCCAAAAGAAAAAATAATAATTTCTTCACAGAGCTTCAAAATGGAAAAGTGATTATACCTTGTGTTATGATTTTATTTGATAATAATTAAGTTTGAGAATGCATGAATATGCAAAATTAATAGCAAAGCACACAAGAGTCGGAGACTATGCCTTCGTTAGCAACTAGAGTGGCCCAGTAAGAGAAGATCTAGAGGGAGAAAGAGCTGGTGATGAGGACCTGTCATGCCTAGCATATACCCTTCAGGCGAGTGGAGTCCCTCTGGGCTAATTCTGACCTTGGCGGCCGAATCCCCGTTAGATATTGAAGCACAATAACAGGCTCTCCTAGAGCACATCTTCCTGCCTTGTTTCATCCAAGAGGAATCTAGAACTTGGAGCATTCCTAGACATCCATGGTGTGAACTGAAGCCTGTTGAGTCGGGATGACTGGGAGATTTGCTTCTGAAGTGTACTCCTGATCCAAACTAGGTGACAGGCATCTTTGAAAAAACATGCCAAAATTGCTCAGTTCTGTTGAAGGTTAGGAAAACATAACTATCCCAGCCTTTTGAGTGGTTTTGCAAGTGACAGCTTTGTCAATTAAATGGATTTACCAAAGAATAGTTTCTCTGTATAAGAATAGTAAATGTGCCTCTATAGTACTTTAAATGCTTTTTTTACTATGTGTGTTCAATATACAGATTTCCATGCAGTCTTGTGTTTCCACAAAGGCATACAGTGTTTGGAAAAAGGTCTACTAGGATTTAATCTGATTAATAATATTAAAATGATTAAAACTGAGGAAAAACTAAGTGGATTTTTCTGACTTCTCAGGAAAAGTCTCTACCTTGCCTGAACCTAGGGTAGATAGGAGAGAATCTGACACTCTGTCGGAGTAGTTTGGGATATAAACCTGAGAAGTAATCAGTCCTGAGGGAAGTCTAGAGCTAAATTCTCTTTATGCTATTGTGTGAATCTTGTCAATAAAGTCAAACCTCAAGAAAATCTGCATAGCTCTGGAGTAAGAACAAATTGGGAAGGCCACTTAGGAACACTCAAGGGTTATGAGCCAGAAAGGACTTCACTTTCACTCAATGAAATCCTGCTCCCAGCTAACATATAGCAAAATGTGGTTCATTGGTAACAAAGGAGAGAGGCGAAGGGAAGATGGAGTAGTGATGAAACGTAATGAAGACCTGGATCAAAACTGACTAGTTTCTTTCACTGAAGAGAGTAGTATTGAGCCTGGGAGGAAAAACATCCAAATGGAAATGAGGACATGGAATAGAATTAAATATATACCAGAGGGGCAAAAAACTCAAAGCACTCATAATCAGGAAACTGCAATTTACTAATTCATCAGGAAGATGGGAAAGAAAGTTATTTTTATAAAAGAATATAACTGCAATATATGCAGTCAAAAATATTTTGTTTGTGATTGTTAGTGGCCCTCTGTTAATGTCTTAACCACTGAACAGAGAAAAGGATTAGTATCAGATTAGGATTAGGGGAAGCGCTATCTAACTATTTTTAAGATCAAATGGTGAGTTTATGAAAAAAAAAATACACAACATGATTACCTGTCCATGTGGGTGCTGATCTTAAATCAGCGAAGATCCAGGCCAGGTTTTCCATATTCCTGATTCACTGCATAAACTGTTAAAACTGTCTTCAGTTAGAAGTAGCAGACCAAAACTTGTTTAAATCAAAAACAAAAATCTAAACAAGTGAACTTAGTCCTGTGGTTAAGCTATATCTCAATATAAAAATTTAGGGGGGGATGTCATTTTTTAATTCAAATGATCTAATTGAATTTTTGTATGGAGCATGAGGCTTTTCCACTTTCCAGTAACTCATAAAAACTGAAAATGTTTTAATCTCCTTCTCCATATGCATGCACACTAATTCTTCTTACATTTTTAATTGAAAAAAAAAAAATTTGGCAGCAAAAGCACTGAATACAATGCACAGATATTATTGACTTTGAATAATTTTGTTGTTTTCTAGAAGCTACAAGCTATTTTTTCCTCACTGGGAACAGAAAATATCCCACAAGAAAAAAAAAAAAAAAGAAAGAAAGAAAGAAAAAACAGTATTTGAACATGACTTTCCTTCAGAAAAGGAACAAAAAGCTGAAATATCAAATTTTTTTTCATGGGATGAAACGTTCCAAAATAATTCAATTTGAAAATGTCTATGTTTAGTTTTACTTACTAAATCAAAGTGTTTCATTTTCTTGAACTGAACCCAAGCGCTGTGTTTCAAGTCAGTTCAGCATTAATCTGCACTGGCCCATTGTGCCTCGTGGGAATTTCAGCAGTGCCCCCTGGTTCCCAGGCTTTCATATGGGCCAGGCTTCTTGGCAGACTTCTCCTCATTGCACCACAGCATGTGACTCCAATGACGAGCCATATGGCTTGGTCAGAGGGGAGCTCATGGTGCATAATGGAACATACACTTTTGCAGAGGACTGCATTTTTCCTTTAAAAAAGCATTTGACACGATTCTCAGCCAGCTTTTGTCCACTGCAATGTTGCTGGAAAGGCTCAAAAGGAAGGAATTGCTCTGCAGGTATATTGCAGAAAATTTTGTGTACACAAAAAATCTCAGAACTACAGGAGTTAAAAGTAGGACCACTTTTATGCCTGTCATAACTCCTTTTAGATGGGAAGGAAATTGGCCCCTACGTATCTAGACAACGTAGTAGAGGGGACTGCAATCTACAGAAGTCAAGGGGAAAAAATGTGATAATACAGCAGATGGGGAATGTGTTCCTATGGTGACTAGATACACTATATTTTCTGCTAAGATATACAAATGAAAAGTAGCATGGACTGGAGTATTAGAAGACCAAGCATTAATTCTTCCCAGTTTAACTGTAGTCAGGCTGCAGTTAATTGTGATAGACAGTGCTAAAACCTACACATCCATTGTTTGTGTAAAGTTCTTAATCATGATTACCAGGCACTTTAAAGTAGAGAAAAGACAAGGTTAAAACTAAAGCGTTTTGATTAAGTATTTTATTTTCAGCACACAAACAATTCAGCAATGCAAGATGGAACTGTAGTGGACCAGTCTAATGCTCATGCAAATGGGAATATCTAGACTGGGAGAGAGTCTCTATCTGCTGTGAACAGACCATCATGTTACAGTAAGAAACTTTGTCAAATGAAAGGTGAGATGTCAGGGGCAATCTTTAAATGATTAGGAAATGCCAACATTTATGTTGCCTTAATTCTGTCCTTTGAGCTATATAGTTAATGCTGTTTTTCTCCCCCTTACCTAAAAAATTTATGAAAAAAAAAGTTCATTTTGTGTAAAGTTTTCTGTCCCTATTTGAATCTGTGAGCAAGCTTTTTAAATCAAATGGTCTATTCCTTGGCAGCATCCATTCCAACATTTAAAAAAAAAAAATTCTAAAGAGTGTTTGAATGAGAATATATTCTTTTCCAGGAATACATTTCTTCTGACACTTAAAACATCTAAAAACTGCTTGAGTGCAAGCATATAATTTTCACAAAAGATCACAGATGTGTTCTCAGATGCTTGGAGGTGGTGTCTGTGTCTCAACCTTTATTTCAGGAAAGAGAGGTTCCTTCTGCCCTGGACAGGATGTCTGCTTCCAGCTTTGGCATCCATATATAACACTGGTTTTACAGAAACTGGTCAACTAATGCTCAAGACTCTCTGCAGAACTGAGCTGCCTGTTCCTGCGTATCATATGACTAGTCTTGGCATTGTCTTAATGGCATTAGTAATGTTTTGATATATGATATGTGGTAGTATACTTCCTATATAGTAGAAATAATAATGACGATATAATAAAGTGGGGAAAGATCTGTTTGGCAACAGAAGGCAACTAAAGTAATCTTACAAGCACTAAGAAGCGTCTACAGGGTTATAGTGGAAACATGAATAAAATTAAAAGACACACTCAGTGATATTTTCCTGGATGAGTCACTAAGAATGAGTGTGAATAGTAGGGGACTGGTATTATTGGGGGATATCCAGCTATTCATTCTGCCATGAGCCTAAGACAGCTTGCTCAATGCAAATGAAAGGCATATTTGCCTCTATGATGGCCTGTTACTGGCCTGATTTGCAAATGGAGCTATAAATTATGTTGAAGAATGCCAAATGTATAGTTTTGTGATGTTAATGATACATAAGGGAAATAAAGAGCATTCAAACCATTTAATCGCAAAAACTTTTTTTGTATGATTTTCAGTTAGCCCAGTGTAGACGTATTATATTTTTTAAATTCTTTTGCTCTAAAAATTCATGTGATTTCACACAGCTGCCAAGGAAGGTTCCGATTATCAAGTCGTCTTGAAAAAAATCCCATTTCCCATCGTATGAGCTGTTACGCTCACGTTTCTCCAAACCTACGTCGGCTGCACTTGCTGGGTAGTAGTAAAGGAGCTTGTCTGTAATTACAAAGGTGTTAATTTCAGCATTGCGTGTACTTTTTCTTTTTACTAGATTGGCATGAACATTTCACACTCTAGTGTGTGCCGTAATTGGAACAAACTGCAACACCTACTACTAAAACCTGAGCTCTTTGTAGCCATTGCTTGTCCCCTCCATTTAAAATTCCCTGGCCACACTTCTGCCTCCCAAGCTGCCTTTGAAGGCAGATTTATGTGTTTTAAGTACAATTCGAGCATATTGCAGCCACAGCAGGAGATTGTAAACAATCTGAAACTGAATTGGGGGAGTCCTCAGCATCTCAGTGTGGTAGAACCTGAAAAACACCTGCAAGTTAACTCTTTGCACATACGTTATGGGTGATTCAGCATTGCTAGCAAGCATTATTAAGGAAAAAACAAAGTGTAACATAGCCAGCCACAATGAACGTTTTCTGTGTACATTAATCTTTCTTGTGTATAAGACTTGGTTTTGTTGCCTCCTAGAAGATTCATCCACTTGCTTATTAGAATCTTTATTTTATAATACTCGATTCACAAAAAACATCTCAAGGCATTTTGGTGAATCAAACTAAGTGTATTCTACTTTCATGTAAAATTGAGTGCTAAAATGAGACATATGTATCTTTAAGGACTCCCACTTGTTGTTTCTTTGCTTAAAAAGCTTTTAGAAAGAATACCGGACTGATCATTATTATAAGACTCTTTTTCCTTGGTCTGTGAAATTCAAATTTATATTTATCATGTAACCCAAGACATGAAAAATATTTTATTTTCCTCAGCTCCTTCTGTATAAGAAGACTTTGTTGTCCTTTGGCATATGGCTAGGGCCATGCAGATTGGCTCCTCCTGGAAGAAGAATTCTGGATGCAAATTCAGGATGTCCTTAGCGTTAATGTGTTGACTGCTAAATACAATGGTTTGTGAACAGCAATAGCTGCAGCAGCAAGCAGAGATATTTTACCTTTCAAAAATCTGTCTCAGGAACCAATACGGTTTAAGAACAAGTACCACTGCAAGGGGCTGCCCCTTTTCAATCTTTTGCCCTATCAAGGACATAAGTCCTCTTGGTTTTCTTTTTCTCATTTGGTGGGTCTTGGTACAGCTTCTACACCAGGGCATGCAATTTTATAACATGGGGAGCACAGCTTTCTTGCGGAGAGAAAGGAGTTTGGATCTCTTGGGATGTGAAATGGAGCAGAAATCAAGTCTCACGCTTCCCGGGAAGTGCTTTAATCACTAACTGTTATGCAAACAGTAGAAGGCTCCTGTTTTATTAATTTTATTTAGTGACAGTGGCTGTGGAGCTGCCAAGCACGATGGGACTTCTCTGTCAACATATAAGACATCAGACCCCTCAGGGCCTTCCAGAAGTCCTAGACTGCTTTAGAGATAGGTGCAGTTCAACCAACATTACACACTTACGGTCATGATTAGTAGCCATGTGTGGGATGTCTAAGGTTATTCATTTTGTAAATAGTTTCAGTACATATTTTCAGTACATAAATTCTGCATAAATAGTGTGCTAGGCCCAAATGTTTTATATGACCTGATGTTGTATTTACTCTTCCAATTGCATGAGCTGCTGCAATTTTACTATCTATATTCTCTGGGCTAAGGAATAGAATCACTATAAGATACATGATGCTAGAGCTGTATAAATCCAAAGAAATGAGGTAGATCTCAGACAGCCTGATGATACAGAAGCTCTAATCTCAGCCTGATTTATTTCTTGCCTTCAGAATCATAGAGCAAATGAGGCAGACAAGTGATACCTCCGTTGAAGACTTCTAAAAGGTAAACTGTGAAACATGGTGTCCAAATTTTTAGATGAGAATTTGCAGATCTGAACTTGTTCCGGTTATCCTTTCAAATGCCTGGTAACTGCCTCCAAAATCCTCCTGGAAGGAGAAGATAAAGACATTTTGGCTGTACCTGAAACCTTGGTACTGTTCAACTGAATTGGGGAGAAATATCTGGGGCTGTGAATTGCAAGAAGGGTACTGTAAGTAGTTGAAAATGTATAGTTTCTACAAAGGAGAGAAATACAATTTTTCAGTTTAGAAACATGTGAGAATTGATGCATGCAGAAGAAAAGTGACAGAGTGGACACCAGTTTTTTAAAAGTTAGAAAAAAATAAATTATGTTTATACACTTACAAAATTAAATAGAAGAGAAAAATGTTTAAAGGAACAACTGCCTTGCCCTGCAAGTAGGGCTGAAAAACATTTTTTTTGTGTCTCAAGATGATAAGAATTTTTTTCCAATTTTCATCAAACTCCTTCTACACTATTTACACAATGCTCTGTACCACAGCTGATATCGTTTAAAATATTGACATTTTATTTTTTACCAACTTTACTTAGAAAAAGTCATTGCTGGCTTAACCATGATTTGTAGTCACATGTCGAAGGCTTGTGAACCTCACAGACAAGTGACAGCCAGTTTTCTCTCTGTCTCATTCTCTCTCTCTCTGTCTCTCTGCCCAGTGGTGCTGTTTTGGAAGCATCTTCATCAACAGTATTTGCATGCATCACTGAATAGCAAAGACTATGTGGCTTGCAAATGGAAGAAGTTGCTTTATGGCTGTCATAAATGGAATATATGATCAACCACATGACAAATATGGTAATATGCAATAATCAATAACATTTTACCCTTAACTTGTTCACAGTTTAATTTTATTTCAATTTTTCTTCATGATTAAAATTAGGTTATGTCAAGTTCAAATAGAAGATGAAAAGAACAACAAGGCAAGAGTTTTATTTTTTCCTCTTTAAACCCATTTAAATCTCATAGGCATTAACTCATGGAAACCTATAAAGCTCCTTTGGCGAAAACACGTATACATTGAATGCTGCTGAATTTGTTGACATCATTTGGTAACATCTATATTCTATAATGTATGAAGAGATCTCATATGGAGATTTGAAACCATATGCTAAAAAGAGCATTTTTAAAGCAAAATAGGTACCAGAAGCACATATCTGTAGTCCTATATGAGAAAAAGTTGCCAAAAAGTTGCCTAAATATGCCATTCAGAAAGCTTTTTCCACCTTTATTTTTACCATTGTGTGGAGATTTCTACAAAACTACAGACAAATTCGAGTTTGCAATATGCACAAGCTAATTAAATGCAAATAGGTAGAAAAATTGGGAGGAATATTTAGGTACGTGGAATTGAAAAATAGGGTGAATGTGAATGCTGTTTGGTATTAAATTACCTTCATCATTTAAAAGCACCTGGATGGGTTCAAGAAGTAAAGTAAGGCTGAGCAAAATATGAATTAATGAATAACACATTTCCATGATAGAATGTTTTTGACTACTATATAGACCTATAAATAAAACATGCTATGTGCATAGTTGGCACCCACCAATTGACTAATGTTAATGTAAGTAGACACAGATTTCTAGAGTCTTTTTATATAAAATGTGGCTAGTTTCTGCTTTCCATGCTACGTTAATGAATGCCAGGGAGACTATCGGCTGTATTTAACTTTTTGTTTACTTCGTCAGACTCATGCTGAGAGAGCAGTAAGTGCCATTCCCATAGCATAGGGCTTACCACATGTACTTAAAAGGTCCATACTTACACAATTAATCACATTTTAAAAATGATTTGCTTTCCCACATTGAACACAATGGGCCTTTGTTATATTTAACAGCTTACGCACAAAAGAAATGCACTAGCTGCTAAAAATCTATAATCGCATAGCATTGGCTACAATAAATTGCTAAGTTTTAATATGTCTGGACTGCAACAGACTCTTGATTATCCAAGACGGTGGAGGATAATTCTCCACTAAAAGAAGAGAATAGGGAATTTAGCAACTATTTTTGTGGGGACATAAATATATTGGAAAGCTCAGATGAGAAGTAATAGAGCTAATTGCTGGCAGTGGAGGAAAGGGAATTGCCTCCAAAGTCTCAGTATCGGCAAATGCAGAGTTTAGCAAAGACAAATTTCACTTAAAAACAATGACAGAACAATGACACAAAGCAACATGAGTGAACTAAGTAGTACAATAGGTCGTGTATGGCAGTAATGAGTAAATGGTAATGGCAACTGGGTTTATTTTTAATTTGGGTAGCTGTTAGTTCAGGAGCTTAGGCATAGGTCTGCGTCTCCAAAATCTGCAGGGATTTCTGGGCTTGATAGCATTTCGTAGTGGATGGCGAACAGAAACATAGGTAGTATAAGTAGTATCATGGATGCAGGAGTTTGAGAGTATCCTAAACCAAAGTGTTAAAATTCTCAGAGATTTTATTTAGAATAGGCGTTTTCATGTTCATATGAACTAGTGAACCTTCAGCTGGGATGCAGGATCAGTTGCTTGTTTGCAGAAAAAATGCACGAGACTAGTCCCTAGTAGTTTTTTGTTCTTGTAGCACCTTCTATTTCCATCCTAACTTGCGACTGTGATGGCACATATTATCCATCCTAAATCTTCAAATGGAAAGGAACAATATAACTTCCAAGCTAATACACAAACTACCCGCAAATGAAAGCTGAAGCACATTGCACTGTTAATGAAGTGCCAGTCAGATGACACTGAGGCTAGCCAAATTACCCTGTTTACATAATGCTCAGGAAAATTCGGAATCATGTACCGAGAGCAGCTAGTTTCCCTTCCGAATAACAAGTACTGCAACCTTTCTCTGAAACCTCTCGTGACAGCATTTTGTGGCAATTTCACATCTCTGGAGACTATTCCATAGTGTTAGCACTTCTTATTTTCTTGAGAGAGACAATCACGGTGAGGGAGAATGTGAGCTTAGCTCCTGAGGAAAGAAGAATAAGAGGGTAGAAGGCAGAGGTGACCCAATGAACTAGCATTCAGCCTGATCTGTCAACCTGATCACCCTCCTGCAATTGCAACTATTTATTGTGAGGTGGGTGTTGGTTGATGCCCACCCAACTGAACTCCCTCAGCAAAAAGGATGGCAGTGACAGCTCTGTCATTGGCAGGGTAAAGCACCACTTGTGCCAACACTGCTGGGCATTGCTGGAACATCAAGGGAACAAGAACACACCTCGGAATCAGGAAATATAGAGGCAAACTGAATATAAGTTCTGAAGTTGACAGAATAGAAATGTTGCTTTCTCTGTTCTTTAAGTGGCAAGCAATTGGCTGAATGTATTTGGAATTCTGCATAAGAAAATGTGGCCAGAATTTAGGTTTGGCTGTTTTTTCCACTCTATTTAAGAAAGAGGTAATAGTGAACTGCAAAGTAATACTCTTTGAAAGGATCCAGTGAATTTACTACATGAGCACGCTCCAAACAGTTATGAGAACTTTGGGATCCATTGTAGCACTGTTCGCAGTGACCCTTTCCATTATTTTATGGAACATATGGACCTGGCTGTCAATTTTAATAGGGAAGAGAACTTTTTTTAACAAAGAAATGTATCTTTAATAGCCAAACCTGTAGCTGTGAGCATTGTGTAAAAGTCTCAGTCAGAGACATTTGTGGAAATGCATTTGAATTAACTTAAAACCCTGGAAAGGACTGTATGTCAAGCAAAATTTTAGATTTATAAACTAACCATGTGTCCATGGATTATAAGATTTTCTGACATCATGGCACCTTGGAGTACTACCACAAACGGATTTTGCCAATGCCTATAAAGATTTTCCCTTCACTGATTGCAGAATGGGATTAGGAGGTAGGATTTACAGAATTCTATTCTCAGCTCTGCTACTCATTTATTTGCAACAACCACGCTGGAAAGTTTCAGCTTTCCCTGAAAGGGCTCCCACAGTCCCGTAGTAGCACTCCGAGAAGCCAGCGCTCCAGCTACGCCTCAGCAGCCCCGCAAGCAGGCTCTGCAGCTGAGCTGGTGACCATGCATTCTCCATCCAGGATTCCCACACCACCGGGGGAAATACTGCTCTTGGAGACACGAGAAGCTTCTGTAGCCGCAGGTCCCACATGACTGATGAAGTTTATTTTCTTTTTTAATTTAGTGTGGGCAGACAGCCAGGGAGGCTCCTTTCACCTGGGTCAGGACCTTAACAATGCAGGGAGTAATACTGGGCTGATTGGGAGCCCTCACCCAGAATTCACACCCCGTTTATGGATGGCGGCAAAGTCCTCACAGAGCAGTAAACACGAGTCTAGTCTGCTGTTCAGGTTCCCCACCAGCTGCATCAAATAGGCCATCAAATTAGTTTGATTTTTTTTCCCATCATTTTACAGTGATTGCTTCCTGGAAGGCATTATCTTCAATAGGATCTACACCAGCTATTTTAGATGGGTTTTCATATTTGTTACTTACTGCTCTCAAATCTATTCGAATTTAACAGCAGGCCATCAGTAAGATTTATTAACAGTCCAATAATGTAGGATCAGTATTTTAGTTTACTCTGTTTGTTGTATGCTTTGTTGCTTTATTGCACTTCGGTAACGCTGCAATAAAGAAAGCATCCTGGCGCTTTTTCTATTTGTTTTATTAAATCTCTTTGCTGCAGGGTATTTGGCAGTTGTCATGTTGGTTCCCTTTTAATATAGCAGCTGTACTTCATGCTTATTCATTTCCTCTATCCTTAAATGTTCCTCAATAAACTAAACAAACTGCTTATTAGAAGTAATTTATAATGCAAAATTGGTACGCTCCCTTCAGTGCATTAGAAGTTGCTATACCTTTACTTTCTTTCTGAGAGCAAGTTTAATAAACACAGTAAATGTGTTTTTCAAAACTTTAAAAAGTACATAGTATTCGTTATATATGCAAAAATATTGTAGATGGAGTTGTCTGTTTGGAGCAGATAGACTAGTATTATGTGGGCCTTTACAGGTTCTTTCTTTATTTTCTTTATCTTCAGCATTTTTTAAATGTGCTACATATCAGTTATAACTGCTACATAGATAAACATATATGAAATCATTTTGGATAAACATGGATAAACATTTGTAAAGTAATGTTCCTTTCAAACTTATTTTCTAAGTAGTGAATCTCCTATAGACATCATTTTTCATTTTGTGTCTTATTTTAGAGTTGAAATATTTATATTAAAAATTTATGCTGCCTATTTATGCTGCCAAGGAGGGCAAAATGTCTCCGGTGTGAATTAGCCCATCTTTGTATCACGTGGAGCGTACATGCACCTTACTTGGTACTTTGAATGAATGCTACTACAAGGGGGATAAAAGGCACCCTAACAGGGTAGCTAACAGGATAATACAAATTATAATGTAGTTCCTTTAATATTTTTGTCTCGTTTTACAGGAAGCATAATATAGTAGCCTGCCTTGTCCATAGTTTGAGCTTTAGGCCACAGGTGGAGTTAAAGGCCACCTAAGTGCATGCCTCTCCTGGGGAAGTGCCCTCAGGCCTCACCCCGCCAAGGTGGCCACATTAAAGATGTACTGCAGGGAAGGGGTGTTCAGTGTGGATCTGCCCAGGTTCCATACACAGCCTTTCCATACCTGTTCAGATACTCCAGCGGAGCATTCAAAGCAGTTTCTCTCATGGAGGAACCATGGTTGACACCATGCAGCAGGGCACCTCCTGAAGCTTCTCAACAGCCGTGTAAGGAGAAGTAAGATCCTCCAGCAACTCGACCTTCGGATCAGATGCTGAGATGAGCTTCACTGCCCATAAATGGTGAACATGGATGCACATCCTGCAACCAAAACACATCGTTGTGTTCAAAGCCCAGTCTTCTCTCTTACCAGCACACCAGCCAGCCGTGCAGATGCCACCAGTGCATACCTGCTTCCTCAGACCTACTAAGCACCACTCACTACGCCTTTCACAGAACACTTGTACGAGGTGATTGAAGCTGTATAAAGTCTCCATCCTCCCTAGAGACACTATCCCTTTTTTTTGGTTTTTTTTTTTTTTGCTTTGTGGAAGGCCAAAATCAAAGAAAGAAGTTTTTGCACGTGACCTGAAACTAACAACAACTAAGCCACTCTTCCTTCCTGGAAAATTCATTCTGTTATGCAGTCTGCCAGGAAAAACCAAGCTCCAGACTACTGAAAACATCATCATAGTTTCTCAATTGCTGAGAAACTGAGAGCGAAAGCATGGAGAGGGAGGCTGCAACTTTGAGAGATAAGGTGGCCTCTTTAGCATCTTGGATTCATTTCCTCAAGAGTCTTAAACATAAAGAAGACTTGAAATGCTTAGTTGTGAGCCAATGAAGACAACTGCAAATGAGAATGGTATGTGTGTACAATTTATTTTGGTGAATGGGGCACAGAAAAAAAGAGAGAAGCAGGGAGTCAGTCACTATTTATTCTGTGGTCTTTGTATTTCTTTTTTTTTAGTGGAAACTGTAATGTATGTCTTACAAGATGCTATGAAAAAGAAGAAGCTGAACAATACGTATGCCCCTGTTATATTTATCAGGTATATTTTTTGGTTTAAAATATTTGCTCTTCAGTTACATCTAACTAGCAACTTGTGATGATGATCAATGAGCTACTGTGCCAGTCATTTAATAAACATTTTCAACCTAATCTTAAATGAATAAATGACTATTAAAATGACTGGAGCAAATGTCATCAATCAATCTCGTATACCCAATATGTAAGCTGTTTCAATGGAGTAAAACATATGGTTGTAGTTTAAAAAGAAAATCCTTTGGAAAACTTAGTACAACGTTGCCTAAATAGAAGCTAATCTTTGACATAATCCAATATGAAGAGAGTGAGAGAGATTTGTTTCCTTCCGATCTGATTAGAGGGTCTAACTTTGAAAGAGTCTTTTCCAAACATCCTATAAGTCACATTAAAATACTTAGGTGTGCAAGAATTAAATAACATGTAGCGATTGCCATGGATAATAGAGCTGATTTAATGGAAAAAAAAATAGCTTCTAGGAAACAAGAGCCTATAATAGGCTCTCTTTGCAGGGTTGGGAGTCTATGGATATCGGTTATCACTGAAGACTTAGATCATCACTTTGTCTATGGAGTGGAATGAAACTCTCCGAAGAGAAGTACCTGTAAGCTGGGTGCAGCAGCAGAGGGAAGGTAGACAGGGAGAATCCTCACATCCTCTCTGCCTGAATAGAAATAGGAATAGGGAGAGATGACATTGTGCAGGATACTTAGCCTTTGCTCCCTTGCTACACTTGCTACAATGTGAGGTTGGGAGAAGTATAGCGTACTAGGCCAGCCATTTAGTGGGGAAGACAAGAAAATCCAATGGAAGACTGCCAGACCACTTCGGCTTTTGAGGAAGAACTGTGATTGCTTTTTTCTGGGCAGCTCATATATGATGCTGTTACACAAATGTTCTTCTTGACAGCTAGTAAATGCATCAGTGTGAACTTTTGCCCAATTGTCAGGCAATAGAAAATATTTCCCATGGGCATTTGAATTCACTTCTACTCTTACACTTCATACTTGGTGGAATGAAATGTGAGAAATGGCTTTGAATGTAGATATTTTCTCTTGTCTTTGTTTAGAAGTGGAAGGAGATCAAAATTAGAACTGAAATATATAAATATGGGTATGAAAACACCACTCCTGTGATGTATGATGCAATTTAAAAGTGATCAGTAATTTTGTACACTCTGCTGAGAGTTTTGCACCAAAGCTGATACAGAAAGTTCCCTTACTATTGGAGGGAATGACTTCTATGATATACTCTCAAAATCTAACTCGTGTTTTTTTTAGGCTGCTATTCTTATTTTTATCATAACATTTCTTGGGTATTTTCCCAGCTATATATATCCTATAATGATAATCTAAGTAACAGACAGAATTAAGTAGTTTACATAAATCTTCACTGTAAGAACAGAATATAAAAATGAATATATAATTTGCACATTTTTTCTGAAAAGATTAAAACAAAGGCATTTTCACTAAAAATCCCCATGGAGTGCTTCTACTCCAAGTCCTAATCTTGCTGTTGACAATGCACAGTGTATTAAATAGCAAGCAAAAAGTTATCACCAGTTTTAGTTCTGCAAGATTTATTGCTGCAGTGAAGCAAACACTGAAAGCCGATTTGACTAAAAGCAAAAGTCACTCCATCATGCAAGATCGGTGAAATTCTAAACAACAAATAGGATTGTTTTTAAATGTTCAGGAGTTAGACCTTGGATTTTATTATGGGCCAAGTTAGTTAATTACCTTATATTAGTGATTTACTTCATAAGTTACTTGAAAATAAAATAGGTGTACCTTTAGATCATGTATGCCTTACCTATCAAAATCAATCAACATCAGTTTTGAGTAATATTTTTAATTTTTAATCAGACAGTAGGCGTCTGGAAAAGTATTCTTTCCTCCAAATAAGAAGGAAAAGACAGTTTTTTTTTCAAAATAAATCAGATGTTCATTGTTAGTGCAAATAAATAATGAATCCCCTTAACTTTAAGAAGCAAATCATTCATGTGTTAAGTTAATTTTATCATTATCACATTATGCCAGTGCCCCAAATTCTCACTTGCTTGGAGGTGTCACAAACTGATGGTTTCAAAAAAATACGTAGCTTATAGCTTTCCTATAAACAAGAATAATAGCCAAGCAAGATATACAAGCCGGTTTGCTTTAGCGGATTTATCCCGTGAATGCTTGTGAATGTCCTAAATGCTTGAACTTTGTGGGTGAACTTTGGAAGGCTCTGGAAATCATGATTAATGTCTAATCGGAGTGGTTGCAAAGGGAAAAACAAAACCTGCAGGCTCTATTCAGAACCTCTTGGCATTCCACAGGTTGGAAATGCCATCGTAATTGTTGCTTTCCTAAGCGAAGAACCTTCTCAGGAGTGTTTGGGAACAAGGCTGTCTGCCACAGCTAATAACTCACTCCGTATCTACCCCTCCAGAACCATAATGCTCCAGCCCCAACCGCGCGCCTGCTCTCTATGACAACGCGGCTGATGAATGGTAAGAGCCAGCAGAAATGGTAATGAGCCCTGGGATTCAGGGGGACACTACCCACCTTATGTGTTGGAAGAATTTATGAAGATAACATGACATACTAATATATTTTTACAGCCCAAACAAGATATTTTATGCCAGCTGTGGGATCCACACATAGTTTATCAATATAACTTCCAAGACCTTTCCCCTTTTTCCTCTGTGCATTTACGTCGTATTATTATCAAAGTAGGTGAAGGCAAGTTGCTCAGAAGAAAACTTGTGAACATGAAGAAAATCCCCCTTTGCTTTTTTTTTGATCTTTTTATATCCATTCTGAGGAGCAATAAAGGAGGCACAACACCTTCTATGCATAAAAGGTCACTCTGGCAGTTATGCATTTCTCCTTAACCCTAATTGCTCTCCTGGTGCACTGGTGGGAGTGATGCATTCTGAATACCAATGAAACTGCATGTTTCACACACGGTTCAGGAAATTTTAAAACATAGTATTTAACATCATCAGAACTACTTTTACACTAAAACTAACACGGCTGACCAAAACGTAAATGCTAATTGCAAAACCGTCATGCTGACAGGAAGTGCTCGTCAGTCTCTTCTAACTGCTGCTGCTGTTATAAAATATTAGCCAGCTCTTGGAGGACTATGTGGCATTCAATATATTTAAAGTACTTAACACTGGTCAATGGATTTCTTTTCAATTGACTTCTAGGTTTAATGACAAACTGAAGTAATCATTTTATTCCATTTTAAAGATGCAAAAATCCCATTTGAGCACTAATGAAGCACATAATAAGTAGGCTGACATTTCTATAGACTCTTTCATCCAGCTCACCAAAAGTAGAAGTTGACTATCTGTGTGAGAGAAGGGAATTCCAAATTTAATATCCAAACAAGTGACACAAAAATCCACATCACACTTAAAATATTGGTTTGTTCCAAGACCACATACATGTCAACTTTAAAGAATTCTTTCCCCACCCTGATCAGATCACACTTCTAAAACAGGTTCATGTATGTGGGTTATACTGTGGGTTGTATGTGGGTTATACAAAAAGAATTAGTAATTCTTTTTGGTGCATTTTGCAGGCTCAAGCTGCAGGGAGAGCTCCACCTATGTAGCTATTTTGCAACTAAATAAAATGTAAGGTGCAGGGCACAAATAAAACTCTCAGATGAAATTTGTATACTAAATTTATAAAACTATTTCTTCTCTTCTCTTCTCTTCTCTTCTCTTCTCTTCTCTTCTCTTCTCTTCTCTTCTCTTCTCTTCTCTTCTCTTCTCTTCTCTTCTCTTCTCTTCTCCCTTCCCTTCCCTT